>WEIU01017227.1:1684-22030 GCA_013389925.1 Aegithalos caudatus | reverse complement strand
CTGCTTCTCATACAGCCCCACCAGTGAGTGGACTGGGAGTGAGTAAGGAGATGAAAGGGCACACAGACAGGAAAGCAGACCCCAACTGTCCAGAGGGACTCCCACACCCTGTGAGATTCTGCTCAGCAATAAAAGCTGTGGGAAATAATAAGAAAGGGGCTGTGCCCAGAGATGTGGTGTTTATATTCCTAAGTAATCATGATGCATGATGGAGCCTGAATTAGTGAATTAATTCCTTGGAGGTTTCTTTGCTTCTAAGCACAGCTTTTTCTCTACGTTTTAGACTGTCTCTGACTCCCATTTTGTTATATTTCTCTCTCCTCAATTTATCATCAAATTATGATGTAATTAATTTATGTATTTTCTCTTCCACAACAGTACTCCATTAAAGAATATTCTAATTCATCTATCTTCTGTGTCCCAATAAATACTTCCTTGCAATTTAATTCTGGGGCTTCTTCAACTTTTTAGCCCTTATAGTATTCTCAGAAATATTTCCACATTAAAAAATCAGAGAAAAATACTGTCTGAAATCCAGAAGTATGTCTAGATCTTTACTTAACTATCTAGAACTGTTTTCTGTCATATACTAGCTCTTTTATTTAATGTAAAATGATGGGCAACTGACAAGGTCTTTTCATGCTTTACTTGCTTTTACGATACTCTTTTGCCAGTACTAGTACTACTATTGACAGGCTATCTGTAAGCTCAACAAATATCCAGGAAAAAATTAACAGGATTTTTATTAGTTCTTCATGGTTTAGTATTTTTTCAATTATTTCAGCAGTAAAAGATAGCTTTACTAAAAAGACCATCATGCAATACTTGTGAAAAGCGTAGAACATTTCCTTCCCCTGGCCCTTTTAATACCTTCTTAGTTATTCTGAAGTCGTCAGGACTAAATATCATTTATGTAGTTCAGAAAATCTATTATCTAATACTTGTAATTCTTTGAAACATGTCATGCTGAATGGCTGCTGTCATATGTAAAGAGAAATTTTCCAATGGAAATTCTGCTAGTTAAGAAAATATTGCATACAACATCTTACATTTAAACCTAGAAAAGCATTTTAGACAAAACTGAAGTAGCATTAAATAAAAGAAATTCTGGAAGGTTGTTAATCTTGTGTGGAAAATGAAAAAGAAAAAGGTGTGTTTAAACTTGAATTTAAAATATTAATGTGTTTAACATACAGATATCTTAAATTATGCCATTAGGTGATATCGTTCAGTATAAAAGTGTGATAAGGTGATAAAACACTTTTTATAAATTACTATTTTATGAAGACTGAAAAATATAGCTGCCCTTGCAAAAAAAGCCTGAGTAAACCTGTTTCATTGGTACTTCACTGAAATTTGACATCTAATGGAAGTATAAGTTACAGGGTTTTTGTTTTATCCAGGACATACATGTCAACAATCAATTTCATTTTATCCCCCACCTTCTTTTAAACCTTGTTGACATAATCACCTGTAAATGCAAACATAGCTGCACCTTTTCAAGTTATTGTCAAATGAGCATTATCCTGAAGTGCCACAGGTGTGCTCATACTCAGTCTTGACCTCCCTAGGCTACTCCCCCTTCTTCTGAGGCAAGCCATCTTCAGCTTCATCACATCACAGCCCCATGTCATCTGTTCCTTGACAAGAAGATTACCTATTAGCTGACTTATGTCTGAAACAAATTAATGTTTAAAATATTAGACATGAGTGGAGCAATGCACCAGCTATTTCTATCAATTGAAACCAGGTGGGCGTAACCACATAAGCCTCTCGGATTAAATAATTTTTTTTTTTCCTGTAACCCTTAGCTGACATTTTTTCCCCCACAGACATGAATCTTAAGTAAGATATGTAGACCAAGCAAGGAATTTGCTGGCTTACTTTTGTTTATCTCTACTGTCAGGGTTCATTCTGGCAAGCTCAGGTTCAAACCATATCCTTGTCTGAAATTTAATTGCACAAAATTAGCCATAAAAACGCCTCTCTTCAAACTACCCACCATAAATGTACACAAATCTTTCCTCTCTAAAAGTACACATTGTTTCTAATAAGCAGAATATTGTTCTGTGATTGAAACAGCGTAACTTCTTCCAGCCTTATGACTACCTGAAAGATTACAGTAGCATAATCATAGTATGCTGATACTTTCTGAACTCCATTTCCATCAGAAATCCTGTCATACAAGGAGTAATTGAGAGCAAATGTTACATTACCATTGAGGTTTTCCAGGACTGAACATTTTTCAGTTTTTCTTGTACCCAGAAGAGGCCATTGGCTCACCAATAATTGAAATACCAGTGATCCTCATCTGTTTGTCAATCTGCAAACTAAACAGGAGCTTAACCTACTTCTGTTATGCCAGTCTGTTGATGTTTTTCCAGCAATGCAAACCATTATATGAACTGGCTGAGATTCACCCACTGGAAAGAGGTTGAGCCAAACGTCACTTTCTGCTTCTGGCAGCAAAACAGGCTTTTAATATGCTTCAGAACAGGCTAGGAAAAAAAAAAAAAAAAAAAAAAAAAAAAAAAAAAAAAAAAAAAAAAAAAAAAAAAAAAAAAAACCAAAAAAACTCAAGCCTCAGCAGCATGTTACCAAAATAAAATGTACCTTTAATAAAAATTAAAATGTGTTTGTCTATCAATGCACATGACTCCACCTACCCCTCTCCTGCATGCAGGTGAAACAAACATCCTAAAATTTTGGGATGAATATATGCTTCTTGTTATCCCTCCAGGATGTGTTATCACCCTTTAAAGGACACAGTTTTCTCTCCTAATGATGCCAGACCATTATCATTATCAGAAAACTGAACAAAAGAATTCCTCTAGGCAATGATTCTATGAGATAGTTTTCCAGGGCTGAAGGAAAATGCACTTGTTCTGAAAACTGATGGCAAGCAAATGTTGCATATCCTCACTCCTGAATAACCTCAGTTTCTGAGTGCAGCTCTTGACTCAAGCAAGTTCAACTACTTCAAACAGATGATAATATTGTTTTCTCATCCCTGCGGCCAGGCTTATCACTATGTGTTACACATATTGTGAACATTCCAACATATATGTTCAGTTTCTTTTATCTGTTTTTATGATCAGTGTGCTTGTCCTCTTATGCTGTAAAGAATATATCTTCAAAGATTGTTTGCTCTCATTATCCATTAGGTATTAAAAAAAAAAAAAAAAAAAGGATAGGGGGAAGTCCAATTTCAAGTGTGCTCCCTTAGTGTTACACTGAGTAACACTTGTGTTTGATTTTAGACTAAGCAACTTTTACTTCTGTGCTTCAGATATCTATCTTTAAACTGGTATTTGCATCACATTTCAGCTGTGGGAGATGAGCTGCATTTCACAATTTAGGGATTAGTCTCTACAGAAAAATACCAGCATAAAGTCATTAATCCTGAAGGCTGGGCCAAAATACATCTGAATCAAGGCCGTACCTTTAGATACAGGTACTATAAAACAATTGTCTGCATGTCAACAAACTATGTTGAGACAGAAAAGTAAGCTTATCCACACACAGACATCATTCCATGATCCTTCTGAGTATCATCTCTCCACATCTCAAACCTTGCTAAATTAGTCTGGCAACAACAAATTTAATTTCAGTCAGATAATTAGATCTCATTTATTATAGCGTTATTAATTATATTTTAAGCTGTAGTGTAGACAACTCCCTAAATCCAGAAGCTGATTTTCCTGATCAGGTATTGACTGAAAGAGCTCAGAGCAGATTGGCTCAGCACAGGGTTGAAGAATAATATTAAAACTGGAAGCCTGACATTAATATACACTTGTGATAAAATATGTGGTTAACATGGCCATAATGGGGAATATTGACTTGCATAACCATCACATAAAGAGGGATTTTTCCAAACCTATTTAGTCAGAGCCCTTTCAAAAATTTTGTCAATGGATATATAGATTGAGTTAGTCTTTCCTGAGTATAGGAATCATATTAACATAGAATTGGCATAAGGGGCTGTGATGTATATACAATGACAGAGAGATATGTTGCTCTTGAAGTAAGTGATAAATAAATTTCAAAAATTTGGCCCTTATTTCAGATATACCATTTTTATATTTGTATGTTATGTGTTTACAAGTACAGAAAGTAAATCGCTTCCCATGAAAAACAGGGACAAATAGAAATATTTTGCAGACTACTAGTTAGCCAATTCCTCCAACATTGAAACAAAAACACTGTACATTTTGAATTCATTTTCAATATATAAAAATATCTGCTGTATCCAAATATTCAATCCTTTCATAAAACAGGTGTTTTTATTAGCTTTTATTTTCATAATTCTAATTATATACACTCTATAATTTTATAATTAATAACCATGTATTTTTTATTATATATTTAATTTTTATTGTAACCTTACCTGAAGTCAAATTAATATATATTTGGAACATATACTGAAAATCCTTAATAGTATTTAGTGGATTTGAATTTACTAGTTTTCTGGGTTTGGTAGTTAAATTTCCCAAAATACCTTATGTTTTCTAGGAGCTCAGCTTATTCCTGAAATATTTTAAATCCCACTATTTATTCACTGGTGAAGAAGTGAATGAAAAATCCATTAAAAATCATGTTGCCTATTTTTAAAAATCCTATCCTTTCAGCAAAATTTGGCATTTATATTATCCTAAACAGAAAGAAATTATTTTTTACTTACTGTCGACAAATGCTGTGGTAACTGAAATTAAACTTCCTGAGCTATGCCTTTACTAGGGTAAACTACACTTTCAAATAGACCTAGTCAAAATTTCTTTTACGGGGAAGGAAATTAGACAGGTAAGGAACAACAAATGAGCTGAACTTTGTCCTCAAAGAAAATTGGTTTTTCCTTTTCAATTTCGTTTCAAAGAGATCTGACAACTGTCGCTTTGAACAAATTTTAACAGCACAATATCCTTTGTGCAAGTTTCCCCCTGTCAGCTTTTCCATTCCAGCAGGAACTTAGAACAAAGTGTACACTGCCCTTTTAGTTGAGAACTTCATCAGTTGAATGAACACTGGTATAGTGCAGTGAAATTGAGGGCATACTCTCTCTGTGAATCTGAACAGTGTACTCTCTCAATAAATATAACTTCTCTATCTTTTACAAGAATAAACTAACCATCCGGCCCTTCTCACATTTTCTCTGTTCTCTTGTGTTTACTGAAAATGAAAAGCCATTTGAAAATCCTCTTGTTTAAACCTAGGTAGGGTAGCAAACACTTCTGATTTCAGCATGTCTCTTTTTCAGAATAAATCTGAAGCTATTGTCAGTGCTGAGACCTTTCTATGGCCCAAAAAGTTATTTTGCTTTTATTTTCCTACGGAAATGCTTAAATCAATGAAAAATAAAATTTAACCAATTTAATAAAAGAAAAAATTGTAGAAAATCCAGAATTTTCTTAGAGGTGTTTAAAAATAATTCAAGCAATGAATCACATTAATGTCATAAAATTGTCTCTTCTGTACCTGTCTAAGACCAATGCTGTTGCATATTCTTAGAAGCAGGAGTCTTTCTCAGGAGTACTTACGAATTACCAAATTTGAGAATACTATGTTTAACATTCATGTGCAGTCTACACACTGTGACATATTTCAGTGAGAAGCAATTCTCCAATGTGTCTTCCAGCTTTCCTTCTACACACTAATCTCACCTAATAGAAGTAGGATGTTTGAAAAACTTCATTAGTAAAACAGAAGCAGAAAAAGAAACTGTTTAAATTATCAGACCCTGAGTGGATCTGAATTCATGAGAGCTCTCCAGACAAAAAAAATACAGTAGAACATTATATTAAAATAAGTATAGCAGAGGTTTTCATAAAGACTTGGATGTTTGGATGCATCCAGCTCTTTCAAACACAATTTGCTGTGCTCTTCAGCTCACTAATTTCGATCACTGAAACAGGTTGCCAAGAGTTGTTGTGGAATCTTCATCCTTGGAACTACTTCAGAAGCAGTTTTTGTAACTTAGAACTTAAGATGCTGTAAATTTATTTATGTGTACCTGAAACCCTGGCCTGTAAAACAGTAGAATATTTGTCTGATAAAATTTGGCAGTATTCCAGAGAAGGTGGAGCATCCAATAGCCTTGCCAAGTCATATCCTGGGCTGCATCCAAAGCAGTGTGGGCAGCAGGGCCAGGGAGGGGATTCTGCCCCTCTGCTCTGCTCAGACCCCACCTGCAGGGCTGCATCCACCTCTGGGTGCCAGCACAGGAAGGACATGGACCTGCTGGAGTGACTCCAGAGGAGGGCCTTGAAGGTGATCAGAGGGATGGAGAACTTCTCCTGTAAGAAAAGGCTGAGAGAAACTGTTGTTCAGCCTGGAAGAGAGAAGGCTTCAGGGTGACCTTATTGTGGCCATCCAGAACCTAAAAGAAAATTGCAGGAAAGACACAGAGAGCAAAGTCAGAGAGAGCATGTAAAGAGAGGGAGGGGAGAATGGTTTTAATTGAAAGAAAGTGTATTTAGGTTGGATATTAGGAGAAAATTCTCTCCTGTTAGGTTGATGAAGCACCCACACAGTAAGTCAGTAAGTTTGTGGACGACCCTTCCATGGAGGTGTTCAAGGTCAGGTTGGATGGGGATTTGAGCAACCTGGTTTAGTTGAAGGTGTCCCTGCACACAGCTGGAACTGGGTGATTTTCAAGACCCATTTGAACCCAAACCATTTTATGATTTTATGACTCAACAGTTTTATTTTTCAAATATATAGTAAAAATGGATTTTTCAGAGTGTATTTCTGTGTGGATAACATTAAAAAGTTTAGAGAGCTCACAAATTTTTTTTTTTTCTGCAAAGTAACTTTTAATGTTATATTTACCAGTTTACCATATTTACCTGTATACCATATTTACCTGTATTTTTTTTCCCCAAATTTTCATATAGTGCATGAAATTCTCATTTTCCTTCTCTTCAAATCTGGCTATTTTTGATTGATGCCATTCCTTTCTCAGCTGAAAATGTAGAGCAGCTAAAAATAAGACAAAAGTAGTTGCAGATTTCACATTGATCTAAATCAAAGCTAAGGTTTACTGATCATAATGCTAGAATAAATAGGATGGAAGTCTGAAATTTATCACAAAGACATACCTACAAATGGCTGTTATATACATAAAAAGCATGATTGCTTAATTCAAACCAGAGTTGTGAGTACTTCAGAAGACTTACTCTCCTTTAAGGACCCAAAATATGTATGCTATAGCATGTCTTCATAACATACTGAACCAGTATATATTTCAGCTATTAAAAGGAATATTCCATGTATTCAACAAAGTGTAACAGACACCAGGAAGCCATTCCAGACTGTATTCAATGATATGCCATTCTATATGGCCTTTAACCAGTAGACTGGGATGGTTCTTCAGGAGCTGTTTTGGTTAATCATGACATTAAGCACTAAAGACAATGCTTCCTGGAAAAAACTCTGTATTGATATTCTAAAGGGAATATACTGCCACTGTAGCCTATTTTAAATTGGCTTTTTATATACTGTACACAGTGTTGTATGCACCTAGTTCAAATTTAATTCTAGTTCAAGCGGCTATGTTTTGACAAGTGAAATTTTTGGAATTTAAAATCAAATGTAATACATATCTTTATTGTCTTTAATTTGCCTAACATAACTTAAGAACAGTTCAGTTTGAAATCAGTATGATGTCTTTTGACAATAGATCTATTCCAGTTGCACCTCTTGTCAGAGAAGGAAGGATTATTACATGCAAGTTAATTTTACAAGAGAAATAGTACAGAAGTGTGATGAAAAATTTCACTGCACTTAAAATCTGTTTGTATATTTTATGTAGGAGTAATATCTTCTCTCATGAATACTATATGTACTTGACAAATGTGCATATTTGTATAGTGGAATGGAAAACACTAAATCCATTCCCATGAATGCTCGAAGGCAACTGAGTTTCCTCCTTTGTTGAATGTGTATTGCTAGTTCTTGCTGGGGATGAATAGTTCAGGGTTATTCTCTTACTTTTACTTTTTTTTTCAGGGAGTAAACAGCAAAATTAAGTATGTTTGGAAACCCTTGAACTGTAGCATCTTCCCAGACATATATTATCCACATAGTATAACTCCCATTACCTTGTTTCTCTTTCAATACTGTTCTCGATTAATGTTTTGCAAACATAGATAAATATACTTCTACGTATGCATAAATATCCCTTTCAATTTGGTAGAAGAGTCTCCCTCATGTGGCAAATCCTATCAAAATGTTTTGAAACAAACAGCATTCCTCCTTAAAAAAGGTTTTTAAGCAAAACAAATGAAAACTAGAAACAGTGAGAGTCTCAATGACACATTTCTGAATAAAAATATTCTTTATGGAAGAAGATATAGAGTATCTATTAAGCTTATGTTTATAATGAAATTGCATTTCAAGGTGAACAAAGAGATATCTAAATAAATGCCACTGTGAAAGTTTCACTCTCCTGAAGCACTGCACAATGAAATGGGCCAGCCTTTGATTACATAAATGTCCAAGGCAAAGCATCCATCAACTGAAAAAAAATCCATAACATCAAAGTGAAGGAGAAATGCTTTGTGCTAGGCTTGTTTGGGATTGGTTGGTTTTTGGGTTATTTTGAGGGACAGGGTAGTGATGTCAGTGTTAGTTGCTTAATTTTCCATTTCGCCCATTCTTCTTTTGTTCCAGACTATTCCAGATCCTACTCTGAGAGGGTGTTTTTTTCTTCCACAAGTGCAAAACTAAAGCTTTGAGCACTCAGTTGCTATGGAAACAAAAAAGACAGAAATAGTTTATGTATTTCAAAAGCTGTCAGCCTATATGCTGTAGATTTTGATAACTAAACCTAAACATGAACCATCTTTTTTAAAAACCATTGTGACATTTATTATCATGCATGACTGTTGCTAGGGAAAATAAGGCACCATTTTGTTTAGCTTTTTGCCCATCAGTTTTATAAACATTTGGGATTTCTGAATCAATTTTTCTTCTAAATCAGTATTTAGCAAATGAGATAGAAACAAACATACAGTGAGCTGACAAACATTGCAGTTTTCTCCATGGCTAAAATACAGCAAATTGCAGCACAGGGATTCAGGGAAAGACACATTGAGAAAGATATATTTTAATACTTAAAATATATGCTCAGCTTCCTTAAGAAAATTTTAAGAAGAATGAATAAAAGGTACCTTTTCTGCTAGTTATAGCAACAAAATAATTTCTATGTGGCTTTCTAAGCCTTAGAGTTGCTTCTAAACAAAATCTGGATGTTTTCTAAATGAAAAAAATCCTTTTCTGGAGATTCAATTTTACCAGACACTAAAAGTGTCCATTCTATTGCTGTTCTTCAGGAAATTCTGATGTTCCCAAAATTAAGGTTTCCATAACAAAGTCTTTTTATCAGAATGTAATAATCCAGATAGAGGAATCAAGATCATTATACAATGCTGACTTTCTCAATAGTGCACCATGATGAAGGCCTGAAAGCTGTACAACACTCATTTCCCAGGAATGTACCGCAGATAGGCTTGGTTTGGAAAAAAAAGTTAAAATAATATCACCCATAAAACATTTTTTTTTTTTTCTTCAGGGAGGACAGGAGAATAAAATCATGTCAGAATATTTTTTTTTAATTTGGTGCTCTTGCACACAACCTTTTTCTTTTATATCCATAGTTTCTGAAACCACAAACAAAACATTATCTAAAGGTAATGATAGAAGGTATTTAATAATGATAGTTCTTCAAAATCAAACATTCTGGACTCACTGCTGGCCTGTTCCCTTTCATTGCATCAAAAGTACAATAAAATGTGTGCTTCACAACAGAAGTAGAGATGTCAGGAGTGTTTATTAAACAATTTCATTTACTTTTTAATTTAGAAGGAAAACAGAGATTTAGAGATGATTAAACAGAACAGTTTTTAATTTTCCTAGGAATTAGATATCTAAATATTTATTTATGTAACTGGTTTCTCATATTTGTGTTCAGTCCTGAAAATTCATTCTGAACCTAAGAAAAGGTTTATCCTGCACCATATAGCATTTTAATTTATGTTAATTATATATTAATTTAAAATGGTGATGCAAAAAGGGAGCATTCTGCAGTAGTCTAAAGAATTTAATAGGCTAAACCATGTAGACATCATTGACAGGCTAGTAATTTTTAATGATATTTTATTTTGAGGTATATAAAGGCATAAGTTTCATACAAAGCCCAGTGTGGAACATCTTGTTTGTGAAAGCATTAGAACACCAACCTGGCAATCTGGTTTGTTGTATTGAGCACCATGTTTGTTGCTGTATCTTTTTTCAAATGGCATTAGGGCATGACATAAAAATTTTGTGATTGAGGAAAATTATTGAAACACCATCACACACTAGTTCACTGAATTCCCTTGCAATTAATCTACTATGCCATCAGACAGGACTGAAGCCTTAGTTGGACTGGAGAATATTAGATAAATCAAATTTTATCACCTTAGATGAGACCAGAACTGTATCCACATACTCAGCCATTGGGTCTTTCACATTATCTTAGGTAAATTAAAATTGCTACCCATTAAATAATACTCCACCTCTTTGCCCAGAGTCAAGGGGACATCTTCAAGGTCATGTTGTTAATAATTTTTTGATTACTGGGTATTTTATATGCAATCACAACTAGAGATTACGAAGAACTAGGAGGCTCTCAGAGGAAACTGGCTTGTTTACGTGCAGTATATTTTACAGATTTCACAACTAAAATAAAGGAAAAAATCTTTGGAACATACCCATATTCAGGTTTAAAAGGTACACAAGGTGCACAGAAAGGGAAAAATAAATCTATTTATCCAGACTAATTGCTCCCTCAATAACACTGAGTTTTCCTTGTGTATTTCAGACCTCAGGCAAAACAGTGTTACAAAAGACCTGTGAGAAACACAGCATCCTGAAGACAATAAGAGGTGAGGCAGATGAGTTCTTCTAGGGACTGATAGGGCTAATAGCTAGATTAATTTAACAAAACCAAGTGAACAAAGAAATAGAAAGTGAGCTGTCTTTCAAAATCAGATTTATCAGAAGGAATATCCTTATCATTCTGTTCCAGTCCTACCAATAATCATGAGGGAGTGAAAACAAAAACTAATCATGGCACTGTGGTGTGATGCTCACAAGCTCATAACTGGCAGTAAAATTGAAAGGACTGTGTCTGCTGTGGTGAATAATTTCTACGCTGAGGCCCAGAACAGACACGTCTCGTCATTTGTAACATCTGCCTCAAAAAAATCTTGAGCCAAAATAAGCTAGTTAGAAAGTTACATTTCCTCTTTTTACTCCAAGAAATTTCGCTTTAAAGTGCCTGCTGGGATTCTCTATTTTGAGAAATATTTCTAAAACAGATAAAATGTGTGAACTAGAACATAAAATGAAATTTGTGCATCTGTTCTAATTCTAGAAAAATGTAATAGTGAGATATTGTAACATGTAACATATACTTACATGCATACAAACATATAGGTGCTAACTGGAAATTAGGCCTTTGATTTTATGGAAGTTGATTATTTTTATTAAACATGAGAAATATAATGTAGAAATTTATAAAATTAAAAAAAAAACCAAAAACAAACAAACAAAAAAAACAACAAAAAAAAACAACCTCCACAAATTATAATCTAAATGTAACCTAATGAAAAAGGTTCGGGTAGGCTTGGAATTGAAATTATCAGATAAGATATGTAGCAGGAGCACCTTCAGCCTGTCTCAGACAATGATTTTGCTGTTTTTGCAAAACTAACCAGCCATATATAATTCTATAGCTGCAAAGAATTTTTTAAAAATATATTTTATCTGTAATACTAAGAGGCAGTTGGCCCAGCCTGCAAGTTGAAGTTATACCACAAATCTTTCCTCTTATTCTGTTAAAAATGTTGAAAGGGCTCAAGCATATTACTAACACCTGCAGACAGCATTGATAATGATGTTTATGTTGCAGCCCTGATTAGGCCTTATGGCTGAAACTGGCAATCTGGAGGGACAAATCATCTGGCTTGACTTTTATGGAGGTGTGTCAGGAACTGTTTACAGGGCACATGAACTGCTTCTGCAGCAGCAGCTGCTGCTTGGTTCCCTCCCTGGATACCTAATAAGAATAATGAGAGGTCACTCTTAGAGACACAATACAGTGGTGGGACTTTGTCTAAACTGCCTCAACCTCTCCTTTCATCTTAAGTAGTGTTAGTCACTAAACTATTTCGATTCTAAGCAATAAACAAACTTCCTCAGAACTTCAACTGGAGGCTTCCATTGTGATTACTATAACACAGAACCACCACTTGCTGTCTTATATAGGTGTGCCATGCAGCAGCTGAACACACTTCTGCAGTTAAATGTACTTTTACCTTGTTAAAGGCCAGGAGATCCAGCTGGAGGAAGAGCAGTGAGCTAAATGCCTGATGACCCGACCAGTATGAGCTATCAAAATATACAAATACTAATACAAAAATCTTTATCTTTTTGTATAGGACAACTTATACACTTTATGTAAATAGTAAATAATATTAGAAAATAACAGAATCACTTTAGGTTGAAAAGACCTCTGAGTCCAGCCTTTGACTGATTACCACTGTGGCACTAAGTGCCATGTCCAGTTGTTTGTTGAACGCCTCCAGGGATGGTGGCTCCGCCACCTCTACAGAATCACAGCATAATTTAGGATTTAGAACCCTTCTGTTATCAACACACACACTTCATATAAGTAGGAAAGAATAATATGGGAAAATATAAGGAATTTGCTGATGTTAGTAACAGTTCTGTCTGAAATATGACTGTGGGATCAGTCCTGTCTTACACTGAATTGGTTCATAGGGGAATAATTTGTATTTCTGGAAAAAATACAGATTTTTTACTCTTTGATAGCAGTACATTAAGTACCTTCCTTGTAAGACAGTCCTTTTCCATCTTCCTCTGGAGATATAAATGTTGTCATTCCTGGGGTCATATCTGCCATAATATTGTTTATTTACAGAACTGGTGACTTTCATAAGCTCCAGAGAAAACTCAGATGAGACCTCAGTCATGAATCTACATTCTCTGAAATGGGATTTATAAAAACTGAGCATAGGGAGAGTTGAGTTTAGCACAAGGGTCATGAGCTTTCTACTCTGTCAAACCAGCTACCAATGACATAGAGGAGAAAAACATGAAAGTCAATGGAATCAGTGAACTTAAATCCCATTTTGCAGGAAACATAAGACATCTTGCTCAAGAATAGATCACCACAATACATTTTCTTCTTTATATATAATATATATGCTTTTAGTTTTGTCCCTGTTTTTTTTTTTTTCCTTTTGTTTAAGCATTTCTTCTCTCTCTCTCTATGGTGATTACACAATTGACATACTTTTTATAAAAAGCAGTCATAACTACTATGGGGCAAACAGACAAAATTATTTTAGTCTCCTTTGGTATAAAAAGCTCTAAAATACTTTCCTTGATCATTCAATTTTTATTATTTACAAATTCGTTTCTTAAATATGAGGAACCATGTTTCTACATTACATTCCAGATGATGCTTCACTACATTGAATATTATCTTGAACACCCTTCTGGAACACTAGTAGCTAATAAATAAGCACATGTCATTCAAATTTCACTGTGTTTTTATCCAAAATAAATCTGTTTGAACTTGACCTACTGCCTCAAGGTTATGATTTTCTAATATTCTTCAAATAGGCATTTTTAGAGACAAATTAATATGGACTTTTGCTGCAGATTTACTTGAAGTTTGTTAATTTCAAGAACAAGTATAATTACTTTTACTTATTAATTCCTGAAATTCAACTTATTTGCCCTGAATATATTCTTTCCTTGAATGGGTAACTACACTAGCATTTTAATAGATTCCAATGCGTGAACAAATATTTTCCTTTTAGTCATCTAGTTGAACAAAAGAATATTCGTATACTATGACAGCATTCTAAGTGTTTGGCAAAGTTAATGTTTAACAAATCTACAATATGTTCAGGCTGACTTGATTTCTGCTGTTAATTCAAGTCAGTAGATTCTCGGCTAGAGCCAGGATCCTGCCGGGCTGATGATGTAAACCAAACTCAAGGATTCTGTACTGACTAGTCAGCTAGGCTGAAAAGACTTCTCAAATAATCCCAATGGGAGTTCTCAGTAAAATGAAAATAAATTTTGCATTCTTCTTCTTTTATTTACCTGTTACTTATATTTTAAATGGAACCCAGTTTGGGTTTTTTCTGTGCTGTCTGTATAACAAAATCAAATACTAAGGCAGTATTTCTCAGATGGCTGTATGAAAACTTGAATAATCATGTAGTTGCCAATGCCTTTACACAAGTGCAATCATCAGTCCTAGTTGTAGTGCCTCCAGGTATAGTTTCTGGTTTACTGGCACCCAGTGCAAGATATTGGATAAAATCAGGCTTTTAGATGTATGTAATTGTTTGAATTACTCAGAGCCAAGACAAAGGCGAGCTTGTCTGAACTCAAGCTTCAGGCACACATACCTATAATATTGTCAAAAATAACCTTGTTTAAGATCTCCTGTACTCCCAAGTAGCAGTAAACATTTCCTATTTAATCTGGAAATTTTATCCATAAACCCCAAATTATCCCAGTGTGAGCAATGCTCCATCATCAGCTAGGATCAGAAAAGCTGGTGCAGACTGTGTCAAAGGACATCCAGGTATTACAAAGTCTTACCTGCTTAGGGGAGGGTGTAGTTTTGTACCTTTTGAGCATAAAATTAATTTAGACAGTTTTAATACAGTTAACTGGATATATCAAAAAATCTTTAAGCTGAACTCTTGACAATCTTTCATATCTAAATACGTGTGAACTTCACAATTTAGTGATTAGATACATTTAGAGAGCACCTTGGAAGAGAAAGACTTGGAGGTATTGGTGAATGAAAAGCTGCACATGAGCTGGTAATCTGCACTTGCAGCCCTGAAAGTCAGCCCTGTCCTGGGCTGCATCCAAAGCAGTGTGGCCAGCAGGGAAATGGAGAGGATTCTGCCCCCCTGCTCTGCTCTCCAGCAGATGACAATCCACTGGACTACTGCATGCAGCTCTGGAGTCCCCAACTAAAGGACCTGATGGAGCGAGTCCAGAGATGGGCCACAGGGATGATCAGGGAGCTGGAGCACTTCTCCTGAGGAGATAGACTTAGGGAGTTGAGGCTGTTAAGCCTGGAGAACAGAAAGCTTTAGAGAGACATTATAGCAGCCTTTCAGTACCTGAAGCTGGCTACAAGAAGGATGGAAAGGGATTTTTCACAAGGGTAATGTAGGACAAAGGGGAAAGGCTTTAAACTGCAGGAGGGTAGATTTAGATTAGGTGTTAGGAAAAAATTCTTTATTGTGGGGCTGGTGAGTCACTGGAACAGGTTCTGCAGAGAAGCTGTGGCAGCCCCATCCCTGGAATTATTCAAGGCCAGGTTGCACTCTCAGGGGCTCTGAGCAACCTGGCCTGGTGGAAGGTGGCAGGCAGCAGGGAATCACGGGACTTGGTCCTGGGTGACCTTTAAGGTCCCTTCCAACCCAAACAATTAAATGATTCAAACACGCAGCTGTCATGATGGTCTGAGAGCATAGGCAGCAGTGAGTTCAGGAAATAGAAAAGATTCTTTTCATTGTGGTAACTTCATTTCTAAATCCATTTCCAAATTTTTATAAGCTGCTACTTTTTCTTTTGGTAATTCTAACAATTTTTTACAAAGTTTCTCTGTAGAGTGAGGGTATTCACTTATCTTGCAGTAAAATAACTGTAAAAACAAAATAAACATTTCCTATCCCACTTATTTCTGCACAATTATTTCCACAAAATCTGTACATGTTATTGAAATGTAGATTAAAGGGCAGCATCTTGTACAAAATTTGGATAAAATCTTTTGGGTAAAAAACTGATTTTTATATTTTAAGGAGCACTGTCTTACACTGTTCATGAAAAAGAAAACATTTTGAATTTCAAAAACCTTCTGGGAAGTGACATAAATGCTTTCCAAGTAGAAAGATTTAATCTCATTAGCTCAACCTCTGAAGATGTATGGATTCTGTTTTTAACATGTCAAAATGTAGTTTGACCACTATTTTTTCTGCAAATGTCCACACAGTTGTATAATTCTCTTCCTCTGATGGAATTAGTGGAATTCTAAAGCAACTAAAGAGGATTAGAAGAGAATATTTGAGAGAAAAAAAATATAGTTTCATATTCATGAAGGTTTTTTCCTCAGTTTTGGTTCCAAGCAAAATGAGGGTGGTAGATATTCACTAAGTTCTCTTTATATTAGGGTTTAATTAATCCAGAATGACAGTTGAGTCCGCTTTCTTAATGTTCCATTGTAAATCATCTGCAAAGCTTCAGTTAACTTGAATTTAGACGCATTTATGCACTGCAAAAATGAAAACATTAATCCAGAATTATCACTATGGAATAAATGTAATTCTATTACATTTCATGCCAACCGCCTCCATTTGCAAGGCTTTAAAAATTGAGGGATAATTTAAAAATCAATCTAAGTATGAAAAAGCTATCTTTTACCTTCACAGAAAAAAATACTATAAATTATGCATAATTTTATTAATTATTAATATGCTGATTTTGGTTACCTCTGATATATTAAGAGGTATCTTGCAGTCTTTGTCCATTTTTACATGCTTAATTATCTGAAAGAACAATAACAATTGAAATAATGTTTATGGTTTTGGCCAGCCAATGGCATGCAACTCATCTGGATTTCCTTTGAAGGTTTTGAAATTCAGCATCAGAGTTGCTTAGAAGAAAAGTTTTTTGAATGTTGATTATTTGAAAATTGCTCAGAATATATTATTCATATTGTGCAGTTCACAAACTGGATTATACCACACTGTTTGTGTACCTTGAGCATATGAATCATTTCAGAGTAGAGAAAAATAAACAACAAAAGGGCATGCCCTTTGTCAGGAATTATTCAAGCAATGATTTATGCTAATTTTTATGAAGTTTGTGAAGTTCTGATACTCTGAAAAAATTCTCTGTATCATCAGTGTTCTGTCAAACAATAAATACTCTGCTTCACGACTATAAACAAAACAAATTCTGTTGTATTTAAGAATTAATTATATTATTTAGTGAATTTTGCTGTCATATAGTAAAGGCCTAACATTTTAATGACTCCATAAAACCCTTGAACATTCTGCTGCTTTTATTACTTTAACAAGAGAGGTTGTATTGTGCTACTTTTGCTTTTGATTTTCCTTTAAATATTATATATCTCTAGCACAAGGCCATCCAAAACATTGTATCAGCTGCAGCTTTCACTTCTCTGTTCCACCCCTTCCCTCAGAAACTGTTCTTTCAATATGTACAATAGCAGGTCCTTGAACAGTTATTATACAGCAATTATTATACAATTATTAAATATTAAATCTCACCATATTTGTCAGAAAGTTTTTGAAAATTCCTGGTTGGTAAAGACCTGTAGAAAATCTTTGTGTTGTCCATAGAAAATGGAAACTAAATGTTTATAAATAGATGCAGAGCCTTGGCCTGGTAGAATTGTAGATATTGAACAGTCTTCCACTACAAAAATCTTTTGCAGACATCTTCTCCCTAAGGAGAGGTGTGAGGTAATGAGTTTATGAATTAAAGGTGATTTTCCTTATGTAGAAATGCCATCAGAACCAATTGGACAACACATCAAATTCAGCCCAGCAGTACTGTTTTTAAGGCTTTTTAAAACAATAGTTTATTATAGTAATGCATTCTTTTGATTTATTCATACATAAAGAAAAATACCACTTCATGGTCTCAAGGTATGCACAAAATTTACTTGTCTACAAGTAAATCAAAGCAGATCCAAAATTTCAATTATTATCCTTAATGGGGACCAGCCTTATTAATCATCCATTGTGGTTGGAAAGAAATCTAAAAAAAACCAGAATAGACGCCCTAAGATATTCTGCCTCTATCCATGTGAATATGGAACAGTGTTAATAATAAACCAAGGGGTTTCATGCAGGTATTGCACAAAAAATTTTTCTGCTGTTTATTGGTCAAGAGAAGAAAAATAGACAGCAATGTATGAATTTAGAGCATGCTGTTTCCTTCTTGACAATATTTCTGCAGGAAAAGTATTTCAGCATTATGTTTGTGTAGAAAATGCATGACCCACAGAGAGAAATTTTCTGTCAAAGAGCTCTTCTTTTGAACCTAAAAAGTAACAGTAAACAGGCACCAGTTTGTATTAGAAGGACAGAACAAAATTTCATTACAAAACAAACCGCTCCAGTTGCTGGAGATTAATGGGGTTCTTTTCCCCTGGCTTGCTGTGTCTTGTAAAATATATGTCTCTGCATGCTTATTAAGGAGGGATGAGGGACTACATGCACACAGAGAGTGCATTGCACTGCTTAAAATTGCTCATCTCTGCCTTGCTGTAGAGAGTTATGACATTATGGTATGTTAGGAGCAAAGCTGAAATCCATGGCCATTTTAGTCACTGTCAAGGTTTTAAAATGTGATTCAGCAAAGCAGTTAAATAGCTTGCCAAAAATGTAAGATAGAACAACTTGTACTATTTTTTTCTATGCTCAGGAGAGTCCTGGAAAAGGAAGCTGCTTTACATCATTATGTATAAAAGTAACAACTTTAAGTGAGTGAAAAATAGGTACTTTTTATTATAATGTGCTTAAAATGATCCCTAGTGAGATAAGGCATTATTTATCCTAATGAAAGTTTTTAACAGCATAATATTTCTCTTTTAAAACTGTGCTAAGATATTCTTTATCACATGCATCCACATTTACTGGTTTTGCTGCCCCTATTTTTATCAGACTATTTTCTATAGATAGTAGGAATTAGGGATATTTCCATCTTATTAAGCTTCCTCAAGAAAACCTATGCACAAGGTCAGATGCACATTTTTCTGGTTTTATCCTTTTCCTCAATGTAGATCCATGCAAGAGAGATAAGGACATGTCTGTGAGAAGGCTTATGCTTGCCAGGTCCCATGATCAGCTTTCTCTCAACCATACTCTTGTCTAACAGACAAGCTCAAAGTGTTTGTAGTGAATTTAGAATAGCAGACCCCAGCTGGTAGCACAGAGCAAAGCAGAATGCAAAGCAGCAGCAGAGCATATTGGTGGACTAGTTTGCTCGTTTCCAGCACTGCTTGTCTCCTATTTGTCTAGACTGTGTGAAAGCAAATTTGGAAGTGTTTAGGGACCCCAAAGTACACAAAAAGCTCTCTCATACTGGTTGTTGTAGAACCAGCTAGATCCTGTGGCTGACTGTATTTGTAGATGGCCACTGTATAGTAAACATTATGAAGTAAAAAGAAGCTTCTGTGGAAAAAAAAAAAAAAACAAACAAACAAAAAGCAAACAAATAATGCCACCCCAAACCCCAAAATAAATAACATTTCAATTTTTGTCTCTAAATACTTTCTTACTTTCAACTATTTCATAGAGACCTGACATTTCACAAAGATTTTCAAAGAAATTGAAAGCCATATAAAAAGGCATTTATAGAAGAATAATAATTGCTCAGAACTAAAAATACATAATAAAATATACATTCACCATTAATAACTTCCAGGTTATCAAATGTTTTTAATTGTTATTACAACATTCTGTGTTGAAAGCTTAGTATCACACAGTCATAATTGTACATTTAGATGGTGGCCTATATACAGTTCTCAGAATTCCTCATGGATAAAGACTGTTATGACAAACATTCCATGAAAGTAGAAATATGGATTCACTCTTATTACTTTACATTATTCTATTAACATTTTTCAGCTAGAACTTCAAAGTATGTATAAATGAGAGCTAATTCCCAACAACTTCCTTTAAATGGAAACTTAAAGTGTTGCAAAATTTTATAAGTGGTTATATCAGAGTAAAAAGAATAGGTGACAGAACAAGTGTCACTAAGCACTGGAAGCAAGAACAAGATGAGAATACAGGACACAAAAGCTACAGCATTGTCTGATCACATTAATTTATTACCTTCTGTGGAGAGTGTGCTTATTTGAAAAGCATCTTCTACTGCTTCCAAAAATGCTTAGCAGCACTCTGCTTACAATCAAAATATTTTTTTTAGCATCCCTGTTGGTGATACTCCCCAGAACCAGAATGTCACAGATCAAATATTTATCACAAATGTTGAAAGAGAATACAAAACTCCTGCTCTTCTTGACAGAACCAAACAGGCTCAGTACACAATATTTTGACTCTAAAGACAAAAAGAATTTAGGAAGAGCAGCTAGATTTTTTGTATAATCTTCAGGAAATTTGGAAAAATCCTGGCATTTTACCTCTCTTGATCCTGTTGAATGTTACAGTTCAGAAGGGTTGATGTCCTCAACGGACAGTGAAA
>WEIU01017226.1:257605-350171 GCA_013389925.1 Aegithalos caudatus | reverse complement strand
CTCCAATCTGCACTCCGCAGGTCCCAAGCATCCTGAGGGCCACCTGCACCTTTCTCTACCCTAAAAACGATGGGGATGAAATGAAAGTTTTGGGCTGGAAGTGCTGAAACTCTGGAATTGCTTGCTTTCTTTAAAAATGCTAGCTAATAGTAACTTCTCATCAGGAGATGGTAAACTCTAAATACTTTTTATTTGTATCTATGCTTAAACCGTGAGAAGAAGAAGTATGGCACTTGGTAGTTCTCGTCCTGTCTCCTCATGATACAAGGTGATTGTAACTCCTTCTTGGGACAGAAAATACACCACCAACTAGACTGTGGGTGTTTTATCTACAACAGTGTGAAAATTCAGTTAGGTTGAAGTGCAGTAATGACTTGGGAGTGATTTGGAGTTCCAGATCAGTATGGAGTTGATGGACTGTGAGGCTTTTTTTGGTTGTTTGGTGGTGGGGAGTATTTTGGAGTGTTTGGGTTTTTGATTTTTTTAATGAAACCAGCAAAATAATTAAGGGATGGAGTTTAATCACTGAGATGTGGCTCACTGATTCTCAGTTAAATAACCTTTATCTAAATCATAGTTCGAGTCTGTGCTAAGAAACTAAGGAGCAAAATACTGGGAGTCTAGATTAACTAATGGGAAAAAAATGGTCTTGTTGATACATTTCTGATTTTTGAAAATATTTAGTGGAAAATAGATTTGGAAGATTCAGCTATTTTTTTTTTTTGGGGGGGTGGGGTGTAAAAAGTTTAAAATTCCAGGAACTTAGTCTTGGAGATTAGTTCCAGTAATGGCCTAACCATGATTTATTATGATTAAAGGGTAGGATATACTCAAGGTATTCAGTTCATGTCTTCTCACTGAAAGGGCCATGTAGATACAGATGGCCAAAAATTGTGGAAATTTTTCTTTATTCTTTTCTCAGTTTTAACACAGTATTCGATTCTTCCTTTGTTCCCTTTCTGCTGGAGAAAGGCGACCCAAGCCTTCAACTGTCCCTTCTGTGCAGGGTGGTGGATGTAGTCCAGAACTGAATTATGTTAAAATTTGTGCAGACAGTGCTGTAACCGGATGTTCATTTGTGCCAGTGGATTTCAATACAGATAACTGTGCTCTAATAGCTGTCCAATGGTTTTATGATTTATTTCAGATGTTAGTGTCTTGTGCATGATCATGCTCTGTGGATCTAAATTTGGCATATATGCTTGTCCTGCCTTTGCACTATTTTTTAAAATCTGAAAATTGGCATAACTATTTAAACTCTCCCATCAGCACAAATCTGTGTGCATGGCTTTAAGCAGCCAATTAAATTAAGTTGTCGTAGATTGAGAAGCTTTGTGAAACGAAAAAAGTTTGTTTGGTCTCTCTAGTACATGCAGTCAGCAACAGCAATTAGAGTTATCAGGTCTGCCAAAGAGTCATGTTTCTATGGAACACACTGAGGGATTAAAAGGTCCCCAATTTCTTAGATTTAACATTTTAAAGTTCAGATTTTGTTCAGACCTCTGTAAATCATTTGTTAGACCTTCTAAGTAGTCTTCATTTCTTCTTTGCTTTCTCCCATCTGAGGAGGGAGATGATTAGATCAAGATTTCACATAGCTATAACTAAAATTCTGTTGTGGTAGTTTAATTTGTATTATGTTATAACTAAGTTCACAGCTTATTTTTAACATTTTAATGGGGAACTTTGTTCTCATCTCATTGTTACATATCAGTTGTGACCAGTGCATTATTTTGTTGTTGCCAGAAAATCAAACGAAAGTTTCCAGAATAATTTAAAAAGAATGTTGAAGCTGTAGTTGTCTTGAGTCCAGCTCCCTTCATGATGGAGGTTAAATTAGAGCGACATGCCTTGCCCAGTCAAGTTTTGAGCATCTCCAAGGACAAGCCTTTTAAGCAGCTGTTCCAATGCCTGGCTATTGTTATGGATTACCCAGTAATTTTTGAATGTCTCTTTGTCTTACTGCAATTTTCCATATTCCAAATTGTGAGTTTCCCCCTGTCTCATCTCTGAGGCCCTCTGATCAGTCTGGCTCAATTGGAAAATTGATATTCCCTTCACCTTCATGGTAGATGGTTGTATACAGCAGTGTGGTGCTCTCCTTAGCTGCTTTTTCTTGAGATTGGAAAAACTGAGTGCTCTCAGCCTCTTAGTTGTTTACTGCTGTCCCTGAAACTTATTGGTGAGATTCAGCTTACATATGCAGTGGAGGCAATATTACTGAATAGAGGAAATAAAAGGGAAATAGGAATAATAAAGAGTGAGACGGGAAGATAGTTAAAATAGAGTGATGGCTTGGAAACTAGTGTTGAGTAGAGGTAGGACTCAAGTTTTGTGAACGCTGAATACCAAAAAGAAGAGGCCTTTAGCAGACTATAAGGAGATACAAGGATACTTTTAAACAAACAGTTTAGCAGTGTCCAGAGCAAGGTGAAGTGATTTTTGCCCTTAGTGTGTTTGGTACCTGCTTGCCAACTCACCACCTTTATCAGCCATCACTCCTTGTGCTGAGCTTCCTGTTGTTTCTTGGCATTTTTTTCAGTAAACCATTTTTTTTTCAAGTGTCATGGGATAAAGTTTGCTGTTTCCTCTGGGAAAAGATGTCACATCTTAGGTTGCACTCATCTTCCTTTGTCTTCTTGTTTGTAATTGGCCAGAATTTGGGCAAACTCTTCTGGCTGTTACTGCTCTGGTTTACGAGGTGGCTGGGACAGTGGAATGCTTTTGGTGTATCTGATGGGAGAGGAGGAGCTCAGGCCTTGCCTTCTTCTGAATGCTTTGAGGGTTTCTTTTGCTTTATCATTCTGTGATAGAAAAATGTATGCCTTCTAATATTGATCTGCATTGTAGGATTTAATTTGGGGAGTTTTCCTGTTTGTCTGTTTTGATACGCTTTGTTTTGATTTCCTTTTATTTAATTAGAATTAAGGAAACAGAGTTTTATTGTATCCTGCAAATTAGTGGTGTACTCTGGAAAGCTTCTTCAGTCTGTGGTCAAATATGTGCAGGTGGACTGATCTCTGTGGGAAATGAAAATCTCCTTAAAAATAATTATATTGCTATTTAATGTAATCGGATTTTGTTCTTGTATCTTTATTTAAAATATCTCTGGACTTTGGTCATGATTTTGTTTGGACAAGAGCTGAAGCTGAGAGCATGCAAATATTAGTCCATGCGGCTTGTGTGTACTCAGGGAGTTAGAGAAGTGGGATTGCATACTGCCATGGTTTCCTGGCATAGCTCACTGTGATATCCTCATTGCCACTTCGCTCTTCCTCTGGGTACAGTGACTTCTGTTTATACAAGGTATGAGCTTTAGATTTTAAGAGCTCCATCAATATCACAGCTGTGTGGTGGACTGCCCTGTCCTTTGGTGGCAGAAATGCTTCCCTGTCTCTACCAGCATTTTCCCTGGACTCTTGTGTGAAGTTCAAAGACACTTATTTATGTTTAATGTACTGAAAGGTTCTCTAGATGCTTTTTGAACTAAGACCCTACCCAACTTTGTTTCCTTGGGCAGTGCTGTTACTAAGGAGCTGATGCTGGAATAGCTGTCTGCCTGCATTTTGCATTGCTGTAACATGGCTGGTCTAACACAGAATAGCCGTGTCAAGACTCATTCAGTCCAAGGGGAAAATCCTCCCCTGGCATCTGCCTCAGGGATGCTTAAGTAGGATATGTGCAAGGCAGATGTTTGTCTGCAGTTCATGTATTTGCAAAGCATGTCATATTTTGTTCTGTTTTTATTTAGTTTCTGCAAACAAGTTGTAGCTTGGTATCTCAGTCCTGCAGAAGCTGCTTCCAAAGCAAGAATATTTGAGACCTTTGCTTCCAATTTAAATTCAGTAAATCAGTAGAAATGCAGAGCTGTAAGTGGCACTCAGGAATGGTTCATCTATTTGTTTGTACAGGAGGTAAAGAGGGGATGATGTATTTTTCCCTACACAAACTCAAAAAACCCCCATACAAAACCAGAACAAACCAACAAATAAAAACCCAACAAAAAAGCCCCCCAAACAGCAAAAGAACATTTCAAAGTAAATGTTGTCTTAGATAAGCTGAACATTTGGACTGATGGTACTTATAGCAGTTTTTCTCTAAGCTGTAAATTGGGAAGTCATTTTTTTTCCTCTTTTTGAACTCTAATAACTACTAGTATTTTGACATGGAAACACCAGTGTTTTAATAAGATGCTTGTCTTCTTCCATTTTACTCATATAAATATATTACTGGCTTATTCCATACAGAGCTTCTTTAATTCTTCCAGAAGCAACCAAACATTGTTCTCTGCACTAAATGAAGAGAAAGTGGTTCTGTTCCTGCATTTGCTTGGCATAGACACCAATGGACATGCTCATCGGCCAAACTCAAGGTAATTGAGATATTAAGCATCTCTTACTGGTTTTAAATGCACATAGTAACTTTTTTAACAGCACAATATATGAAGCCAGAAACAAGACTTTCAGTATTGGGGCTCATATATGTCACCATGATCACCCACATTCTAAACTTTTGGGGTTATTTTGTTTTTTAAGGTCCCATCTGTAGAAATGACAGATTTTTGCCCTATACAGTAGGTCAGGTTATACTCCTGTATTCAAGCGTGATCTTTAGCAATTGCTTTAGTTACAGCCAACACATAATCCAGAGGATATGTAGGAAATGCAGTTTTAAACATAAAATAGATACAGTTTTCAGACACCCCACTGCTGAAGTGATATCACTGAGTTTATAGACAACAGTAAGCTCAGCAATAGTGGCTGCAAATTCTGGCATTTTGTTTTGGCTTTCCTTATTACACTTGAAAAAACCAAAGACTTTAGATTAACAGTTCTCACCACCAATTCATCTTGAAGTCTGTTACTTGAGAACTTTCATTTAAATTCCTCATGTCCTGCTCTGCAGGATTTTGTATTTCTCTTGATCCTTGCACTTTTAATATTCTCTATGTCATTCTAAATTTCCTACATCATTGTAAAGTTCATACTGGCTATATGTCCAATGCTTGTTTATTATGATTTTTTTAAAGACAGAGTTTTAACTTTGACTTGAGCAACAGATAGGAAATTAGTTATCTGAAAGTTATCATGGTCACTTTTTCTAAAAATATACAAATTTTTATTTAGCCACTATTCCAGAAAACTAGGGTCTATCTGGTCTATGAATCATCTCAAAACACTGACTGCCTGGTGTGATCTTTCTTTGCTAGTTACCAGCTTAAAGTTATTTTAAGATGTTTGAGTTTTCCAAAATTCCTTAGTTTTGGCATTCTGCTCAACTTGTCTGGCATCTGTGACTAGTAAAATTATCGTCTTGTGTCAAGGACAGGTCAGATTTGAAATATCAATCCATTTGAAACTGTGGTTGCAGTAATCTTGAAACTGTGCTGCAATGATTTAATATCTCAGTAAGACTCAGAGGAGGAGAGGTTTTACATTTAGGAAGCCTTTTGTTAGCTTGGTGTTCATTTGAGGTTAAAGCTGTCTGTACTTGAAGGACTAGGGTTTATGAGCATGGATAAGTTGCTTTATACAAAGTGTGAGAGCCACCTTGAATGTAACATTTGCTTCCTCTTTTTCAAGGGAATACCAAGAGAATATTAAACAAGTTGATGAGGGTGTGAAAGAAATTGCTTCATTGATTGACAATTTCTATGGAAATGATGGAAAGACTGCATTTATTTTAACTTCTGACCATGGAATGACAGATTGGGGTGAGTCTTTTTAAATATTGAGTTAGTTGAGTTTATGGGCATCTGGTGTATGATTGGAGAGCTCTGTCCCATGAGAAGCTTTGGAACTCCTGCTTTGATTTGGTATCCTAAGTGTTGCTTGTGTATGAAAATCCATGCAAGTTGCTGTGACAGCTGCATTCCATGTCTGGACAGAAAGAAGACACTAAGTTAAAGCTTAACTTCCTCAGTGACTGCTAGTAGGGATAGAAAGATTGCTGCAGAAAAACACCTCGAGCAAGAAGAGATGGTGTTATTTGTCTGCCAGCAGCAAATTTGGTCTTGTTCCAGTTCCTCTAGGAGATACAGTTCTCACTTTGGTGCTCTAAAGCACCTGGAAAAGGTGGGAAATCTGTCCAGGAGCTGATGAAAAACTGTACAGGGAGAGGTTTTGTGAGGGGTGCAGAATCTTTTTGTTTATTTTGGCCTTTTAAGCACAGCAGAAAGGACGGGACTGCTGTGTGATTTTTCTAGGGGAGACTGGTGCTGGAGACAGGTGAAGCAGCTGAGAGTACAGAGAGGAGAGTGAGGCAGGGGCCAGCCACGCTGATACCCAGAGAGGACACTTGTGAAGGGCATGGCCACAGTGGCCAAATGCTTTGAGGGCAGATGAGAAAAGTTTACAGTGATAAGCTCACTTAAACATTTTCCCCTAGTTCTTTCTTTTTTCAAGAATCTTAAGAACACTCCTGTCCTTTTATGCAGCAAGTGAAAGCGGTAAGTCTCCTCCAGTGCTGTGCATTTGCAGCTGCTAACTACAATACTTTTGAACCAAGGCTGCTCCAGGCATGGTTGTGGCAAAACATCTGTCAGCATCTTATTCTGTGTGTGAAATCCTGAAGTTTTTCGTTGAAGAGATGCAGATTTTTTCTGTCATCAGAGATAACAAAAATATTTGTATATTTATTCAATCAGCCTAATTACCAGCTGTTCATTTGCAAAACAGTCCATTTTGAATATTATTTACTGTTGAGCTGACTGCCACTTGCAATAAAGTTTTAATTCTGCTATATTTTTATATGTTTCAAGAAAATATTTCATATTTTTTTATAAGAAAGGGGTGTATATATATATGTTTATATGTATGATTTTCTATGTATTTTAGATATATGATGGTAGAGATCTCAGGAGGTCACCTGCTCAACTAGCTTTGGAATCAGACACATGCTAGGGCTTTATTCAACAAGGCCCTTAAAATGTCAAAGGGATGGAGCCTATGCAACCCATTTGTGCAGCCTGCTCTGCTGCTTGCCTGCCCTCATGGAGGGGGAAGGGTTTTCTTTGTCTGCAGTCTGAACTTCCTTTGTTACAAATTATGCCTGTTCTGTCATGCTCTCACCATGCACCACAGTAATGCTCTGGCTCCATCCTCTCTCAAGCCCCCTCACAGTGGGGTACAGGCAGGCTGCTCTGGTGTGTTCTCCCCAAAGCTATTTCTTCTCCAGGCTAAACAAGTCCCAGTCCCTCAGCTGCTTCTCTCAGGGCAAGTGCTCCTCACTGAGACCATTCAGATGATGGGTGTCTTCCCGGTACCAGAGGAGCCCCAAACTGGATCCAGTGTCTAGAGATTGTCTCACAAGTACTGAATAGAGGAGAAGAATCCCTTCCCTGTATCATTCTCCTGTTAACACTGCTGGGGTGCTGTTGGAGAGAACTCCTGGGGTTCGTTCTCATTATGTACTGGATCCTTTGAAGGGGGAATAAACTTTTTCAGGCTTTGAGAACCACTGGTCTGTCAGTTTTCTGTCACCTCTTTCTGTCTTGAAGGAAAAGCTTGATCTTGTGCTAAAAGTGTTAATAACTTTGAAGCTGACTTTAGTGAATCCAAGAGCAAACCCAGAGGTTCTGCTCAGGCCCGTTGTGAGCTGTCTGAAGGATAATTCAGGAGCTTTAAGTTGAACTGGTTGGTAGTATCAGCCCCTGCTGTAGCTTTTCAGTGGTTATTTGCAGAATGGGATGTGCACCAGTTTTAAAACAAACATATGGAAGGATGGGGGGCTTGTTAGGGAAAAGAATATGATCTGAATTAGATGTGATCAAAGACATTGTGGTTGCTGGCAAAAGCCAATGAAGTCACTTGCTTTCTCAAGTCTGACCCCATGATTTTGCTTTAAGTTGATGTCAGATGGAATTGCTGACCACCAATGCAGGGCATTCCATACCTACCCTCACCTTGGCCTCTTATTCCTGCTACTCCTGGCACTATGTGGTGTGTTGGACTATGGAACAGACAACTAAACAACAGCATCCTTTTCCCCCCTTTCCCCTGGAAGTCTATTTGGAGAGTGCTGGGGGTAGGACCTGGAACTCACCCAGCTGAAAAGAATTATTTTTCTTCCCCTCTTGTTATTCAGCTCTGGCTAAAACCTGTTTTTTTATAACAGGGAGGGAGTGGGTACAGCTGCCTCTCTTAGCTGTATCTCTCTTAACATATTCATAGAGGCAGAATCTCAGTGAAATGCTGATGGAGCTGGTGGCTTGGCTAAAATGTAAGCTCACCAAAATATCACTTTCCTCCTGCAGTAATATAAATATAACTGATAAAACAATAATCCCTGGTCCCTGGAAGATACAGGAAGTTCTCTCTCCATAAGCTCTTTTCCCAAGTTCTTTCTTCAGAGAAGAGCGGTTGTTGATGTTTTTTGAGCCCAGAGACTGCCCACCTACCAAGGAACATCAGAAATCTAATTCCCAGACCAGTGTCTTCTTAAGCTTTGGGCTGTTTAAAGTGAGCAAAGTTGCTTCTTCAGCTGTGCTACAATGATTGTTTTAAGGACAGAATTGGGTATGAAATTGGGAGTAGCCTTGAGGCTGCACAAGAGTGTGCTTTCTCTGTCCTTTGTATTTATTAAAATATATATCTCTAGACAGGGAAGAGCATGTGTCTATGCAAATATAAGAAAAATGTGTAATCTTGTAGACCATGCAGTGACCCACATAGGGTTTGTTTAACCAAGTCCTTGCCTCTGAGGCTGGGTTATTTCACTGCTCTGGTACCTCACCCACTGGGTTCAATCATTGGTGTTTCTTTCAAGCTTGTGTAGCTCCTGCTTTAGTACAACTGCTGCTGAGTTGTCACAGTTTTCAACCTTCCTGCTTTTGGTGGCTGATGAGTTAATCTGGAGGGAATCAATTTCCCCAGGGAAGAAAGTAATGTTTTATGTATTTTTAAGGAGTGTGTTACTAGACTTTAAAACCTTAAAAATGAACTTCTGTCACTGTTGGATAACAGTTGCAATGTATATTGCTTCCTGGTTTTTGAATTGCAAGTCTAATTCTTATTCAGAGGTCAATTCTATATGGTTTATGCTTTTTCACATGCATCTAATATTATAGAAATTAGGTATTCCTGGTTTCACTGAGATGCCCAGGATAAGCACATGTACATGTTTTGAGCTGGTAACTCCTCTGTACGTTGAGGCTTTAAAAATACTATGGCTTCAGTTTCTGTATGTTATAAATTTGGGGGTTTTAATATAAAAAGTTCTATCTTTATAGTCTTGACTTAACTGATACTGATTTCCCAACTTGAAACTTGAATTTAGCTTTTATTGATAGTGACATAAAAATAAGCTATCAAGCTGGAATAGCTTGTCTGTAACAGGCTTCTAGTATGTCTGTAACAAGAGCTTAGTACATTTGTGTATATTTTAAAGCATGTAGGTTTTGGTTGTTTTTATAGCACATCTTAAAGTTTCTTTTGTTTTTGTTTTGTTTTGTTTGGTGTGTCTTAGGATCCCATGGAGCTGGTCATCCCTCAGAAACTTTAACACCACTGATTGTTTGGGGTGCTGGAGTCAATTATCCACAGAAAGTTACATCCCAGTTTTTTGAAGACAATTTTTTGAAAGGTAGGTAAAATATAAAACTTGAGTGAAAGTTTCTGGATGAAACATGTTTTTAACCATTACAGCTGTTGATCTTCACTAACTTCTTTCTAGTCTTCTAGTCTTTCCATTTCAGTAACTGTGATTTGCTTTGTGTGGTGTGTAACGAGAAGGTGGCAGGGAAATTAGGTTGACAACATCAGTCACTTTTCTAATCATAGGATTGAACTTTCTCTCTTTGTTTGACAGGAGGCTATTCATGCTCCTTAAATTTAGTTCCAAAGGATAGTTAATTTTTAGGAAGACTCCCAGAGCTTGAATGCCATTTGTATAGAAACATGATAAGTTGACAAGTTCAAAGATGCCTTTCTAACTTCACAGCATAACCCTGTGGACTTTCCAGGGGCAATCTTTTCTCATTTGCATTCTTGTAGCTATTGTGCAGATGTAAACAGCTTTTCTCAAAGAAAGACAGTGATTCTTCACTGTTATTTTTATCTTTTGTAATTTATACGAGTAAACTTATTTTTAAAATAATGAATGTTTGTTTTTTCACATACATAATGCAATAAACACTGTCTTAGTGAAATATGAGTGGGGTTACAGAGTCTTTTTAACACCTGATTAAATTGTTCAAGCTGTTCCTCGTTCATGTGCCCCTGTTCTTGTAGCCTGCTCTGTTTCTTAAGATGCCTTGAGTCTTGGATTGTTGCTAACGATCAATGAGGTAATGACTTCCTATTTTATTGGATTGTTTGTCAAGGTACATTAGAGAAAACAGGCAAAAATTACTTCAGCCCTGAGGTTTTAGCTCCGCCCTGCTCTCAAGAAAGTATTTGGTAACAGATTAGGTAATTTCAGAAATAGACAGTGCTAACATTTCACTCTTTGCACCTAACTGCTGCTATAAAACTATGACATCTGTGATACAGTTGAAAATGACTTGTAGAAAAAATAGAAAACAGATTAAAACAACTTTTTGGTATCTGTGATGGCTGATCTGGTAGACTTTTAAGGACATTTGATGTCTAAGGGTTGATCTGTAACAGCTGAATTTTACATCTGTCAGTTTCCTTGATTCTCAGAAGCTTTAGTACAAATCTCAGCATTTGACTGCAAGTGAAAATGGTGTGAGAGATTTCAAAAGAGATGAGCATTGAGCTAACTCCCAGGTGCACAATGGGAAAGCTGTGTGGCCCTCATCTGTTAGGCAATGTGTATTTACTCAGAGGTTGACATTTGTCTGCACCCTGCTGTGCCTGCTTCATATTTTCCTTCTGATGGTTAAAAAAAACAGCAAACCAAATAACCACACAAAAAACCAAGCACACAAAGCAAACATCAGAAACTCCTCTGTTCATTTAGCTTTGCATCTGTCAAGCATGTTGTTGCTTTGTTGAGACACTAACCTTACAGATTCTTAACTGCCAAGGGTGATCTCTATTGAAGATTTGAGATGCTCTGAATATCTTGGGAGTTTGGATTTCTATTTGAGTAATAAGAATCTTCTTAGAAAGTGACTGTTCTCTCTATGGTGGTACATCAGAACTTCTAGTAGGTTATGTAGCTTAGAATTAAAGGGAAAATTGTTGAAATGGAACTTGGCACTTGCACAGGTCAATACAGTTCAGCTACTCCATTGTTATAATCCCAGATATTTTCAAGAAGTTAACATATAAAAGAAAAGCTGTTTAAACAAGTTCTTTTGAAATGTTCTTTGAATTTGTCTTTCCTGCTCCATACAGCTGCAGCTGTGACTGTGTGCAGGGGAGGAGGGTGTTTTCAAGACTGCTGTGTCACTGATGTATGCAGGTGTCAGGCTTACATTTCTACTTGCATGCTCCGATGTTCAAGTTCTTTCATCTATTGACAATACTTTCTAATTTCTGAGTGGAAATATTGACAGAACATTTCTAATGCTGACAAACTTCTTATGCTCTGTTCAGTGCAAGCAGGCTGTAGGCTGCTCAGTGAATTGTCTTTCTTCTCATTGTTGCCATGGAGGGTTCATACCCCCCAAAGGCAGTGCCAAGAGGCAGGGCTTAGCCTGTCCAGTTTGTCACAGAGAGATTAATGTGCTCCTTGGATGGCCAGAAGGGCACAGATTCTGCTCTGGGTTGACAGCCTTCTCCTCATCAGTTTTGTCACCTGTGCTCTGCCTTCCCTCAGGCCTGGTCATGTAATCCTCTTGGAAAGATTTGTTATGGCAGCCTTGCATCCTGTGGGCAACATGTGGTATTACCCATTTGGCCACTGGTTTGACCCTTCCTCAGAAAGAAAGAGAATACAGAACTGCTCTCTAGCTCCTCATGTGCTGATGGTTGGCCCTGGGGTACAGGCCCAGAGGAGCTTGTGAGTGAAGGCACTGATGCCTTAAGTTTTAGCTTTCATGTTTTTCAGATTCTGTGCTCCCTAGGGGTGTAGTTCTGAGCCTCATAGTAAGTGTTAGTCAGCTTTCTTCACAGAGTAGGTAGACAAAAAAAATCCTTTCCTGCTGGAGACCAAGGACAGCAGATACAAGTTTTCATGCCCAAAAGCATAAACAACAGTGGACTGAAGAGAGAAAACAAGAAGGATGGGACTTCATAACCTGAAGCTGTAATTGGACAATTAAATCCAATATGCAAATGGACCAAAACTTACAGAAGCATGAGACCAGTTGTCCATTTTTGTGACCTTTTTTGGGTCTACCTTGCGAGTAGCCCTGGCTAGGCTCTTGGTACTGCCCAAGTTATATCCTTAAAAGCCTTTTTACAAATATCTATCTACTTTATTCTCTTAGCTCTGTCCAGTTTCTGTTCCAGGTCAGCCTTCCCAAGGAATCAGTTCTGGCACCCCCCAAAAGGACAGTGAGGCATCAGCACAACCTCCTGCAGCATCAGGACGTGGGGTGCTTGATGACATTATACACAAGCCTGGTCTCTAGGGGGCTCAGCCTGCTTTGCCATAGCTGAGGGAGCTCAGTGTACCCTCCACTAGTCTGGTTCTGTGAAGTTTTATGTGACATTTTCCTTGGTTCTTGTAGCCTCATCCTCTTTTTGAGCTGGCACTTCCCTGCTGTTTCCCTGGACTGTTTGCATCTGACAGCGCAGTGGGTTGCAGTAAAAGCAGGGCAGGATAAAGAAAAAAAAAAAATCCCTCTATGAAGTGGGTGGAAAACTGCTGAGCACTGTACAGGAAACCTAGACAGCTGGAATCATAAACCAGTGTGGGCAGCATGTACAGTCAAGATGCCTCACTCGTGAGAGTACAGCCTGGACTGGCCAGATGAACTCCAGTCCTTTGGAGTTCCTGGGCTCAGTGTCCTGTGGCTCCTGGTCCAAAGCAGATGTCTTCAGTTTTGCATTTTGGAGTATCTGAGTAGGGCATGTGGAGATGAAAAAACTTCTGACAAAAGAGACGTTTCCTGTAGCAGAGATACGGTTCCTTCCTAGCTTAGGCACATTTTGTGTATGCATAGACAGTTTTCCAATGTTTTTCTTTGCCAAATTATATTTAATAGGAAAATAGGTAATTCATTTATATAATAGAAATATGGGTAAAGAGTCTGTTTCTAGAAATATAAATCTATTTCCTTTTCTGGGAAGCAAAAGGAAGCAAACTTGTTCCTTTAGGTGTGAGTTCAGCAGAATTCATGATTAATGCTGCTAATACTTCCCCTGTGTTGCCATGGGAACTCCCTGTAGCTGTCTTGCTACTGGTAAAGTACAAGTGTGCACTTCAGGGTGCTTGTGGGACCAAATAATAGCAGACCTGTACTCAGACCCCCAAAGGTAGCAGTGGTATGAACTAATTGCTGAAAATAAGTTTGGTGTATGCAATACTGCAGATGTATGAAAGGGAAAAACAAAAACAAACCTTGCTAAACTCTGTTTTTAAATAACTCTCCACCCCCAAAGAAAGCAGGCAATTTTCTCTTTATTTCCTTAGAGGCCAGCGTACAGCAGGAAAATATAATTTTCGACCAGGTTTTTGTATGATGTGCCAAAGCTTTAGGATCTAATATTTGTACCACCCTGTACCAGTGCATTTAGGACCTTAGGTTAGCCTTTTTTACAAACTATTGAAGAGATTCTATAAATCTCCTAAATCTGAGCTTGATTCTTTTAGTTGGCACAGGAGGTAATACATCACTGTGCTGAAAAAAATAAAAACCTTGGCCTTTCTTTTCCTCATCTAGGTCACAATTGCAGGCAGCAATTTATCCTGCTGGATAAAAGAAAATGTGAACTGAAACGAATGCATTTTGTTGTTTCTGCCTGTTGAGTTCCATCTGTAACCCTTCTTGAGCTAGCATCCTAATGTAAAATCATAATTTTCTTTAGTACCAGCACTTTACAGAAAATGGCAACAAGATATTAAATGTCAACTGATCTTGAACTGTCCTTTCAGATCTGTGTAGATTAGCTGTTCAAGTGTTCTGTTGTTTCTTGCAGAATGGAAACTGGAGAACTTGAAGAGGCTTGATGTCAATCAGGTATCAAACATACCTAATTTAATAGTTCATAAATTTTCACCTTAAACTATGATTTTTGTGTGTTTTTAAGTAATTTACTTAATTTGAATGATCACACCAATGTACTTTATGCCTAGAAACAGGAACCACAATAACATCATGAGGGTAAGTTTAAATTGCTTGTTGACATGTGACAGCTGCACACAACTTCTCCCAAAGATGCATTACTGCACTTGTCTTTTGATCCTATATCAGTCAAGCTTTTTTAAACTGTGCTGCTTCATCGTGCTACAAAACCCAGTTTATGAATAACAGACTCCAAACCTACTCAAACAAGGGAAATAATCTCACACTAGAAGGGTCAAATTGGGAATGTTCCGGATTAACTGCTTTCAGCAAAGCCCTGATACAAAACTAGAGGTTAGATTTCTTCTCAAGGTTGGTAGGAGTTATGGCCATGTTGTTTTGAGACTGTATAGAAGAGTCTTGAGTATTACTTTGTCCTGGATAATGGAGTTCCCAAAGACAGATCTTTTGTCCTGTAGTACACGTGGCATTATGGGTAAAAAGAGCAAATGAGACTTCTAATTATCATTGCACTCCAAGTGTATTGTCCTCTACAAATAATGGTTTGGAGTCTGCCCAGTAGATCTGAAGCTGGTGCAGTGCCTCTGGTTTCAGTTTGGTTTCTTCAGATTTATGCTGGGGAAACAAAGAATTTTGGTGTGTAGTTTTATATTAAAGGAAAATATAAACGTGGTAATAGGCAATGTTTATCATCACAAGTAGAAGGAAATGGTAACTTGTTTTATGAGCTGCCTTGGTGTAGATTGAAGGGCCTTTCTGAGGGCTGACTGGACATTAAAAAACTACAGAAACTCCCTCTGAAGGGGAGAAGGTGAGTAATCTGCGCTGTGGAAGCATGGGATAAACAATATTGTGAAGAGCAGTATATCCAGTATACTGCTTAAAACTGTAAATGTGAAATTAGTTATTTTGGTCATATAAATAGTCATAAAAAGTAGTATGCCTCTCATGAGTGCAGTAAAGGAGGTTCTGAATTCCTGCAAATAAATACTGGAGTGGTTATATTTGCTTTTTAAACAAAATGTGTTTTTTGAAGCTTGATCAGCAGTGGAGCTTCACATTTTGAATCTAATCATGCCATGATTACTGGAAACTAAAAAAACCAAAAAACTATAAAGGAGAGTTGTGTGTATTACTTGGCAATATTACATAATTATCTTTTGCAAATGCAGATATGCTGAAATTAAGCTGAATTTATTAGCTCTGGAGGCTGAAGCTATGTTAAAATGGGATTGCTTCTGTTTGCACAGGCTGATATAGCACCACTGATGGCTTCCCTTATCGGTGTGCCTTTCCCCCTGAACTCTGTGGTAAGGAGTACAAATGTTTTTTCCATGTTATAAAAATCTGTTCACCATAGGGGAAGAGGTGTTGAAGACAAGACCTGAGGTGTGTGAGGAGAAGGCTTACAAATTTGTAAAAAGTCTGTGAAGATTACAGATTTGTGAAGTCTGCTTGTAGTTTTAATTTTATGTGTGTATCTTTAGTTTATCTTTTCATGTATTGTATAGGGCTTGAAATTGTAGAAGCAGCTACATTTGTAATCCATTTGTAATCTGCAACTTTATACTCTTGAGCTGTATAAAATTTTTTTCTTACTTTGATTTTAGGGATGGTAAAAATGCAATATAGTTTGAATAACACATGGTTTTGATCATGAAAGCTAAGCCTGTAAACAAGCCAGTTCTGGCAATTTAATGTTCAATTATTTCTTGATTAAACTAGTGTACTTTCTTCAGATGCTATCTTGTGCCTCTAATTTAGAGAACAGGGAGATGGCTTTTTCTTTTACTTTCTCTCATGTATTATTACATAGTCCAAAAGTTGCCTCATAAATATCTAATTGACAATTAGCATTTCATTAATGTCCTGTCACGCTGCTAGTTTTGCATTTAAAACACCAATTTACAGCATATTTTTTGAAATATTTTGTCTGGAGACTCTGCCCCAGGGATTGTCCCCCTGTCCTGCACTCATTGCTGGTTATGTAAGGAAAGCTGCCTGACACAGGGTGGCATGAGCACTGCTCCCTTTCCCACCACAAGAACTGGATTGAGTCAGGCCCAGGTGAGGCTTTGGCTGGAAGAATTTTATGGGTATTAAAAATGGCTTCTGATTAGAGTGTATATTATTTTATAGTATATACTTTAGTAGCAACATTTGTTATTTGTTTTTTGCTTTCCTGTAGAAGCTGAGATATTACAAACAATCCCTGTGATGTTGCAAATCTGTGTGAGAAGAGTATTTTCAAAGGAGTTACATGAGTTATTTCAGCTACATTTGTTCAGTTACATGAGTTATTTCATGAGTAATTTCAAGTATTCTTACTGCTTTTTTGGCCAGTATTTCAGTTAAGAGAAGTTCCTGTTATTTAATTATTTTTTTTTTAACTTATTATGTGTATTTTTCTTCCTCAGGGAACTCTGCCTCTGGAGTATCTGAACAGTAGTGCTCTTTTCAAAGCAGAGAGCATGTTTACCAATGCTGTTCAGATTCTGGAGCAATTTAAGGTACTAAACATATGGGAAAAAAGCCCAACTTATTTGAATAATAGTTGTTGCTCTGTGAAAAATAATTATATGACTTATCCTATATGTACTGTGCTAAATTGAAATGATGAAAATTGAGTGCACATTCATTTGACTGAACAGCTGTGAGACTTACCTGAAGAAGTTTGAAAGACTTTAATAAACAGGTTTGGTTGGGTTTTTTTGTAAGGAGAATGAATAATTTTTTTCTTGCTTCTTAACAAAAATGGTGATGTTTATTGGTGTTAATGTAAACCTGCTTGCAGTATGTAGGTAGAATCTGAATGCTGGTACCAAGGAAGGGAAATAATGCCTTTGCAATGGGGGCTGGGAGACAAGGCCTTAAATCAGGGTCAGTGCACAAACAGATCAGAAAGGTAATTGGCTCCTGTGCATTAAAGAAATTAAATTAATGGCCTAATTAACTTTTAGCTAATGCTGTTATATCTGTTGTTTTGCTTTGCAAGTGTTCATCTCTGGCTTCTCTATCTTGATTTATTTAATATTGCATATTACATTAAGAGTACACGAGTGGTCCAAACAAGAAAGGTTCTGTTTCACTAAGCAGTGGAGTGAGAAACTGTCCAAAATCCCAGTTTTGGTAAAGCATAGAAATGCTCTGAGGGAAAACCATCCTCCACAGATAGAGGCTGAGACCCAAAAGAACTGTTATCCTGTCTGGAAATTCCTGTCATGATAGTGGAACAATGAACTAGCATGAGATGACTTGCACGAGTTTATCACCTTCAGCATCTTCTGTCCCTTTGTGAGTGCCAGGTTCACAAAGGTGTGGATACCGGGGTGATAGTGTCAGCAGCAGAATCACTTTCAAAAATATGGTGGAGAGCTAGCATGTAACAGGGAAAGTGACTGGTGGGGTTGGACACGAAGTTTGAAGCATGCTGATATCACCCCTGCAGTTGGAAGACCTCTGCTTTAAGAATAACTCAGATCTTTTTCCGTTAAATTGGCATCTTGGAGATTATTTTTTAAAAGAAGTTCTGCTTCTCCTTTCCTTTGAGCTTACTTTTGTTCTGTTGTTCTGTCGTGCTAGGTTATCACTGTTATTGTTGGCTCATTTTTAGCATTGTATTGGAAGGATTCTGTCTGAATTACCTTTGTGTTTCTCTGCTAAAGCAGAAGTAGTGCACTGGCTTAGATATGCCAAGTAGATTTTTACTTTTCCAGTGATGTACTGATCTGACCACAATTTGTGCTCCCTGGAGATGATGTTGCCTTGGATGGATAGGATGAAATGTGTGGGTTGCTACTTCCAGCCTTCAGGTTTTAGAAGTTGTATGCTTAGGAAGTTCCTGATTGCACATTATGCCAATAGTCAAACTTGAGTCAGGCAGCTGCAGGAGGCCTAAAAGATATTTTGGACGATCTTGGACAAAGTGGCTCTGATGGCATCTAAACCTTCTATTTTTGTCCATGTGCAGGTTAATTGATTTACAGCATTGCTTTGGTGGTGTTTGCTGCAGTGTACTGGTACCTGTCTGACATAAATGGTGCTGCTTTCATTCAGGGAGGTTGTCACTGAAGCCTGGTAGCACTTCTAGTTATATCTTCCTTTTATCCTGCAAACTGTAGAAATCCTTCTGAGAAAAGCAGTGGCTGGAGCATGGTTTAGTTTATTTACTTTAGAGCAAGTCTGAGTTTCCAGGAACTCAGAGGAGTTGTGCACACTGGAGTATAACACCCAGTTTCATGGACAGCATATTGACAGTGTGATTTCATTCCTTTTCCCAAGTCTTAGAAGTCTTCTGTGACTTTTCGTAGTTTAATTCCTGACAGAATTTTTAGTCCTGTTGCAACTTCCATGTAATGATTTAATTCTCTTTTATACAGGTTAAGATGAATCAGAAAAAGGAAACTACACTGTCATTTCTGTTCACACCATTCAAGTAAGTGTCTGTAAAAACTATTTTACCTAATTGTTTCTTATCACTTACTTTGGTATTTCAGTGAGCTGCAACAATACATTGAGTCCATTAAGTATTTCTTTAGATGATAGTGTTTATCTGACTGTGAAACTTTGCACTAGAATTCTATGCAGTTAACTGCTACTCCTCACCAGAACTTTAAGGTAGATTTATGTTTTTTAAATCTTTTCCTTAAATTTAATTTTCCATTAAAGGTTATTTGTCTTAAGTTGTTTTTTTTTTTCTTTTCTTACAATATAGCTATATAGATTGCACAGTAATTTTCACTGATTTTTTTTTTTTTTTGCTATGGTTTTTTCAGCGTTCTTTAGGAGGTGCGATCTCTTCATTTATATATATGTAAAAGTTGAACTAAGAATTGTTTCTTCTGTGATTTATTTTCTAATGAAGAATAAATAAAATGCATCCAGAAAAGAACCTTACGATGTTTAACATTTGTGTTTCCTAGTCTTAGTCTTTTCATGGCTGTGAAAGTGTCCTTGTAGTGATTTGTTTATCTGGGAATTCTGTTCTAGTGTATGGAAGTTACTGCTCCCTGACCCTTCTGTCTTATCTAATTACAGCTGCTTTTTCCCTTCTTCTGTAAAGGTTTTCAAAAGCTTTGCCATGGGTGCACATGATAATATTCAGTTCTCCTCATAGTTTGTGGAGTGCTCCAAAAATGCCTTGTCACCAAGAGCAGCTGTTTTCCTTTGGGATATAGAACTGATGTTAATTAAGATCTTTAAATCGTAGCAGTAGTAAAAAGTACTTGAGTCGCTTCCTGAGAAGTATGTTTATTGTTAAAGATGAATACTGTCTGTCTGAACAGACAATTGCTGTGTCATTTTATACCTCTAGCTCCTTCAAAGGGAAGGGTTCAAGACAGTCCATGAGACAAAAGTTGAGTTAATAGTAAGAATCCTTTAGAACAAATTCTGAATAGGAATGACAGCTGCATTATCAAAGAATTTAGTGATCTGTATGATAGAAAATGCCTCTATGGATAAGATGGCCAGTCCTCTTTGATAAATAACTATTAGTTTGATTTCACAGCTCCTTCAATTTTACCTTTCCTTGATAAGTAAGACTGAGTCTATAAAATAAGATGTGCTTTTCTTAATGCTATATGCATTTTTAAAGGAACTAAATATTACTGTTTGCTTTATGGATGTTTTTCCTGTTTTATGATATGTGGGAGTGTTTTAAGTGGAAATGCCAGAGACATTTATCACTTTGAAAACTCAACTAAAACTTGATATAAACATATTGTTAGTTTGGTAACACTGCAAAAATAATTTTCTTTTCTTTAAATACTCTTCAATTTTTTTTTCTGAATGAAAGTCTGGATTAATAGTTGTTCCAGGAAAGTTTTTTATTTGAGACCAGAATAATTCCTTGGATGTATGACTGTCATGGATGGAGTGATGCACCTCTCTCATCAGAGAGAAGTAATAACTATTTCACAAGGTTTGATAGTAAATGTGACAGTGGCTAGCAGGATTCCAGTGGCAACGTGCACTTGATTATTTACTGTGTACAGTATAGGTCAGAAAAAGCTGTTATGGAGACCCTCCTGTGGAGTCATGAGATTCCAAAAAGACCCTCTTACATTTGAACTTCCTTCTCAGAGGGAGTTTAGGTGCAGCTGGGTCCTTAGTCCCTGACTTGGTCAGTGGTTTGTATCTAAAGGATTATACCTGCACAAACAAAACTTCGTGTTAATTAGCTGAGATTCTAAGTTTGGCATGCTGTTAATCACTTGCCAAAGGTCTGTTGTGATAAGAAATCTGTCAGCCTTGAGGAGCAGCCAGTGGGGGTAGGGATGACAGGGAATCCACTACCACAGTTAATTGCCTTGCAGGAATGTTGTGGGGGTGATGACTTTCTTTGTTGCTTCAAGATGATGCTGTTTATTCATTCTAGGAAAGCAGAAAAAGACTCATACCATGGGTGGTCACACACTAATGTAAATATTCACCCACAGTGTGCTTGGCTTGTGCTTGGGGTAGTTTGGCCAGATCCTGATTAGACTTCACAGCTCTCCTTGACTCTAAAAACTTAGTTCATGTCTGGGAAGCTACCACGGGGTCTTTTCCAACCTCTTACTAATAGTTGGGACAAAGTGGTTGAACGTACTTTTAAACAGTAATGTCCTAGTGCTCCAACTTGCAGGGACCAAAGGAAGACCGAAAATAGTTTTGGGCATGACCTGTCTATGGATCCATTCCTGCTTTCACGTGCTGATGACTGAATGTGTGTGCAGTGAACAGAGGCCTGAACTTGAGCTGCAGGTGCATGATCTCATGCATTAGTATAAGGCAAACCGCATCTGTTCTTCACACAAATTATGCTTGAATCTGAATGAGATGGAGAGGGAAAGACATGCATCCTCTTCTGTTGTCTTAGCTGAGATGTTTTTTTGGTGGTAGATAGAAGAGTGTAGAAGGGTATGGTTACCTTTTCAGGAGAAGTTAAAAATGCAAAGGTGGGGACACCTACCTCCTATCCAGAGCAAGAGAAGTCTTAGTGTGCTGTGCTACATTTCAGAGTAACTGGTAATTGTGTGGAGGTTGTGTTTCTGCAGTTCTGCATATTGGGAGTTGTCAGCCCAGGTTTAATGTCATATTTGACCCCTGATCTGTGTTAACTTATGGCTGCCTTTACCTGCTGCTGCAGCTAAGCACAGTTCTGTGCTGGCTTTCTGCACTGCTGTCCTTTCATTCAGACACAAATAACTTCTTCCACCTCTGTTAATTTTCTGTTGTACAAAGGAGTTATACTCTTTTTTAATCCCTCTGGTGCCTGAAATATGTAACTTGAAGCTCAGAAAGTGTGTGCTCCAGCATATAATGCTTTTTTTCCTTCATAGTTTATTGGATGTTAGTGAAGTGTAATTCACATCTGAATTTCTTTGGGATCATGAAGTTATGTAGCAAATTTTAAATATTTTGTTTCTGACTATTACAGGTTCTGTGTTATTTCAGCAACTTGGTGACCAGAAAATAAGCAAAGATATCTCTAAGAAACTGAATTTCTTAAATTATTCAAAGATGTAGTAGAATAAAGTCAGTATAGTAGAAATGTAGATATCAGCTCTGGAAAAAATGAGTCTAAAATTTCAGATTGAGACATTCTGGTTTTAGAGGTGCAATTAATAATGAGTATGTCGTTTTCAGAATAGGGAAGAGGGGAGGATATATTCACAAACAATGTGTTCTGTAGAAATTGCAATTTAACATAAACTTAACCTGGACTTAATTTTTCAGTCAGAAATAGCACTAAAAGGTTTGTTTTAATATTCTGAGGGGAGCATCCCATATTTTAGTTTGATTTTCAGGTGTTTTATTATTGAGTAGAAAACTGTTCATGACCTTCAGCTGCAATGACTCAAAAACTAGTGTTTGAGTTGTATGTTGAATATATTGCATCAAAAGCATTAAGCTAGTACACACACACATATATATGGATATAATAAGCCTATTTTTAAAGTGTTTGGCAACAGAAGAGGAATACTGAATTGATATAAGGCTTCTGATTTCCACAGGGCATCTCATCCCTAGCAGAAGTGTGGCTGGCACAGTGGACAGGAAATGAAGGAGGCCAGTAGATATATGCCCTTTCCTACTTTGATCTAAATTGCATCTCTCCCTGAAATCCATCTGTCAGGTGTATAATGATGAGGATGATGGAGCTGATTATTGTGTAATGTGATAGAAACTTCAATAGTGTCTACTTAACCAGGCTTGAGGCAGGTTAGAGTTTGGATATCTCTATCTATTAATAAGGATGTGTCTGGCTGCCAGTAATGCCATTTTTGCTTTATCAGAGTACTTTCATCAAGGAACAGATCTGGGTAAAAGTACATCTTGAGGCTGCTTGTGAAACTGTTGACATTTCAGAAACTCAGCTCCAAATGTTTGATTCTGCAAGGCAAGGTGCAGTATCCCTTGCTGATACTGAATACTTACTGGCAGTTCTAGCTGGATATATGAAAGAAGTTACTATCTGAAATTTGTTTCCTTCCCAATTCCTTTCTCCCCCTACCTTTTTTCCCCTAACTGAAAAAGACGTATTTTCAAAAACCATTTGCTTAGCAAAATCATCAGAGGCTTTTCTCAGAATTCTGATAAGAAAAGCACAATGCTTTGACCTTTATGTGTAAGAAAAGGAGGTGCCAAGATACCAGATGCTTTGAAGGAAGTGAGAGGACAAATCTGAAGACTGCTGACAGAGGAAAACTGATGTCCAGGATAGGGAACTATCTTAGCTTTCTGACCATCTGATGTACCTCAGGGCAACTGCCAAGCTGGCGCTGCTCAAAGACGAGTGTGCCAAGGGGCCAGATGCTACTGTTGCAAAATCATTCCCAAAGTTGGCATCTCTGGCCTGTGGAAGTAATCCTACAAGAGGTATCGGGACAGTGTGGTGCATTGGTGTTGCCCCAAAATCTGCATAACCAATTAGTGCAATTTTATTGTCCCAACAGGTACAAGAGATTTAAGATAATAAATTACACAAAAGGACAAGAGTCCTTTTGCATAGTCCTGGTGTATACAGTGCTTTCAGGGATGGCTGTGCTTCCAGCTGTTCAGGTTCTGGTGCCTCACAGTAAGATAGCAGGAGCAGTAGTTCAAGAACCACCATACAGAAAAAAATCCAAGAGATGAACAGCTTGTATAATCAGTATAATCAGTGTATAATCAGTGCTTGCTTACTGCTAGCTGTGCTTTTTATTGAATATCTTGAAGTTTTTATCAATAATGTTTGGGGGATTTTTAGCAGGAAATAGAAACTTGACTTGGATTAAGATACCTGAGCTGTCTTCTCATATATGAAAAATTCCATACCACCTTATGCTACATTTTTAAAGTAACCTAATTGTCTGGGTACTACATATTAATTATACCAAATAATTATTTTGTGTGCATAATCAGGTTATAACTTGCATATTTATATAGACATTCACTGCATTTTTAATGTGCAGTATACAGCTATTAAATAAAAATGCACTTCTCACCATATGAAAATGTAACTCTTTCTTTGCTGTGTCCTGTAGTATAAATTGAGATATAACTCCCTTAAACATTTGTATGAATTTGGTGCAAGGAAGTATCAATCATGTAGATACTGAGTCTTTCCACATAATTGCACATTATGTATTTTGTCAGTGATAGAAAAGAAAATAGAGTGTAGAGTGTCTTTGAAGATTATAGAAACTTCAAAAAACTGCCATGTGCACAAATACTCTTTTTTTCCTTTATCTTATGACTGGAGATACAGTACTATATTGTTCCCTCTGTTTGATGGCCTTTCAAAACTTAAATAATAGATATTCCCACAAAATTGACATTTGGATCAAAGTGAAGCAAGTGATTTCTTTTCCACCACTGAGCGAGGCAGGGCTCCTTAAGATGTCAGTACATCCTTTGAAACATACTATTCTTGTTTTGTTTAAATAGATTATGTTTATTGAAATAACTGGTAATATGTAAGATATTTGTGGTTTATGTGATAATGCTTGCAAGAGGAAACATTAAGCATTGAATGTCAACAGGAAAGGGTGAGAATATTGCAGTAGGGAAGGATAGTCTAATAGTGATTATTCTCCCTGCACGTTTGTTGGAATACTTTGTGTCTTCAGAGGACCTTTCATTTAGCAGAAGCACTGATTTACCTGCAAAGGGGTTTCAGCTCCTTCATCCTGTGGTCAAGAATGAAGGACCAGCAGCTTCTATCAATTCCAAGTGAACCCTGGAAAGGCAGCTAGCCTTTTCCTTTGTCCACTATGTCCCCATTGTGTTATCAGGTGTGAATCTAGGCATAAGGCTGCTGCTGGGACTGCTGGTACAAGCTGGCCAGTGTGGGCACCTTCAGCCTGCTTGTGTCAGGAGGCAGACTGGCAGCCGTCTCCCCTCCACCCTTGGCTTTAAAAACCAATGTATATACATCAAAAAATAGAACTGCAGTGCTGGAGAGACAAAGTGCTCAAATGAAAATAATGGCTTTGTATTATTTTTTACAAAAAGCCCTCCTGATTAAATAGTAAGGTATTATCTCTTCAGGGAGAAATCAATGCCTGTTCTTCAGCAAAAATGTCAGCTTCTCTCTCACTGGATGGACCATGTCTGGAGCGCACTGCTGCTCAGGGAGGATGCAATCCTCTTAGAAGGCAGACATCCTGCTGCTCTTGAGTTTCAGCAGTGCACTCGGAAGCTTTTAGTTTGTACGTGAAAAGCTAACTGGCAGTGGCTCCTGCGCAGGAGGACTGGATGTAATTGGATTTACTGTCAAGTAGGAAATAGATAAGGTCTTTAGAAGGAGCTAAAAGGCTGGTGCATAAGATAAAATATCACAAGATTAATGTATATTTCTCTATTTCCTTATATTATAAATCCTTTTGGCCTTTTTGTGGAACTTGTGAGGCTTTGTGCGATGAGGGTGAGGGAGGATTTACAGCAGGTGGTAGGAGGGGATGGACAGGGAATGCTCTGCTGGGGTGTGACGTAAGGGGCAGAGTACAGGACTCTTTCTGGATCACTGTAAGAAAAGCCCAATTACAAGTAGCTTAATAAAATAGCTGTTTTAATAATATAAAATGAATGGAAGAGTACAGATAGCAAATAAATTGTATGTCCCTTCAGATGCTGGGTACCCTGTGTTTGTGGAGCATTGTTTTCTGATGGTGCCACACTCATGCTGGCTGTGGAGACGTTCCCTTGTTTTGGTAATTCAAGCTGCTCTATGATTTTCTATCAAGAAATCAAATCTGGTCATAATTTCTACTGTCAGAAAGGAGGTTCACGAGAACTTCTTGCAGCTCTTACATACATGAGGACAGGCAGGTGATATTATGGAGTGGGAATTGCCTGCTGGCTCCTCTGTTCCTACCAGCTGACTGGGTCTGTCCTGTGGCCAAGGTATTTGGGTACCACAGGTGTGGGCCTGCTTAGAGTATGTGCATCATTGACTCCTTGATGTACAATGGTTGCCTGGTCAGGATCACTATGGGTGGTCACCCAGACATCTTTTGGTGGCCATGGGGCCCTGCTAATAAGTACTTGCCCAGCAACAGCATAGGCTGCCTGCTCTGGATGCAGCTGCTTGAAAAATGGTCACTAGGGTTTAGGATGGACATGTAGGATTGTGGAGCAGAAGATGAAGCTGTGGTATAACACTACATAGCTACAACATTGCAGATACCTAGATCCAGCTCATTATCATAAATCATACATAAGTCATCATGCAGAAGTGAGGACTCGCAGAATTGTCAGGGTCTTGTTATGTAGAGTCAGCACATATCCCTCCCCTGTAGTACTAAAAATAAGAGACTTTAAAAATAGTGCCTTTCTTTTCTTTCAAGGATCTTCCACCTTCCCTGAAAAGCAGTTTTGCTTTCTAAGGCTGCAGCATCATGTCCTGCTATGGCTTTCTGGACAAACCCCCTCCCCCTGGAAGATCCCTGCATCCAGTTTCTCAGTTCTGCTTTAAGGGGGCCAACGGGACAGCTTCAAAGTGTGGCGTCCTCCCTTCTGGCCTCTGGTTCTCTGAAGCTCTTGCCATAGTAGCTTACATGCAAAATATGCTGTGTGCAGCCCAGTTACCTTAATTGCTTCTCTGTTCAGTGAATTGGCAGCTGGCAGTTTAGTTGTCACCTCCTCTTTCTCTCATCATTGTTATCTAAAGGATTTACATAAATATCCTCAGGCACTATGCTGTTGAATATGCTACATCAGGGATTCTGATTTGTGAATATTAAAGGCTATTTTAATTCCTGAGGCCTGACAGTCCAGGGTTAGAGCATTAGCAGTCAGACTATTTCCTGCAGGTTCACCCATGTCCCGCTGTCCTCCTCTGCGTGTTTGTGAATCTGATGAATACAAAAGCCTAGATGTACCGACAGGCTTCTGCAATGTGTCAGTAAATCGACTTTTTGCTGCCTTCAGCCTGTGGAAGTGTGTGTTTCCTCCTTTCATTTCATTATGCTTTAAAGAACAAAAACCTCAGAACTTAAAAACAGGAGCCTCTTATCGACTTTTTTAATCCTTTTCTTTCTTTTGGAGAGCCAGCAGTGCTTTTTAATGCTTCTTAAAAGAAAAAGGATAACTGAGTTGCAAAGATTATTTACTACAACCCTACAACTAGACTACCTGACTAAAAATTTAACACAGGAGTCAGAAAATCCAGAAATACAAAAACCCACTTGAAATTCAGACCCTCTAAAACTGGAAGTCCTGGCAGTGGAACAACAGGAGCAAAGAGATAAGATTAAGTTGGGAAAGGGAATATTGTGGGTTCTGGGCTTTATGAAGCTGTAATAAACCCTTTAGTATAGGTTTATGTAGAGCACAATTTCTTTTTAAAAAACCCGTAACTTTAGTATATTAAAAACGATGACTGTAATTTTTAAAATCTGTAATAAACATGTATCTTCTAATTTTGAAAGTGAAGTTTTTAGGGCTTGCCTCTCTTAGCAGCTTACCTGAAAATATTTTAGTAATCAAGTAAAATTAATGCCATCTAAACAGATTAAGGATCACTGAGTTACCCACCAAATTGTTTAATCTTTGAAGCTTCACTCTTTGATCAAAACAAAAATGTATGCAAAGGATTGTCTCTTTACCTCATAGTCTGTGATTTCAGTCTGTCTTTGGCAGATACTGTAAAACAGTTCTTTATTCTGAAAAGGCACATCTAAAGAACTGGAATTGAATGCATTTTGAAAATGGGGAAGAAATCACTTCTGGACATTAAAATTCATGTAAATAGGTAATTTGGTGAGGTCCACCAAACTGTAACAGCTTTCTTTTTCCTGAAGTAACATCTTTCTTTTGCCCCAAGTAACATCATGTACTCTGTATTGCACAGCAAGTTCAACAGAGAGGAAATATCATGATTCCAGACTTTGATTTTTGAAGAATTTATTTGGTCAATTTTTTCACTTTTTGTTGAATGAACTCAAGTCTTTGCATCACTTGCCATTCATTGTCTTTGTTATTTTTCTCTGCTGTTGATGAAATGGGAAGGTTTTCTCTTATGCATTTTTTTTCTGCTCCTAGAAGACTGTGCACAGTACTTTGAGAAGTAAGCAGGAATCAAGAAACAGGAGAATGACAAAGTTGGGCTTGTCTGTGATTGCAGTGTCATCAATATTAAGTCTCTCCACTCATGGGTTGCCAACTGGAATGAATTTGTTGTAGAAAATAAATAAGTGTGCAGTCATGTTTCTGCCACATTAATAATGTTGAATGCAGAAAGATCTGTGTCTCTACTCTCCCATTACCCATCTGATGCTTTCTCAGGTGCCATCTTGTGCCCTAGCAATGTTTGAAGGCAGCTCATGGCAATTTTGGAAGCCTGTTGCTGCACTGGCTTAGTTGCTTTTGAATAGCAGTCCTGCAAACACATCAGGGCAGTCTTACATCTGCATTTTCAAGATGGCATTTTGCCAGCAGTGGATCAAATTACTGCTTTGTGGCTCAAAGCAGTAATAGTGGGTCCTGTAAGTACTATTTCAGCTGCTTGCAGAACTGCTGAAATGGAAGCCATCTCTTCTGTAGTATGGCCCTCTCACAGAGGGGTGTGTGGCAACAGTTTGAACATACTCAGCTGATTCTGTTGCTGGCAATTTTCTCCCATGGGGAGAGAGCAGACAGGCCCTGGCACCTGCCCCCAGGAGTGTCTGGATGGCAGAGGCTTTGGATGCTCTGCAGGGTGGATGGTGGTGCCCCTAGAGATGGGCAACTCTATCCTGGGTGATTGATTTCAGGTTGCAAGTTACTCAGGTACCAGGGATCTTCTTTCTGGAGAGGAGTACAAGAACCTGTAATTACTCAGCATTTTGGCTGAAGAGGTTGCTGGAGTTGTTTGGACAGTGTCAGTCTGATGGCTGTTTGCTGCTAACAGTTCTGAAGTTAGGAATTTCATAGCAAAGCATGTGAGAAGCTCTGCTTTATGTGGTATTCAAAAGATGGTCACCTGTACAAAATCCTATCATGCTTTATTCAAATGGCCTTCCTCCATCATGGGGTTGTCACAGGGGTCAAGGGATGTGTGTCCATATCCTTTAGCTTTTTAGTTCTGCATCAACAGGAGGATCTGGTGCTTTCCTCCCCATCTCCCAAATAGCCAGTATGAACAAGCTGGAAGACTGCTGAACGGCTACTTCTGATTTGCTGCTTGATGAGGGTTACAGAAATGTGATCACTGTGCCTGTTGCAAGTCTTGCCACTCTCAAAGAGTTGTAGGATGTACAGTACTTTCTTCTTTCCTGATGGGCAGAGTAAAAAGGTTGTGATAGAAAGGTGTAGATATGCATGAGCTGACATAAGTGCATGGGGTTTGTGGGTTGAGCTAGGCAAAGATCTCAGTCTTTCTCTTTGTACATTTCAGCAGTGGTGCTTCCTGGACTTCCATTATTAAATCTGCAGCATTTTAACTGTTCAACTAATACAGACATGAAGAGGTTACTTTTTATAGTAGAATTCTGGAAAATTTACTGTGCAATAAAATTACCATAAATCCTTACTCAAATAACCAGGCATAATAAAATTAACGAACTTGCGGTGGTGGATACAGATATATTTCCAAGGCATCTCCTTCTGTTCTGAGATGTTTTATTTCATGGTTTGTCTGCAGCATGCTACCTATGCCGTTGGGGATGGTAATTTCTGTAGTGTGATGATAAACAAGACTCATTGGCCAAAGAGAGTTCCCATTGACATTGCTATGGTGAATGTACTTCATCACAGTCTTGTTGTGAATTGCTGTCAAATAGCTTAGCTTATATGAAGAATGAAGGATGTGCTGGAAAGATTAATTTTGTCAGGTATACCTATGACAAGGGTAACTAACATCTCAGAAGGGAGAGTTTACAAGCACTTGCATGATTAGCCCAATCATCTTGTTTCATAATTAATTATGTTTATTCATGGATGAAGCTGTGATTTCTGTCTGGAAACCAGGAAGTTAATCTCTGATAGGCATAATGAAAAATAAAATTACTCCTCCAGAACCACCATCATCTTCTGTGAAGAATGTAATCTTAAGTCTTTAGAATCCTGATGGTATTTTGAATGCATGTGCGTTTATAATCTACGTGATCATGGAGTTCATTTTTTTCTTTCAAGTTAAACCTCTGAGTACTACCCCTTTCAGTGCATGTGTTTTGCAATTCTTTTAAGAAAAGGAGGACAGAGTTGAGTCCACTGACTGAATTCTTTGTGCCTCTTAATAGGACAGGTATTTTTGTGTTGTGGAAAAAGACCTCAGGTTTTACTAGGCAAGACTATTCATCTTGAATTTGTTAGAATTAGATTTTGATGGTGGATAGCTGGCAAGAGCATATACACATACACTCTAGTTTTCCTTCTAGAGTTGAGAGTCTTTCCAATAATGATGAGTAAATTCACTTCATTACTATTAATATTAATTGCATGGCTGTGTGTATTAAGTGACCTTGAGAATACATTGACTTTTGCCAGTGCCTCTGGGGTGCTGTGTAGTAAAACACAAGGAAAAACTCTCATCAGTTTTTTATTTCCTAACACTGTCTTCTACTGGAGACGTTTAAAATGGTTTAAGTTAAAATCAAGTGGTGTTACAAACAGTTCAAGCTTTAACTCCTCAGATTTAAATTTTCCATGTGGTTTTGGTTTTTGCTAAGTCTTGCAGATTTTAAAGAACCACCATTTCTTAAGTCCATGGGTTTTTTTTTTCATAGGCAATTTTCCACTTCTGTTCATGGCTCATCTTTGTCTCTTTATGGTTTCTGCTGCATCTAGATTTCTTGTAAATCGCTCATCTTTTTTGTCAGCTTCAGGAAGTGAATCAGTGTCCTCAATGGATGATAAACTGCTTATGGTGAACTACACCCATTCTTTAATTGAGGGATTTTCAGCATATTTGGTAACCTTTTCAGACTGGTATAAAATACAAAAATTCTTTAATCACGTCTTTGCTTTTTTGTTTAATACAGAGATAAAAAATATGTTAAGATAGTGATCATTCCTTGCATTTTCATAGTTATATATGAAAAGTCCTTAGTTTCTGGTGAAATTAATAAATTTTAAGAAAACAATTGTTAGAAAATTGTAAATTCAACTTCTTGAAAATTATATATATGGAAGTAAGGTAGTATGTGTGTTGTGATGTTAGCTATTGAAAATTAACAATGCACCTGCCAATGGTAACCCAGTTTGACAAAAATAATTGCTTTCAGTGTTTGACTTACTCAAGATTTTACTGTTCGAAAACCCGATTTATTCTGTTACACCATCCATGTACAGAGATCCTAGGTGCTGTCTTCTAAGAAGGAATAGGTGAATGCTATTGTTCATTAATAATATAAAGATTCAGTGGGAATAAAAAGATAATAAGTGGGTTATAGCTAAATGACTAAAGATGTGAAGTAAAATATAATTTTGGCTTGGAAGAAATCTGCATTGAATTTGATGAGGATAGAATTCATGGAAAACAGTATGTGGAAAGCAATAAAAATGAGACAGGGAACATAGGAACATCTTGAATGTGTTAAAGTCCTATGTAAAGCTTTTGAATATTTTTTCCAGATTTTTTTTAATCCTTACCAAAAGCTAAGATATATTTTTCTTTTCCTCCTATTAGTCCCCACACATGGTGGAACTCCCACCTTGAGTGGCTGTTTTGCTCGCTTTCCCCTACCAAACAACTTAGCAAAATCTGAGGGCTACAGATTTCCATGACACAGTGCTTGGGTCTGGTTTGCCTCCTTTAAGAATTGTAGCCCCCGGCCTGTGGAGGTGTAAGGTTGGCTTCCACAGGGACACAACATGAATGTGCAGAAACAATCGACATTCACTTTGCTGTTTTTTAAGTCTGTTTTCTAAAATCCTCTGTTTTCCCCTCAAAGTTGAGGAGGTCAAACTCTTACCCTGACCTTGTGATCATCTTTTTCTCCCTTTTTCCTTCTCCATGGGACCTCTTTCTTCCTACTTGTTTATAGATACCATCCTTCAATTCTTTATTAGATTGAAAAGAGACAAACATTTTCTTAATACAGATACTCTTCTCGAAAGTAAGATTAATTGCTTTTCCAGTTATTTAGTGTTTTAGAAGATTCCTGCATGATACTGCTGTGCTCTGAATGTAATGAAATAGCATCAAATATACCAGGGTGTTACTGCTAATAAAAATTCAGGTTGTTCATGCACAGAATACTTGTAATATATTTCATGGCTCAAAGGATGGTGTATATGTATTGCTTGTATATCAACTGCTGTATCAGCCTATCAACTGGGTTGTAGGCAAAAGTGATTCATAGCTGTTTGGGAGCTGCAGGAATGAGCATTTCCATGCAGCAGCTGCATGAAATCAAGACCTGCCCCCATGGTTCAGTTGAGTGACCACACAGGCAACTGCTGCTGATTTAAGTGGTGGGATTGACCTGATTTGGCAGGAGGTTGGTGGTTGTGTGTGAGGCATGTGAAGGAAAGAAGCAGTTGGGAGGGTGGCAGGCATGCAGCTGGGCCGTCTTGTGCTGTGGATGCCGAGAGCTGGTGCTGTGCCACTGCCGAGTTGTGGGTGAAGGAATCCTGCTGTAGCATTCCTGGGCTGTCAGCTGTGGCCCATGGTGGCTTGCCTGTGGTGCCTAAAGTGACAGTGATGACTGTGCTGTGGATTATAAATTACCCAGGGTAAGCCTGGGATTCTCAGGCCTGCTGCTGTTCGTAAACATGGAAAGAAAATGGTACAGGAGAAACAACTCCTTCTCCCTTCATTTGGCAGAGTTTGGTTGGCTGGCTTGTTTTTCCTTGTTACTACTTTCTGTAAGGGAAGAATGGTAGCAATTGTTTAGGTTGATCACATTCATTAAAGTTGAAGAGATTTTTATCACTGACTTCAGTGTAGCCAGGTAACTGTGTTATCCCCTGCTCTGGGGACTAGGCTAATAGCTTCTTGAGTAACAGGAGACATGGTCGTACTTTTCAAAGAGAGGATTGTTAGGCATCATCTACTGTTAACATGGAACATGAGCAAATCATTCAATGCTGTCTTATAAGCTGGTTACAGCCATATTCAAATCAATTAAATTGCTTAATTTTTGTATGTGCCATGCTTCTGGTCCAGAGCAATGGTCAATAATAATGCACAAGGGAGATAATTTTCAGCAGTATTAGATGGGATCCGCTACATAAAAGAAATGTCTATTAATGCAGAGATTTTGAGATGACGTAAAAAGCAGCTGTGTTGACACATGTGAAGATGAATGCAGAGGAATAGATTAGTCTCAATTACCTAATTGCTTTTAATGAAGTTCAGAATATTTTGGTTTCATTACAGAGTAATTATTTTAATTGCAAAGTTAATTTTTTCTGCTTGTGAAAAGGAGAAATGTTAATATCTCTTTTTATTGTTGTATAGACCACTTTCTGCTTCTGAACAGATCAACTTTTTTAAAAAAATAAGATTATATATTCAGCAGCAGAAGTACGATGAAGCGGTAAGTCTGTTTTTGCTATATGTAAATATTTTGTTTTCTTTAAATTGAAATTAATGGAGAAATAAAACTTCTTTCCTTCCTTATGATGCACATCTCATTAACTCCAAACCCCACTGGAAGTCTTAAAAATTTTAGATTTTGATACCAATTCCAATGGATATTACTGGCTTGCTGTATTTTTTCCTCATACTTCTTAAACTGTTTGTTACTATTTCATAGTATAATAACTCATAGTGTGTGTTTTTATTTTCCACACTGGAAAAGAGTAAATTGAGAGATAAATTGAAGGATGTAGGTCATATTTGCATTACTTAGACTGCTAGTTGCATAAAAAAAAGTGTGATATCTTGTTCCATCATAGATCCTACTTCACCTAATCCTTTTTTTTTTTTTTTACCTGAACCAGCTGTTCTTGGTTTTACTTTCACATTTCAGTGTGTCAGACTGGGAGCCATACATGGAATTATGCTTCCTAGTTCCAGTATTAGTTCCCTAAGAATTTGCTAACACTCATTGTGTGACAGGGTACTTGATGGGTGCAGTTCACCAGTGTTTGTATTCTGATGTTCACAGAAAGAATTTATAGAGCTAACTTATACCAAGAAGTCTTTCATTTGAACATGTTTAGTTTTGTCATTGTCTCATGTGTTAAAAAGTATATGAAAATATTGAATATGTAAGATTATATTTAACCTGCCAGGTGCATGGAAGAAATCCATTATGTGTTAGGGTTCAGATCTTTCCTCCTAATATGATTCTTAGGGTAATAAATTACTGTTTTATGCACAGGACGGCTAAATCTATTTTATGCCTTTTTACTTGCTTTGTTGTAAATTGGAAATACTTCAGCTTAAATAAATTGATCTATTTTGCTGTGAGAGAAGGTTTTCTTTTTGTTTCTGGATATTTCTACTTAGCTGTCACCTTTACTGATTGGAAACATTTTATACATTTCAGGAGTAGAATGTGCAATTTTGTGTTGTTGCTTACATGTAAATTTTACTCCTTATTTGTTTGAGTGCTCCAGGTGTTTAAGTTCATTCTTGATCACTCACACATCAGACTTGTGCCTGTGCCCTGGTTATCCTCAGCATCCTGTATTGCAATGCAGGAAGGTTCTTCCATTCCCAGAACCTGGGGTGTGGATGATTCTTTGCCTTAACCTTGCAACTCTTTGCATTGCAAATGTGCACTCATAATGGTACAGAATAGATGCCTTTTGGGGTGAGTTTGCCCGCTGGCAGACTTGTGATCTCTTCAGTAGTTGCTGTACCTTTTTCTGTGTCTTTTGTTGTTGAATCCCAACTGGATACCTGCACATATAGAAAAGCTTCATTGTGTACATTCAGCTTCTTCCTGTACTCTTCCAAATCACACAGATGAGCTTCCCATCTTTGGGTAAATCACAGGAGTCAGCACACCCAAATGACACTGTGGGAAAACCACTGGTCTTTATTATGGTGTCTCCCCAGTGGAGCTATTGAGTGAGGGGACCTGTGATTAGACTGGGTATAACCCTTCTTGTTTACAAATGATTTATGTCCTGAGAGCTACAAGCAGCTGCTTTGTAAATGCATCTGCAACTCCAGTTCGGTCTCTGAATTTGCTGCTGGTGCTTGTGGTATCAGATACTACTGAAGGGGAGGACATTGAAACCCAGGCAAAAGCTTCAGGCTGTGGAGAGTGACCATGTTTCAGCTGCATCCATAATCCTTCTCCTGTGTAAATGAGCCTTCAGAAGCACATGACTGTTTTTATGGGGGTAACTTACACTGGAACGTGTACAGTCAAATACTTGTGGGAAAACCAAATGGCATGGTAGCAGCTTGGTAGTAGGTGGTGCTCAAGGTGTGCTATCTGTGTGGCTTTCACCTGCTAACCACTGTCATGGCCAGGGAGAATGCTGAAGGAGCCAGTGATAGTTGACTTGATAGCCAGCAAGTTTGGACTCCAGCAGTTGGTGCTGGCCAAAACACTCGACCTGAGCATGGAGAGGACACATGTGCCAGGAGTGGTGGAGCTGCTTGAGCTCCAGTTGCTGTCACTTAGGTTGATTTGTGCAATGGGGAGCTCACACTCTTCTAATGCATTACTTAAATGTTTTGTCTGCCTCCAGGTATCCCTGTGCAAAACCCTGATTAACCTTGCTTTGGAAGGCTTGTCTTACTACCATACCTATGATAGATTATTCCTGGGCCTAAGTATTGCAGCTGGTTTTGTGGGCTGGACGACTTACGTGATTTTGGTCATTATCAAGGCCCATACCAATTTGACCAAGACTGTCCCAACCAATAAAAAGGTAGGTTGGAAGCATTCAATTATTTTTTCTATCAGTTTTCAGTGTTACATGTATGCTAAATGACTCTGTGCAGGATGAATTTACTACCTTACACTTCTTTTGACTTAATGTGGAAACTGGCAAGCTTTTGAGTTTTCCATCTACTGTAATCCTGTGTAGTGTTGCTGTTAAATTCATTGATTAGGATCAGTATTCCTAAGATATGTTAAGTTTGAGTGTGCAGTACTGTGCTTTCTCAGTTTTTCTTCCTACAGTTGTCCATTTTAGATGCTAATGCAAGTGTGAGACAACATAGTGATTTAAAACTATTAAAGAGTCTGTCTTTAACCAGGTTTGGTTTTCCCAGGTTTAATTAACCAGGTTTAATTTTCAGTATTAACAGCACTCTGTTGTAATAAAAATTGTTTGGAAGAATACAGATTTCAGGCTTCTAGTTTCATTGATGTTCTTCACTGTAAGGCCGAAAAAGCCCCAGCATGTAAATTGTTTTATTCCTGCCCTCTTTGGCAATTTTGCATCTGTTCTCAGAAACTGAGCAGTCCAATCATGGCATTTTTAAAATGTACAGCCTGTTTTGACAGAAGGTGAGCTGTGGTTACAGAGAACCTCTCTTTTCACGTTCTTCTCTTGCTCTTTGTGATTTGCAAGTGTGCAGGAGAAGACATCAAAGATGAAGGAAGCTCTTTTTGACAAGATTACTATGGTTTTACTGTTTGCAAAGTATAAAATCCTAAGAATTTCTTCTCAGTCTTTCATCAGGAAAAGAGGGACCTCGAAGAGATGAATAGGCAAAAAGCTAGTATTTCACTAGAGAAGTGTTAAAGCATTTTGGGGGGTGGGTGAATTCTCCCAAATGTCTAGAATTTTTTCTGAATAAAAGGAATTATTTAATTTGTAATGTAGGTGAGAATGAGCACTCACTTAACATCTTTACTGCCTTCGATGTATTACTCTGAGAAAATTCCTACCATGGTATCTTGAGGTTTTTACTACTAGCTGAAATGAGATAGTCTTGACCTTTCATGAAAATGCTCAAACAAAATTAAAATGGAAAATATTCATTAGTGCTGTACTGCATGATTTAAGTTTTCTTTCATCAAGTAACTGAGAGGAAATAATCCAGGATGCATGTTATGTTAGATACAAACAAAATAATTACAATAAGTAGGCTGACTACCAGGCATATTAATAACTACATTAAGGATAAATTTGCATTCTTAATTGGCATACATTTTAATTTGGTATATTGATTTTACTTGTTGAAGGCAAATGCTAGTGACACTGGCAGGAAAAAAGTTAGATTTCTTAGTTCTTTGTCTACAGAATTTCTCTTTCTTCAGTTTTCATAATGGGCCATTTTCTGTAGAAACCTTTTTTAGTGTTCCTAAATACTTAGAGAATCACAATGTGAGGCTAATGCTTCATGTATGGAAGTTATTTGGTTTATAGCTTATATTGGAGCAACTTCAAGAAATTTGCTGAGAGACTAATCTACCATTGACAAGTAGTCTCCTGCAAAGCACACCCTTATAAAATCAAGGAGCCTCTGAGTAATGAAACTGCATATCCTATATACATAATCTTGAGAAGTTTTTGGCTTCTTATGCTGTGTATGAAAAAAAACCCTTTTTTTTTTTCTTTTGGTGTAGAATGTTGTTTTGCCTAGCAAGAAGTATAACCTTTTAATTTTTTTTAAATGTTCACAGAAACGCAAATGTGGTTTCCATTTTCAATGCATGTCTAACTATATTGGACTCTATAACATTTATGTCACTATATGGAATAAAATGTTGATTGTGTGTGTTTTCTCATTCAGTGATAAATTATATTGTGTGCATATCATATATATGCATATTCATTCTGTCTATATGTCAGCAAATGTAAAATTTAAAACTAATAAAGCAAAATTGCCCTAGGTCAGCTTTCTGTATGACATATCTTTTCTTAGTCTAATGGTATATCTTAGCAAAAATTCTATTTTAAAAATCATTTAGAACTTGCATTTGCTGTCAGTTTAGATCAAGGCAGTTGTATATCAGTTACAGGGAGGGGGAGCCAGAAAAGATGTTAATCCATCTAGGTGAACTGCTGGCTGATTGTCTCATCTTCTCAGCATATTTAACACAGTTGTGTATCTGTCTACCTAACTCTTTCAAAAAACTAGCATTTGTGCAGAAAAAAAACAGTGTCCTTTTCATTACCTACACTAAAGCTGCCTTTGCTATGTCAAGCTGTAATACATACAAATAAAATTGTTTATTTAAAACTTGTACATAATCTCTTACCAGTAATTCTTCTGATACCCAAATGTCCCTTAATAAGGAAGAATAGTTCAATGACCAGATAAAAGGCAGATGCAGAGTGACTGTTTAATGCTTCTCTTTGCATAAACAAGAGTTTTCTGCCATCTGATGATTAAGGACTGACCTACCTGAGATAACCCATTTAAAATTTTTCCTTCTCTCTTTGATGTTTCTCCTTAAGGGTGCTCTCAGTCTTGAGAATGTGTTTCTTTAAGTACATAGTGTTCTAATCTTATATCTATTTTTTTATAAAAAAAGGCCAAAGCAGTACCTGTGGGTTAAGATGAAATATAATAACAGTTGTAGCTATGCTACCTTTTAGTGCCGTGCAACCCTAATACTCTGTTGTGTTTTGAAATTGTGGGCTCTTCGAGGAAGGTAGTTTCTCCTGTGCAAGGTTGGTCACAAGCCTCCTTTTGTAGCTGTTCCTAGATGCTGAATAGTTGTGGGTTTTTTTCTGGTAGGAGTTAATGCTTAATATTTTAATTTAATTAGTTCTCTTGCAAATGTCTCAAGCAGGAGGAGGAAATGTGCTGATGGAATTTTCATGAAATGCTTTAACTGTAAGACTATGAACTTGAACTCAATAGATTATATTCCAAGTCTGTTTCTAGAATCTAAATTTGAAAGTTCTTTTTTCCCAAACATCTCTGGCTTCAGATGGATTCCAAGTATCAATTGAAAATAAATAATATTGCATATATTGGGCCTCCAGATCATACAAGTATGTCTTCCCCATGCAGATTTTATTGCAGGACTTTATGAAGAGACAGAATTAGATCTTCAAATCCTACTGTTGTTTTTTTTTTTAATCTGGCTGACAACTTTGTCTAGAGTTAGGCAGAGACTTTATGGCTGTGTTAAAATAGCATGTTTTACTGTGTAACTAACAAATGGAAAATTGAGTGTAGTATAAAACATTTTATTGCTATTTCAAGAATGTTTGTCCAAATGTTTGTATTTCAGAAGTCTACTGTTCTCTTCTATGGTTTTGCTGCTGCTGGAATGATAATAGCTTTTTTCCTGTTGATTCAAACATGTCCTTGGACATACTACATATACTGCCTCTTACCAGTGCCAGTATGGTATGCAGTTGTGAAAGAGTAAGTAAAGAATGCAATTTATTGCATACTACTGTTTTATAAGACTAAGTCTGGACTTCCTTGTTTTAGAGAATTAAATTTTTCACACAAATTTGGGAGAGAAGTTAGATACAATTCTATTAAACTTTCTTAAGTGTTTCCTGAGATGTTCCGAAGGACTCTGGTTTATGTTTCAGTTGACATAATGAGTAGTGTCCAAACTGACTGATACAGCTGCCAGTTCTAGAAGATATCTTTTCTATTAGCAAAAATAAATTAAACTATTTCCATGAAAACATATTTTTTAGTACTCTTGTAACTGTTGCAAAAGAGTGCTAAAATCTTTGCAAATAGCAAATATTACCTGTAGCAGCTGACTTATTTTGCAAAATATTCTGCAGAGTGCCAAGTCTGTGGAACACCAACCACATTTGGAGAACACATGCTAGTTGTGTTGAGGAATTTGCTCCCCAAATGAAATATATTTGTCTTGTTTGGGTGTCCTTTTAGTCCAAGCCCAAAAATACTTATTATCTTCTGCTTCCTTTTACTTTCTTGATCTACTGGCAATTTGTAGATACCAACTCAGTATTATTCAGAGAAAATGAGACCAACTGCAGTTAGATAATGAGCTGTCTCATAAAGCACAGGAAAAGCTAACAAGGAGGGTTTTTCTCTCTCTAAAGCTTCTGAATGTTTCATCAGTTATGACAGACATTAAGCACAACATAACCAAAAATATTCATATACTCAGAGTCAATTTGGGTGGTAGTGCATAATCTGAAGCTTGTCCAAACACTGGCAAAGATGTGCCAAATATGGGAGGAAAAAAGCTAGAGTGTTTTATTGTAGATTTGCTATCCAGTAAAACTGGGCAGAAGGATCATTTGGCCATCAATCATGGGATCTAGGCAGGACCAGCAATACCTCTAACTTTTTTTTGTGCTCTGACACCATCCTTGCTCTGTAAAGGTTAATTTCTCTGTTATTTCTTGTTTTTTTTTTAAATAAATGTTATCTTGTTCCCATCATTTTGAACAGAATTCCTGTTATGCAAGACCTTGCCACAAGTGTTTTGTCACTTCATATTGGTCAATCAATAGGATTCCTCTTGGTTTGTATACTAGGAGTTGAAATACTAGTAAGTATTTTATCCTTACATATCAACAGGGTATTTAATTTCTCATATTCTACCTCGTTGAGGAATTGATTGTGTTTGATTTTCAGTCCTCTCTTGGATTTTTTTTTTAATTAGGTCTTCAGCTTTTTCTACCGCTCTGCACTTACTGTTGGCCTTCTTGTCTTTGCTGGCTGGCCAGCGATCACACAGCTGTGGATTCAAGCTAAGGTATTGTATTGCTTTGGTGAACAGCTGGATTGCAGCTTAGGATGTTGGGAATGCTTTGGAATGCTGCTTTAGATTATTGTTATGCTCTTTTTCCCCTCTATGTCATAAGCTGCATGTAGCAAAGCAAGGGAATTTAATATGATCTGGCTAGATCTGTTATACAGCATAAGTAATAAGAGTGCTTAAGTGTTTTGGGGTAGCTATGAGTTAGCTATCAGTTTTCTGTTGGTGATGACTAAAAAATGCTTGACTCAATCATATGAAATACACATAATTTATCAAGCTGCTGCAGTGACTCTGGTGTTGACATGTACAATTGGTGAAAGTGTAACCGCTTAACTAATATCATAATTTATTAGAAAAAATATCTAAGATAATGGAAAGACAGTTGTCAACTGTCTTTCTGCAATCAGCTGGGACACGCTTTTCCTCAGAGGCAGCTTTCTGTATTGTTTTTCCTAGGAAAAAACCTCCAGTTTCATGAAGTGGCATGATATTTAATTTAAAAGACATTTCTTTCATTAATTGATTCCAATATCTCTTATTTCGTGGGATACCTAAAACCTAGGGTTCTGGGATAGAGAAAAGGAGTCAAGTTGCGAAGTCTTGCTCTCTAAGAACTGTCAAGTTGGAGGCTTGTATTTGTTAATTTACAATTTTTTGTTCTAGTTGAGTAATCAAGTAACTTGTCTTAAAGCCAGATATGCACAGATGATGTTATGTAGCATGAAATTTCTTTTCAGGTATATGAATTTGATTTGAGCTTGAAAAATTTAAATAATACAGCTCATAATGTTTTTAGTTAAATAAAACACCTGGGATAGAGTATTTTTTTCCTTTTAGAAAAGAGTTTTGAGAACTACTTAGATGATTACGGTGGCTAAATCAAATGGCTTATAGATACAAAGGCTGGATAATATTACCATATTCTCAGAGTATTCTCTCTCAGTGCAGATTAATTAACTGCTGCAACCTTCTGAGGCTGTTAGTTTTATGCCTTCCTTCTATAAGGTCAATTGTCAGATTTCTGGTGGCTGCAATATGTGTGAAGGCCACAATTTCTCAAAGTGCTTATAAGTGTAAACTTAGCTTTAATTATCATTGTCTTTGGGATTTTGACAGCTATAGAAATGAAATTCTTTTCTGTATTAAACTGAAGTGCTGTAATACCAATGACCCCATGCTATTTTTTTTTTTAGCAGATTTTACTCCTTGGTGATGCAGGGTCTTTGCTCATGGGAGATGCTAGTAGCTGTTAGTAGTTCACTGAAATATTTCTTTGTGATTAGACAATTGTCTGTCCACATGACCTCTTTGTTCTTTTAGACCAAAGCAGTGATCTGGACTCTCCTGTGTGTGCTTCTGGCAATATTTCCATTAATGCCTGTTGTAGGAAGAGAACCAAACATTCCTCTAGTGTAAGAATCTCATATTGTTCTTTAAATTTTTTATTCCCTCTTTGATGCAAAATTTAGGCTGCCTTTTGGTATGTGTGAGTAATTGCATTATTGAAAGCTGGCTGAGACAGGAGTTGAAATTCAGAATTTAAATAACATTGTTATAGAGATCTCAGTTGTTCACTAATGAGAATGAGAATGGACTTTTAATTCTTTTGCCACATCCATTTGGTCTTTGTTATTCTGTAATTTCTTGTCAAGGGAAACATTTCTCACAATACAAAAATTTGCACATTTTACAGCAAAGTAAAGGGGATCGTTAAAGGAGAAGCTTTAGAGGGGTGCACATATGGTAAACAGCACTATCATAGGTGAATAAGAATTTCATCAAAAGCACTATACTTTTGACAACATCTTTCAGAATTTGTCTATCCAATTTAGAATAATCTGTCTTTGAATACCACTCTGTATCTAAGGAGATACTCAGGCAAATAAAACAAACAGGATAGGCAGAGCTCTGTTCTTCCTCTGTATATCCTGTGTCTCTTTTTCCACTTCTGCTTCTCTGAGTCATCTTTTCTGGCGTTGCTTGTCTGATTTTCTACAGTTGGTGATTTGCATTGTTTTTCTAGTACATCTTTGTTATCTGTCCCTCTCCTCTTGTCATATCTCATACCTGGATGCAATTCAGGTGGTTGGCCTGAAGGGTTAGGCTTGTGGTCTCTTTGTAGTTAGTGCAGAAAGAGTGAATTTACCCAAGGGTGCAATGGCTCCTGCTGGCTGGTAGAAGGTGTACTGTGCCTCAACAGAGCCAGGATCCCTGATCCTCAGTGAAATATAGGATTTGAGCAGTAATGTCTGATTGCAGGTAGAATTATGAGCCCAGATATTTCCAAGATTATTGACATTCTGCCTCAATATTTTCCATTGTTTTAAATCTATCTGTTGAAAATTCTTCTTAGTGTTGATCCTTGGGCGCATCAGAAAGATTCAGTGCAGATTTGCTTCGGCTGTATTACAGCCTCTCAGCTGCATATACACATACATGTATTTTTGCTGGTCCAAACTGAGGTTTTTCTGTTCTTTAGAACATATGTGCACAGCTTAGAAACCAAAATGGAATTAAATTACCTACAGATCTTCCTCTCTGACACCTCTTTATATTCACCTTGCCCAGGCTGTACATCTTTATATTTATTCTTCTGATGAAGCATTGTACCTTTGAAACACGGTGTTTATCTAAAACTATTCAAGGGCATTTTGAAACTGGAAAGGTTTGAAGCAGCAATTAAAAACACTGTATATGTGACACTTCAGAATGTTGCAGATAAGATGATGGGGGAGAAGACACAAGAGGGAGAAATTAGAAAGCCAGTGAGAATAGGTGTTTCTGTTCGTGGACAGTGGTGCTATTTGTCAAGTCATAGCTTTTCAGTACATTAACAAAACTTGTATGGTAGGAGGAGAGAAACTCCTGATTCAGCTCAGTCATAAAAAGGAAACATGGGAGTGAAAGCAGGGTTAGATGATCCAGGGGAAACCTGGAGACACTGAATGTTCAGGATAGATTAGGAAAGCCAAAGCACTCCTGGGGTGAATCTGGTATGGGATGTCAAGTGCAACATGACAGTGTACAGTAGCAAAAGAAATTTTTGATGATGTTTTCTGGTTGCTCTTTTGTTTTTACAGAATAGCAGCTGGTTTGCTGACCCTCTTGATATCTTTCTTCTCATTGGCATCTCTTTGTAAATGTGAAAATAAGTACAGAGGTAATGAAGATCTGAAAGTATATTTTTATCAGGTCAGTTATTATTTTTCAGTAATTCTGAATGTTAGAGGGTTTTTATGTGCAAATTTTTACTTGCTTTCTAAGAATGTATTTCTACCAAGGCCACAATTTTCAAGAAAAAAAATTATTGTTCCTAAGAGTTTTCTCCTTGGCTATTTCAAGAGGACCATGTGCACATATTTCAACTTCATCATGCTATGTTCCCAAAAGCCCATCTTGTACATAATTATATTGATTGATATATAGATGTGCATATAGATTTTGATGCTGTGCTAGGAGAGTTTAAGAGTTTGTCCTGCCTTTGGTTTGTGTATATCACTTCCAGTGACCTTTGCAGTAGCCGCATGTGCACACTGAGGACAGGCTTCCTGATTCAGGGGGCTGAACTAGTTCCAGTGTCTGGCTGTAGAAAAACAGTCTGAGACTGATACTGAGATAGTTTTCTGTTGGTTAAGTCTTTTTCAGGTGAATTATAGCTTCATGAAATAGGTAGGATTTTTCAATGCTTTAAGATTCTAATAATACCTTGCATATCTGCTGTCTTTTTTTTTTTCTCAACCTTTTATAAGATAATAGTTTTATTTCTGAACCATCTTTATCTGCTATGATTTAGTGTGTGCTGGAGTTTCTTGCTGAGCAAAGCAATGCACTCATTATATCAGTGATTTAGGTATGGAGCTCAAATTGGTTGTAAAGAGGAAGAGAAATGAATGCTTAAAATGGCTTTACCTGAGCATGAATGCATGTAAAATGTGGTGGTGATGTCTCTTAATTTTTTTCAGCCTACATGTGGAAAAGAGATGTCAGTTCCTTTCCTAAGCATTTAGAACATAAATTTCCAGTATACACTGGGCAGTGGATTTCTTGCTGGAATGCCTGAAAAAAGCTTACACTGGATGGGAAAGTGAGGGAGCAGCCCAGTAGGTGGCTGGCCAACCTCAGCTCACCACAACTGCTGCAGCATCTCATGATGATGAAGAAATTGCTCCATAGTAAAAAAGTAATGCCAGACTATTCTTGAGCAAACTTATAGAATCAGGAAATTCACAGAGTGATACTTAATTAGATGGAAATGTTCTGCCTGCTTATTCTGGAAGTAACATCTTCATTTTCTTCCCAGCTTTTAAGATTATAAAATTCCTCAAATTGCCCCTTAATCAGAAGATATTTTACAAGTAGTGACATCTAATTAATAGTCTCTATTAGATTTTTGTTTCAGCATTGTATTTAGGAATGGAATGTATGGGATCCACCATTCACATTTTGGGTATCACATTTTGGGTAAGGAAAGGATTGAGAGGAGATTATTCAGATGTAGAGGGATAAAAGGACATTACAGAGGCATTATCTGTATTTTTAAATAAATGTCTTGTTTTGAAGTTAGGTTACATTTGGTTGCTTTGAAATGTACAGGAATACAAAAGAAAAACGCCTGTCAGAATACTGGTATTTCTAGGCAATGGAATTACCTAATTCCACTTTTATATTTTCCTTTGGGCTTTTCAGTGGGAAGTGGTACTCTTCAAAAATGCTCATTTTGAAATCCTGAGTTTTGATTTATAATTCCCAGACAGTTTTAAAGGTGAGATGAGTCCCCTTGTCAGGGAAAAATACTTATTTTGCAGTGACAAATGGTGATCAGGCCATGGACATTCAAATAGATAAGCACACTCAATCAGATTCCTGCTCTGTGTCTAACAAGGGATTTCTTAAAAATAGGTTTTGCAGGTCCCCCGTAAGTCATGTTTGGAGGCAGTTATCAAAGGTTATGCATTCCTCTGATAACACTGTTACTTAATGTTTGGGGTCCCTGATGAGTTAAGCCTAAGCCAACCAAAACAATTCTTTGATTCTGTAATCTCTCAGAGGTTATTAAGGCTTCAGTAATGTTGAAGACAGGAGTCATTCATAATCCATCAGCTAGACTGCTGCAGTGCTTTCTGTATAACTTCATTTTTGCTAAAGAGAACACCAGTTTCTCTGCCATCTGTTTCATGAGTGTTGTTCTGTTTCTGCCCCCCCTACTGAAAACATGCTGTTCTCCTTGCTTGATGATGTTGGACCAAGTTATTATTCCCAGGATACTTGGACTTCATGTGTCCAAGGTGGTCAATTTATTAGTTTTGTCCTCTAAATTAGAATTATAGAATGATTTTGGTTGGAAAAGACCTGTAAGATCAAGTCCAGCCATTAATCTAACACTGTCAAGGTCATCACTAGGCCATTTTCCTAAGTGCAACATCTACATGTCTTTTAAAATAGCAGAAGTGAACAGTAGGAATCCATGTCATTCCAGTTGAACCAGGGGCAGGGAGGATGTTTTCAAACAGCCTTGTTCCCAGCTGATGATGCTGGTTCTCCTGCCATTCTCCCTGTGGGTCCTCACCATGTTCAGTGCTTACAAGAGCTCCCAGCCAGAGCAGCTGGCAGTGTCGGGACTGTAGGTGTCACCCTGAGTTACTTCTTTGCAGCTGTGACCTGCAGGTATGTGTATCTGAGATCTGCTCTTAAGTTGTTCAAGAACTATCTCTGAACATTGGAAAGGGTTGTGAAGGATGGAGGGGAGACAGATTCTTAGCTGGGGACCTCTGTTTGCATCTCCAAGTTTCTTCTGCTCAGTTCTGCAGTCCTGGAGGTGTTGGTGGAAGCCAAGAGCAGTTTGAACATTACTTAAAACGCTAACACAGATTCTCAAAAGCACATGCTGAGCCCTTCCCTGGGCACTGGCATAGATTTAGCAGCAGTACATTGTGCTTACTGATGTTTCCAGGCCATGACAAGTTTTCCAAGTCATACATCCAAGGATGTTTTGTGGAGGGTGACACAAAGTCAGTGCAAAGTGACTTCACCAGTGTCTAGGGGATATCAGAGGAGTTACCAGAGCTCATGACACTAAAAAGAGCTTGATAAGATTATCAAAGGGCCTGAATACAGCAAAAGTGTCCAAAATAAACATCAGAGGTCTAAAAGGTCTAATTCCCTGAGCTTTTGTAATTCCTAATGTTTTGACCTTGTTTATTGATGTCACAGAAAAATATGAGATATGTGTTCTTGTGGCCTGAAATTAAATAGAAGCAGCAGATACTGAGCATCTGTGAAACTTGTCAAAAAAGAATGCTGATGTATCCTCTGGGCTGATCCCACTAGGTATCACTGCAGTCTAGCAGGGAAGTAGCAGCTATTCATATGGTACAAAGTGATGGATGTGAATGGTGTAGTTGCTGTGCATTAAAAAGCCACAACTGCAATTACATCTTGTAATGCAGTTTTAAAGCACATGTTTGCAAAGTACTGTGCATGCTTGATTTGCCTTTTAGGGGAACTGCAGAGTTGTGAATAAATAGCAGTAATTGAAAACTTGGCTCAAGCATTTTCTTGGATAATTGTCACCTTTCAAAAATAACTGACTCATGGGGTAATTTTCAAAAGGTTTTGTGCACGTACTTGATGACTGAATGGTGTCTCTTGAATTAGTCAAAGAAGAAACTTCTCCAGCTTCTCTGCTTCTGCAAGGCAGTGGGCTCTGCTTGAGGTGGTGATTCAGTCAATTCAGTTGAGGGGCAAAAACCCAGCTTCTTTCCGTCTCTTAAAAGCCACCTCAAACTTGTTCTGCTTCTTACAGGAGCCTTCCCCTTCTCCCTGTACCTGATTCTGCAGCAAAGCCGAGGGCTTTGCTTGTTCTTTGTGGCTGCTGTTTGAGGACAAATGCCCCTTGAAGGACTTGGGGCTGTGTGGTTTCTGTGGTTTGCAGGAGTGTTTAAATAGTTACTCTTGACAAAGAGCATATCGTGTCAAATCAGTGGTCCTGGTCACGTGTCTACTATTGTAACACAGTACAAATAAATAGTAAGAATGCTAATAAAAAGTAGTCTAGACGGAAGTTTTAGAAAGCCAGTAATTGGAAGTTATAAAAAAACTTAAATTTTCACACTCTCTTTGACTTCTTGTTCTAATGGTGAAATGTTGTGAAAAACAAGGATCAGTTTCCTGGTAAAATTTAAAAGTTTAATAAAGGACAATAGGAGACAAAAACAATAAAGCAAAGTTTTTAATGGCTGGGTGGTTGGCATTCGGCCAAGAGCGTACACAGCTACTCATTTTGAAGACACCCTTTATACCTTTTCCATTGCATCAGACTATTGCATATTCATAAACCATTATGCATATGCAAACTTTTCCACAAACTAGTTTCCATATTCCAGGAACTGTTTAGTATGACCCCTCCTTGGATCCACGTTTTTGGAGCATGCGTGTTTCTTGCTTGTGGTTTTAGTCCATCTTCATTATCACTTCCAATCTGGGCTTTGGTCTGTACTTTCTACACACAGTAGGTGTTGGTAGTTGTACTTTTGATATCAGTAACAGGGTTTTTCATCATATATTCATTGGGTGTTATCCCAACCAAGCAGACAGTTCAATTACAAGTATAACTATATAAGCTACTTTTACTACAATGTCTAAGTAGAAATAAAAACTATGTCTTTATAGCAAAGCTACTTTAGCATTATACATATAGCACCCAATTTAATATTTGCGAAAAGGCAATTTTATGACATGTATTTATAACAGTGTTTATGCAGTTCTAAAGCATATTTACATATTTAGGATGGGATGATGGAGATGCATATATTAATTTTGTGTTTCATTGCCTGATTTCTTCTTTCTAGATGTTCAGTGTTGCACTTTCAACTTATGTTGTGAGCAGTACCCATGACAGTCTTAAGATGAAACAGGGATTACCTATAATGAATCAAATCATTAGCTGGGTGATGCTAGGTAAGAAAATCTTCCCTCTCAAACTTTTATGCTGACAGTTTGTGGAGTCTGGGCTTGGATGGGGGATGATGTCACTTTTTCATTAGCATCTTATTTTCCTTTATCTGACTGCTCATAGTTCTTCTGTATGTTTGCTTTCCTAAGTGAGTATTTTTGAGAAATGTGTTAGTCTTCTAAAATATTATTCCTTTGTAAGCTTGTGATAAAATGCAAATGCCTTTGATTTACAAATAGCTTTATTTTTTATATTGAGTGCTCTGAGTATTTTGAAGACCTCTTTATAATGGCATAAATTCCCTTTTTGTTTCACTTGGAGCCAGATGTGGGTGATCTGAGATCAATCATCAATCCAGTTGAGCATAGGGAAATGACCAAAGGCTGTTGCTCTAATTCAATGTGAATCTGAAGCTGCAGCAGATGCTAGTGACCCTTGGGGTGTGGGAGTGATTTTGAGAGCTGCCTTGCAAAATACCTGTGAAATAATGATGATAGTGTATGTTTGATATCTGTTAGTATCTAATTATTAAAGAATAAAGGAATTTGCAAGTCCATGAATTTTTTCACCACTCAATAATCTTACTGTGATTAAACAGAGCCTATGGAATTGTTACTGGAGTTCTGGAATGCAGTGAAGCAATACCTTTGGTATTTCAACTAGAAAATAATTTCTGTAGGGCTCCATTAGAAAACATTAAGCATTGTTTATCCCTGAGTGGTCAGACATGTGGAATTTGTTTTAGAACTAAACATATCCCATGTAAAGTTTGATTGCAGCTTTTTGCCAGAAGTTAAGATCAGGAATTTAAACATAGCTTAATGAAAGAACTGTGGCCCATGTTACCTGCTTGCTGATTGTCTTGTACATTCCTGTACTGGTGACATTGTTTTAACTTAAGCAGATCTTGTCAGTTTTAGCAATCCTGCTTCTGTTGGAGCAAATGGATTCAAGATAAAGTTCAGTGTGTATGAGCAGTGCTTTCTTAGTAATGTATTTTTCTTCAGAGAATTTTCCTTTCCATCATGCTCCCCTAACTCTTTGTAGCCTGCTAAGCTAAATGGGGATCTGTGTGTGGATGAATTTCTTGCAGTTGTAAAGTCAATGAAATCGATGAAGTCCTGCTTGGCTTACTGGAGCAGGAATTGAGTGTAAAGGTTATATTTCTCTCCTGTGTAAGGATGAAAGAGAAACATTTTTCATTTAAGAGATGATTCAGGCAGTCAAAGAGGTTTAGAGTTATGAGGAAAGGGTGTATTAGAAATTCTCTTTGTTGTGGGTGATGATAAAAATAAAGCTAACAGTGAAGTAAACTGTAGGTACTCAAAATGTCTACTTGCTGCCACAGTAGTATTGAATATTTTAGCAAAGTCTTTCAGACTGGAAGTAATCATTCTAAGTGAATATGATATACAAGATAGGGGCTTTGTGTACTTGCTGAAATTGCTTTCCATAATTAAACACAGAAATAAGCAGGTAAAATACTAAAGCATCCAACATGTCCTCAATACTCCTCTTGGAGAGAAATGCCTTTTCATTACCATAACCACAGCTAGCACCTGCCTTGTTGCCAGTGTGTACCACAAATGGGATACCATAACAATAAAGGTACCAAACTCTACTGTAGCTTTTCCAAGGTTGGTGGGATTAAAGGTGGTCCAGGTCCTCTTAGTTTTTTTGTATAATTGTGGAAGAATGGCACTGTTACTGAATCTCATTTTGCATCTCTGTGTATTTATAGAACTAGAAACACACAGTTATCAGTATTTGTTCATAATACTGATTTATTATTGTGTCAGAATAATAATAACACTTCTGAGGTTTTCTATGGAATTTTTGCCCCCTTTCTCAGCTATTTAATCTAGTTAATATGAAGCCTAACTGTTAAAAATTTAACTTTGATTTATTTTTTTTTTTTTTTTTGAGAAAGGCTGGTATTTGAGGAACAAGGCAAGTGAATTAGTGATGTCTGGGTTCCTGCAGGCTTGTGTCCAAATGGCTTTAGCTGTAACACTGTATGGTTCATACAACCTACTTAACTGCAAACATAGAGGTAAAGCCAGGAGGTGTAACATTAATTGAACTGCTTCCCATGTTCTTCAGAACCATGCTAATATTAGCAGATATTTCTAAATGAATGTACATTACATCTTAAAATTTTCACCTGTGGAAATTTATCATAGCAACTTGCCAAATTTTGAGGAATTTGGTATCACAACTGTGTACATGGGTCATATACAGAGGTCAGCCAGAAACCTACAGGTCTTTTTATGATTAATATCTGATATATCAATCAGAGATGGAAGAGAAAGACTAATTATCACCTACTAGCCACTCATCTGTTCTCATCTGTGATTGCACTGAGTGATACACATCTGATATGCTCAGTGTCATTCACAGAGGCCAGTAGCCATGTTGAATTTTTTCCCAACTGTTCTGACTTTCAGTGAGGTTCCTGGAGTTCCACCTTGATTTGAGCCTTCTTGGATCCCCTTGAAGTCACTTATTCTGTAATTGTAGCAGTGGCCAAGGCTGAAAGCCAGGAAATAAAACATACTGACCCACAGGAATTAGAAACCTCCTCACCTCTCTTTCATTGATATGTTTGCTATAAATACAAATGTATACAATGATGATAATCACAAGCAAATACTTTCCATATCTTATAGTTTTGTGTTCCTTAGAGTGATTATTAATTTTGACTTACTGTTGATGCAACCTTTGAGTGATTCAGTAATATGAACTTACTATACTGCAATGACAAATCACATGAATGTTATTTGTCAGTATACCTTTTTATAAACATGCCATTTTCATGCTAAAAAAATTTGGTTTAAAGATTACATCACAGCAATGCTTGTCCTTCTCCCTTTCCCTAATTCACGCATTGGCCATCTTTCCTATTTTTCTTCCTCTTTATTCACTTTTGTTGTAGCTCAATTCCTAATCTAATTTCAAGGGATAGCTGGGTTGAATGGGGCTCCAAGCAATCTGGTCCTCTATGGCAGGGCGGTTGGAACTAGGTCTTTAAGGTCCCTTCCAACACAAGCCTTCCTATGGTTCTACTCCAGTGGAGCAGTGGCTTTGAGTGCAGTCTTTGAGCTGCCAGAGGTCCTCAGGGCAGTGGTAAGTGGTTTTCAGGGTAGTATTAGACAGTCAAATTTGACTGGGTTTTAGGGTAGTGCTTCTGCATCACCTTCAAGATTTGTAAATGTCAGTTCGTGAGAAATTATAAAAGCTGTGACTTCGAAAGATAGGGAATACAGAACTGAAATTATTGATGAATGTGAAACTTTCCAAATATTAGATTTTCTTTAGCAAAAGTAACTTCTGAAAATAGAGGGTCATATGTGATCTGCATTGAATTTCTTGTATTGTACATGAAATGTCAAGATTTGAGGAAAGTTTTATTACTGAGGATGAAATGTTTTGCATGCTGTGACTGATGGATCTCCTCTTATTGCAGTTTCTTCCTCAGTGTTGCTGCTACTGAGCCCCACGTTTCTCTTTGAGAGACTGTTCAGCATATTGCTCTCCCTGATGTCCATCTACCTGCTCCTCAGCACAGGGTACTTCACTCTTACTCTATTTGGTTTTACATGTGAAAATCCAGGACTATATGTGAAACTGCTTCATCTCATGCACATTTCTGTTAAAGGTGTAACGTGTTTCAAGCAATTATCTCCTTGTTTAGTTTACTAAATAAAATTTCAGGGGAACCTTTATGTTCTTCCTTGTATTATAAACACAGTTTGTTGACATTCCTTTTAACTAGACAAGGCAGTGGCTGGAAGGGTGCGTGTTCAAACAATCTTGCACCAAAATAAGAGAGTCTGGTTTAGTTTATGCTTTTTGTTGTTTTGATGTGTGCTTTTCTGCTCACAAACAAAAGGAAATAGCATCTCTCCCAGCTGGTCAGCACCTGTGTCTAGTTATGGCTTAAATGATGTGTGCCAGGAAATAGGTAGTCCTAAAATGAGGGAATATTGTATTCTGAGACATTTTTGTGCAACTGAATTTTTTTTTTTCAAAGGGATGTTGTTTCCCATAAAGACTAGACCTTGCTTCTTTTTGGATAAAAGTCAATTCCTCTGGTGTTTTAAATGAAGAAAACACTCTGTCAGCCAACCCTTTTTTCTTTCTCAGACTTGGTAGCTCTTAAGAGCATAATTAATGGGGAGTATAGGAACTGTTCTTTCCGCCTCCCCTCCCACTTATTCTCTGGATTTAATTACACTGGAAAATTAAGTGGAATAAAACATCTTGCAGCAGACACTTTGCAATAGCTGCCTCCTGTGGATACTCTCATTTTAGTTGAAGCATCTCCCTTTTTTTTCCAGTCTCTTCTGCCTCCCCTTCCTCCCACTTCCCCATTAGGATTTTGATCCTAATGTTACTCCTGACTGCACACACACATTCTTACATTCAGTCTTCTTAGCCTGTGCTGGCTACACAGATAAAGCATGAATGTTGTTCTCTGAGGCTGGCAATCTCCCTCTTTGTATTTTGGCCCTGCACCAGACCACGTAAATGCTGACAGCTCTGCTGTCTTCCTACAATGTCCAAATAGATGAAAAAATTTTGGAACAATTCTTAAAAAAGAAAACAAAACCCAAGGCGCTGTTGCCAAAAGTGTCCAGTATTTCTCTCCTCAGTGCACTTTTCTGTCATGTACTGATAACCCAGCACATTGCCTGGGTAATTGCAGCACCTCTCTAGGGGTGGTTAAGTGGAAATACTGAGGCCAGCTGAAGAGCATGGTTGCATACAACCACTTGTCACCGACTCTGTTGAAGATATTTAATCTGTAGGCAAGTGTAGACCATTATAAAGGCTGTAGTGTTTCTGTTACTGACAGCATAGCTGTTTCATCTTCATGTTTAGCTGCCTGTTGTTCTGATAATTAAAGTGGAAGTGTCTATGCAAATTTTTTTCTTCCAGTTTGAAACTGCTTTGTAGCTCAACAGAAACAATACCAAGATTGACTGCAATGATTTCCTTACTTTTTAGACAAACAGGTGTTTGTCTAAGATGGGAAAAATAAGAAGGGAAACATTTACAATCTCATCAGTATTACAGTCAGTATCACTATTATAATTTTATCCTGAAAGAAAAAAGCTGGGAGGTACTGTGAAGTGCAACTGGAGAAACTAAATGTTATCCACTTTCAGTCTACACCCTTATGTTTTCTGGGGGTATTAATCTCTCACATAAATACACTCATACTTTGGAATCTGAGTGCTGTAGGAGCCAGAGGCACTCCTCAGAGATCAGGGGTGTAGCTAGAACAGCTTAGTGGCCATGGTTAGAGTATGACTTGATGCTGCTATTGTGCAAGATTGGAATACAATGAAGAAAAGAACATTTCACTGAAGTGAGATGTAATGCTCCTTTTATTATACAGGTGTCTCTTTCCTTAGAACCAAACTGAGATCACCATAATGAGTTTGTGTGATTAGGTCTTAAAGAGACACAATCTCTAGCTGCTGTTTAAGATGAACTGTAACCCCTCAGTTCCAAGTTGCTCTCATTGAAAGAGTATTACATTTTGCAGAAAATTAATGTCAAATATGGTTTTTTTGTTTCTTTTAACTTTATTCCATTTTTTTTTAAATTTAAAAAGGCACTCATCCAACATTGTGGCAGCCATTGAACAAAAAAATGCAAGATATGACAAAGCTGAGGCAAGCTCTGTTTCTCCTACTTTTGCCATGTAACTGCTTTATGACTTTAAAATTCAACCAGCTGTGGGTATTTGGGAAAGAAGGGAGAGAATGCCATTAGGTCTTCCTATATGTTTCGTGTGAAGACAAAAGAAAAGAAACGTCAGCATTTGATATGAATTAGTTGTGAGCGACTGCACTTACTATGATTATTACATTACTTTTCAGATATGAAGCTCTCTTTCCACTGGCACTGTTTGGTTTGATGTTTATGTGGATAAATATGGAACAAGAAGCACTGCAGCACTATGGTCTTTCACTCAAGCCAAAGGTAACAGCTCTTGATAGATATATCAATTTAATTAACNAGATTTGTGCTCCAGCCCCTTCACTAGCTTCATTTCCTTTTTTTTTTTTTTTTTTTTTTTTTGGAGGATGTAATAAATATTCTGCGTGGTTTTCAGAGAGCAACACTTCACTTTCTTTTCATTTTGGGAAGCCAGTATTAACTGTTTCATGAACTAGGAAGATGACCTTGTAAGTGAGATTTGTAATTCATGTTATCGATGATATTGCACATCAGAGCCATTTCTAGGAATGCAGGAAAGCAGTCTGACTTAGTAGGACACAGTGGTATGGTCTGTAGGCTCCAGAGCTGTCTCTGTCAAGTGTAGTGATAATTCAGCATAAGGTACAGTGACTCTTCAGAGTAAGTACAATGTCACTGTCCTTTTTTTGGTCTGATTGCAGACTCACGAGTGAGAGACTGAAAAGAAATTACTTGATTTCTGAAAAGACCTATAGGAAGTATTAGAAATCTTAATTTGACTTTGTCCTCTCTTTGTTCAAGGATGGAAACATTTCTGTTTAGACTGACAAGGAACTGCAGACCAACTTGGAACTAGCACCTTCTCAGATTTGCCTGGAGGAGAAAAGGGAATTTTGTAATCAATGCAACTTCTTTCACCTTAAAATCTAGTGTATTGTCAACAATTTGCAAAGGCCCTGCTGCTCACACTTCAACTTAGCTCTTAGGTTAGGTGTAGGGTTGAGCAAACTGGGCTGTGCCACTGTTTTGGTCAGATCCAAAGTGCTGGTTACAGTGGTTTGGGTCCTTAGAGCCAGGTGGGTGTGCACCACGGCTTTCTCTGGCTTCTCCCAGGTGAGCCCCCTGGCTACACATGCATGGGAGTGGCCAGAGTCGCTTGAAGAGAAGTGTTACTACACATCTTTCCTTCCTTTTGCAGCTCATAATAATTAGGGAAAAGTCCTAGAGGTTGAATCCTGAGCCAAGACAGTCATCAGAGCAAACCTGACACATACTGTGCTTTTGTGGTGCTCCTACAAGGAAGACAATGTCAAAACTTGAGATAGCAGGCTTTACCAATTCAAGGCTAAAAAACAGAAATAAAACCAGAAATCACTTTCTGTTTATGCTACCTTTACTTACAATAGTTTGTATAATTGTGTTTTGTAGCCCCTTAAGCAATAGGGATGGAATCTGAATATCAAAATTACAAGTTAGTGTGATGCCACAATTGTGACTGAAGGTGTTTAGCATCTGTGGGATCTATTTTCTCTTCCACTCTAGAACCCACTCTATCTTTTGCATCTTGTTACAAGGCTCCTGTGATGCTTACCTGTCTAATGTTCGCTTGGTTGTAAAATAAAATTCTATTAAAGTAGTATTAAACAGTGATGAGCACTTTACTAATCAAAAGAACATAGGTAGGCTATAATTGTGTTTTGTCATTCACTGTATGTCAACATTAACTTGAAACTCTTGGTTTCAAGTGAAAGGAGCAATAATGCTTACCCCTGCTTCCTGTTTTTACATTAGAAAATATCATCCTTAGAATGCCTGTTAATATATGCTGCAAAGTAAATCATGTATTAGAGAATGCAGCTCAATTCTCTGATGATGAGAGATTATTTTAAATTAAAATGTTATCAGTCTTGAATGTCTATTACTTGATTTTTTCTTTTTCCCAATATAAAGGAGTTCACTGACTTCTTAAATTCCATGAAGATAATTTCTCAAGTCAAGTGATAGTGTGCTGAGTACTGAGTAAAGGAGATGGAGAGTATTTTACTATTTTCACTCACAAAAGAAGTCAAATGAGGATAATTGCAGTCTTTTATTTCTGAGGATCTTTATCCATATGCTCATGTGAGCAGTGGAAGTTATGTGTGTAGGAGGAATATTTCTGATGAAAGAAGATGATTATAAGTCTAAGGCATTGAAGTTCATTTTTAATGTGGATAACAGCGGAAGCTTCACTGTTCATTTGATCATCTCACTTGTACAGTCTTTCTGGCAGATTCATTAATTCATTAAAGTATAATGAAAACATGGGAAATGTTTGCAGTCCTTATTATAATACTCTAATAACTGGTGATAGGGAAGTAGGTTTCTTCCTCATTCATTTCAGTAAAAATATGGTGGCTCTATCAAAGTCCATTGGTTGATATTTGGTGTTGTTTCCTTCTGCTGTCTTTCCAGCTTGCTGTTTTCAACTTCACCCATGCTGTGGATATAACTCAGTTTCGACAGCTCCACCCGGATGACGTCCGTAGGTCCTTCTTCTTTGTATCCTTTGGTTGTTTGCTGCACTCCAGGGGAAAAAAAAAAAAAAAAAAAAAAAAAAGGGTTTGTTTCAAAAGGACCTGCAGTCAAAATCTGTTGCCTGGTACTCACTGAGAACAGAAGCTGGTAAAGATGCTTTGACTCATGTTGCTCAAGAGGCAATGGTCTTGTTCATTATGCATTTTATCAAGTACTTAAAAATGCACTGGTTTAGAATCTGGCTCCTTGCCCACTTATGACCATTGCAGCTGAGGTAGATTTTCTTCTGAGGAGTTCTGTTTTCAGTTTGGTTTTGTTTGATTACATTTTGGCTGGAGGGAACTTTCTCACCTTCACAAATTAGTTGAAATGGGTGATATTATTCTCATTTTTAGAGCATGGCAGTGTGTTAGGAAGCAGATGTTAGCAGCAGGCAGATGAAACAAGAAGAAAAGTTCCTACAGGCTCATTGTGAAACATGTTCCCAGAATCTGGTCCATTATTATTTATATCACAAGTGATTTCTGCTGTTTGTTAGAAATTATGTGTTCTTAGGAGGGAAGAGCTGTTTGTTCACTAACATAGCAGTTATTTCCATTCCTGTAACTGATACTGCAGATGAATTTTTTTTTAATGCTGTACATTGATAGCATTGTCATTTTTCTCTTTCATCGTGGGACTGTAATTAAGTGAGAGCTATTTGGCAGCAAATTAGAAAGAAGGCAAAACGATTTGCTAGGTGTTTGATGTTTGTCTTTGCTTAAGTACACCTAAAAAGAGCTGAGAAGCCTTGCAATAAATGCATCAATTTAATTTGCTATTTTAACAAAAAATATGCTTTAGGAAAGCTACTGCTGTCTGTCAGTTGCTAAATACTACTAAAAAAAATAACAACTCATCCAACTGTATTTTTTTAAAGCTCCAGCATAGTACTTCCTTAACACTGGAATGCAGCTGTGCTGGTTTTAGCTGGAGTTAATTTTCTTCAGAGTAGCTAGTGTGAGGCTATGTTTCGCATTTGTGATGACAGCCGTGTTGATAATACAGTGCTTGCACAGAGTCAAGGCCTTTTCTGCTCCTCACACTGCCCCACAAGTGAGCACTACCTTAATCTAAAACACTTGAGTGTGTTTTGCTCAGCTCCTGAAGAAATAACCAACTTGCAGATCTCATTTGCCTGCTCAAAACATGTGACTTTTTTTTTTTAATTTAGATGCTGTTTAATGTTTAGAAGCAGTGGTATTAGAGGAGAAACTTTTTCTGCTAGAGCAGTCATACTGCAACTACGGCCCTGTGCACTGTGTGTCTTAAGGTTGTCCCAAGGCTCCTGTATCTGGCCCATCTGCTGAGAAATCATAGAGCCTGGTCTTTGAGGAAAAGATTCAGATTGCTCATGCTTAGTATTTTTATTAGACCTATGTGTTACTGGTATTTTCTTGTTTGTTTTATTGCAGACCTGTTCTTATAAATCTCAACCAGCAGAACTGCACTAGGCTGTTAGACTGCTGTGTTACTAAACTCAAAATTGTGTGATACTCTTGGGAAGCCTGATTTCTTCAGTTATGCTGACCTAATCCTTCCAAAATATTGCATGCAGAATCCCAATGATTCTACTCAACAATTGGTAACAAATTGTCTACAGAGAGACTTAAATATTCCACTACAGGAGCTATAACAGTAGCAAAAGGACCAGAGAGAGCCCATCCTCACTGACTTATGACCCTCTGCTTTATGCAAAGTAAGTTAAAAACCATTCTTCAGCTGAAGCCATGTGGGCTATAATGGGCTTCATTGAGCTCAGGAGCAAGAAAAATACTTTTCATGGGCTCATGTTGCAGCAAGTGTTGTATCTAGAAGAAAAAAAGTAGGGTTTATCAAAAACTTCTAGCTGTACAGATACTGCTGGAGTCATCCTCCCTTGAGTGAGGAAGAAAATGGAAGTCCCATACTGCCATGGGTAGACTCAGCATATTCTTTGGACAAAAACTCGAAGGATAACATAAGAACCTCTAGCCTATTTTAAGAGCCACCTACCTCTTCCATAGTCAGTTCCTCAATAAAGCCATCTCTTTTGGTGTACAGAACATATGCATGTGTCATTTCTTTCTGCAAAAGTATGGGTTTGAAATACATAGCTGGGTTTGTGGTCCAGGGATGTTCCTATCTTGCTAGGCAGGGGCCCAAAAAGCTAGCTGCAGCTTTCTTACAGGGGCCTCAAGACAGGCTCTAAAACCTTACCTAGGCAGTATGTGTGTTTTAAAATTGATATAGTTGTGTGTGAAATCTAGGGTAGAGCTAGAAAATACTTTAGTTTTCTTTAGTGCACTGTAAACCTGTTACAGTGGATCGGCTTCTTGTGGTTTCATGATGGATTTTGAAAGTAAATTGGAATGAAGGAGGATAAATGCTGGTTTTATTTTATTACAGCCATTTCTGTAGTATATTTTCCTTAAATACATTTAGGTTTTCTTCATAGTGACAGCCTTTTTTGGCACTGGAAACATAGCTTCTATTAACAGGTAAATTTTATTAATTTATTTGCGACACAAAGTACAAAAAATTCTTCCTGCAGTTGACGTATTAAACATAAATTTAGTTACCAAAATCTAGGGCAGCAGAATCAAAGCAGTAATTGGTGGAAGCATAACAATTTATTTTGTTTTTGCTCTCTGTAACATCTTCCCCAAGAGCCTGAGCTTGTTGTTTGTGAGGTTGTTTCAATTCCATTAGATGTTATTGACAGGATGAGCAGAGTAGAGCTTGGTTGCCCACCAACAGCATGGCATCTTGAAAAACACAATCAGAAAAAAATTGTAGAGAAAGAAAGGTGAGATTTGCAGTCCCTGCTGATTTAATATTTCATCAAGAGAAGATAAAATTGGAAGCCTTGTTTAAAAATGTATATGTAACCCAATGTGTTACAGGGTAATTAAAGGCTGGGGTTTTCAATGGAAAACACAATTTCTAAGAGATGTGATGTCTTTTTCATGTTTCTCTAGTTTTGATCCTGCTTCTGTCTATTGTTTCTTGACTGTGTTCAGTCCGTTCATGATGGGAGGTTTGCTTTTACTGAAGGTTAGTAATCTTACCTTGGTGAAATTTTCTCAAACAACTGTGGAATAAATAACGTATCACATATGTGGTTGTTACTTTGCAGTTCAAAAAAATGTAGATATGTATTTGAGCTTCATTAGGCTTCTTAACCATGTGTGAAGATTTCAGCCTTTGTAGTGTTTCTATAGAGATCCTTATCTTTCCCAAAAGAGAAGTTGAAGTGCATGGAAGTGTAATTTGACAGCATTAGGTCAGTTTAGTGCATTAAAGTAGAAATTTCAAATGTTGAAAATACTTTGATAATTTTTAAAGTTATAGGCTTTTCCTGTAGTGTAGTATCAACAGAAACATTGAGAATGTATATAATTAGCTCTATCCACATTACATTAAATAGAGGCATTGAATGTTCTACTGATTAGGTTGTCATTTTACAATGCCTAGTATTTTCTGTATTTTTGTAATAGTCTGTCAGAGATTGGATTGCACTTCTGGTTTTCAGGCAAGATGTATTTGAGTAAAGGATCTGCCAGAGGGGTGAAGGGGAATACTGAATATATGGGTTATTACTAAAATAAGCAGTATTTCCTACCTCTCCTCTGCTGCTTCTGTCCCAGAGAAAGCAGACTGAGGCTACAGGTATGCTGCATGTTGTCCCACAGGACACAGATCAATAGTGCAAACCTTCTGGATGTGAGCAGACAGGTTTTGTACACTGCTCACATAAGGATTACAAATCAACTTTGGAAAGAGCGAAAGGCAGCATTCATGTTTTCTAGTTTGTTTTGCTCTTAATTTACTGAACTGCTTACATTTGCTTGACTTGGCTCTGGAGGGGCAGTGTGACCCTTGCCTTATTGAATGTCTTCTGTATATTCAGACTTTCTTGTGGTTGTGATGAGATTGTCCTTTCGTACTTGAAACTCTGCAGCCTGCCATGTGAGATGCTGGGTCTGAATAGTTCTGTCTTCTAGCCTTGTTGAAGTATTTATCACTAGTGCTAAAATGGATAAATGAAGTGCGGATATGTTTTAATTATGGTTTTCCATCTTATCTCATGGCTTATTTCACTACATTTCAGGTATGACCATGGAAGGGGATTTTTATTAATTAACTGAAAATGTTTCCTGCAAAAATATTTTCTACCCTGCCTAGCCAATATTTTATTTTGTAACATACCCAATTCTGTGATAATTTAAAAGCAGGAGAATGTTTCCACAGTCTGCCCAGGTTCTTTTTTGTAAATATGACTGTAAGCCAAAATGTAGCTTGTATTTTGAACAGGTTGCAATCCCATTTGTTCTGGTATCATGTGCTTTCGAAGCTGTTCAAGTCACAACACAGCTGTCTTCTAAGAGGTATGTTACATGCTGTATTTCTGCATTAGTAAGGGTTTCAAATCTATTTTGCAAGAATTCAGAATTTTCAAATTTCAATGTAAATTTAAAAAACCCCACCTCTTAGATCTTATTTTTACTTTTATTTGTTATTAGGGCTTGGGGTTTTGTTCAGTGATTTCTGCAAGCTCAGGGTTTTTTCCTTAGTGATAAATGAGTATAAATTGAAGTGTTGGCCTTGTCTGAAACAATCAGGTATTCAATATTCTTCATTGGCAATACACAGAAGGACCCTTTTTCCTCCATAATGTTAAAATTGAGCAGCATTTAAAGTCTGACTTTAACTTTATACTGTATCTCTGCCTATAGCATAATATTTTTTAAACAGCCTATTTGTAATGTAATCATTTTATAGCTTTGTAGCACTGACCTCACCACAAATAGCATAAAAAAAAAGTACTAGATGTCCTTGCATTGCAGTTCAGTGCTTCCCAGATGTGTTCAGTATTACATATTTTTTTGCAGTAGGAGCAGATGGCTGCCACTCCTTTCCCTATCTCTAAGGACTTTTCAGAGATGAAAGTATGGGTGCCCAGCCTCATGGAATGCTGTGTATCCAGACTTGAAATATCCTCACGTTTTCCCTGTCTCACGACTTGTATTTTGTTAGCCCTGCTCACCCCATTCAGCAGACCCAGTGCATGTGGCTGAATCCTCTGCTGATGGTGTGATACTGTGGATGGTGCTGCCTTGGGGAAGGTGCCTGTCAGCCATGTGATTTTGTCACTGTGGGGTGTTGTGTGGGGCTGACCAAAAGTCCTGCCTGTGTGTGGCAGGAGGACTTCAGGGGCTTTCTCCTGCACGTTGTTCAGCTGAGCGTGAGGAAGCTGCCCTCACTTGTTGCGATGCCTTCTGCTTTCCTGTTTGCTTTCATTTTGCCTGACCTTGCCTTTTGTTCCCTTGCTACCAAAGAGTGATGGGGCAGCCCAAAATCTGACTCCCTGTTGGAGTGGCAGCATGATGCTCCCCACCCCTTTTACCTGCTCTGCCTTATCTGTGTGCATACTGTGCCTGTGTCCTCCTTGGACCCTCATCCCTGAGCAAGGCTGCATTGAGGACCTGAGGTTGCTCAGATGACCAGCTGGTGGTTTCCATTTCTAGGGCTCAAGCATCATAGAGGTCAGCATTTCCCAATTTGTGACTGCTTACCTTGGCAGCACTGGTGATATTGCAAACTTTTATGGAATGTGCATCTGAGTGTGTGAGAAGGGAAATGATGCTGCCTTCATAAACCAGAGGACACAAGTATTTCTGTGCCACTTCATGAGGCTGTGGCTGTAACTCTGTCTGGTATTTGTGCCAGCTTCATTTAGCTGTGCTCAGGTAACAAATGCAGTGATGCTGCCACAGCATCCATCTGGGAACAAGGCAGAAGCTGCAAGGTGCACCTGGCATCCCTGGAGAGGCTGTGCTCTGGTTGTCTGTGCATCCTGAAGTCTCAGCTGCACTTCTTACTGCTTTTGCTGCCCCTGCTAGATAAATTAAGCCATCACTAAGAACAGTCTTGTCTTTGCAGTGTATAAACATGCCCTGAAATTAGTCTTGTCCTTCTGTTGTAAAGGGCTTCCTGTAGTTCAGAAGGGCAAAAGGTGGATTTTTGTGATTTGGACAAATTGCTCCTAAACTCCCTGTTTACAAATTAGACTTTTTTTTTTTTTTTTTTTTTTTTTTTTTTTTTTTTTTTTTTTTCTCTCACTGGGGAATATTCTGTCCCAATATGTTCTTGGAGCTTGCCTGTGGAAAAACAGCCCTCTAGCTGAGTGTCTCCTAAGCCCTGTGATTGCAACATCCTATCTATCTGAGCCATAGGTTAGCAGAGAGAAGTCTTTCCCTGTGTCTGAGATACAGTTGGCTTGTTGCATCCTGATTTACTAATGAAGCACAACTGTGATGTAGGCAATATCAGAAAGTTCCTCATTTGGAGGCATTGGTAGGGGTTTCCCCCCCAGAACATGCTCATACAGTGCTGCAGCAGGACATTTTTCCAAAAAAAAACATTTGTAGTTTTATGATGGTAGTACTGATAAATTAGCTGTACTCTAGTTAAAGTCTTTTGTTAATGGGTCAGTTGTTTGCAACATTACTTCAGTGTCATTAACTTAGAAACCAGTTTTAACCAGTTATAGCAATTGCTTTCATGTAATTTAGGATTTACATACTTCTAAAAGAAGATTAGGTTAATGGGGGGTAAAAATAGCTCTGCCTCCTCCCTTCTGGTACCTTTTACTAGCCTAAGCCTAATTTCCAGAACTAAACTGCTACCTGTAGAGAGGCCCATGGCTTAGGAAAATGCCACCAAAATCCTAGGTGTTCCCAGAGCAGGTTATGGACATCCAGAGATTTGGAAGAGGGCAAGCACCTCCTTTAGCAGCCTCTGACCCAGCAGAATGGTTGTCAGCAGGGTGGGACTGATCAGCTCAGGAATCTGCCAAACAGCTTTGCTCACTCTTGAATCCATCATGAAGCTCCTAAATCAGCTTTTATTTGGTCCAACCAGCACACAGCTCTCTGCATCTGGAATGGACAGGTGCTGTTTGTAAGATTCTTTTGTTCTCCAAAAAAATGACTCATGTTAGGTGTCTCCATTGCAAAATTGAAGCTCTATTAATGTGAAATTATAAATGCCAGATGTCCTAGTCATGTGTTTTGTTTTCTAGTAGACTGAAATGTTCCTGAGTGTTTGAAAGGCAGATGCAAAAAATCTTACCTTACTTTAATTTCTTTCTGTAGGTTTTAATAAGCTCTTTTAATAGCTGTGGCCATAAAGAAAGGTCTGTGTCTGACTTTGCTGTTTTTTTTTTTCTTTGCAGCCTTTTCCTCATTGTTCTTGTGATTTCAGACATTATGGCTTTGGTAAGTTGTTGTTGCACATTCTCTTCAAATAAGATCAAGAAGCAGAGAGTTCTCCTAATTCCATCAAGAGAGATCTGAATTTGTTTCAGACTTCAAAGTTTTTCTAACTAGGGCAGAGAATTGGATTGAAATCCTAGCATAACTTAGAGATAAAACTCTTCCAATCACTGCTTTTCAAATTTCATGTAATTAATGCTTCTGAAGAAGCAATGTTCTCATAATAATAAGGTACAAAAATGAAGTAATGAGTTAACATTTGGAATTCCTCATGTGATTTATGATCAAATTTCCTTGGGAAAAAAAAGAATATCAGTTTTAGCTGTGTGAGGGGTTTAGTTACTTGTTCAGGAATTCTGAACCTTTTACCCACCCCAGCTTCTGTTGAAAAAGAGACGAAAAGGAAAAATGCTTTACCCACCAGCTCCATTAGACTTGTCAGAATCCAGATCAGCAACATCCAAAAAGACACTTTGTGCCCTTTGTAATAAGCTGTCAGGAAATGCTATCGTCAGAAAGCCTGAATCCACAAATCAAGCTAGCCAAAACAACCCAAAGCTAAACAGTTTCCCAACACATTTTTTGCAGATTAAAATATGTTTTCATTGCCCACTCCAGCTGTCTTCAAATCAGCAAGCAGTGCCACTGGTAAATAGAAACTTTTTCAATCAGCAGGTAGAGCTGGTGTTGTCACTTTATACATGCTGGTTTTGTTTTGTCCCTTGGATTAAGCATTCCTGATCTTATTTCCTAGTAGTACTGTGTGATCTGTAAATATCACCTGATAGGAAAAATAGCAAGTAAAAACCAAATAATTGCTAATTTGTCTGTAGAGTGAGAAAAGGAGAAGGTATGGTAGTGTCAAGTTTCAAATAAGTCTGTGTGACTAATCTGCTTTTGAGTAACTTCCACAGGAAAAGAATTAGTATGCCAATAAACCACATGCATAGCATTTCACTAATAAAAACAGTATAATTAAACCAAAGAAGACTGCAGGTATCTACTGGTGTGTAGCAATCCCCAATATATCCAGGTCTTATATCTCATGTATTCTCCTATTTTGGTTTAAGTATTTTGAAACAATTAGCAGGTATGTACTTGGTGTACAAAAAAAAAAAAAAAAAAAAAAAAAAAAAAAATTACCAAAGAGGTTTGTAGGAGATACGTAGAAACTCTGTCAAGAAAAGAGAAAGTAGGAACTAAAGCAAGCAAAGAGAAAGTGGCAGGACAAAAAGGGAACATGTTTGTAGTCTTGAATCAGTGGGGCCACCAATTAGAATTAGGGGAGTTCACTAATAAGTACCACCTTCTCCCAACATTATTCCCACCTTAAAGATGGAGAACTGCCAGAGTTGCCCAAAGACATTTGGGCATGAAAACTTTTAGGCACTATGCATTATTTGGCATGTTGTTGTTTCAAACAATAAGATGGCTTGGCTTTTCTTATTGAAAAAGTTCTAGTGTTTCTCTGGATTTTGCAAGCCAAGATAGACAGAACTTAGTCCATCTATTGATGTTTTTGTTTGATACCATGTTAAATCTATTTCTGGTTCTTAGACTACTCTTTACTGTGGTCCAGATGATCATTCCTGGAAAGTTCTTGTGCTTATTCTGTGTGAAGAATTAAAAATTCGGAGTAAGCAGCCTGAAAAAATTAGAGTTTCAAATTGTGCAATGTTGATGTACTAATCCTAGTTGTTTTATCTCCTAGCATTTTTTCTTTCTGGTTAAAGATTATGGAAGCTGGCTGGATATTGGCACAAGGTACAGTACTTTTTTTGATTCCATTGCATTTTTAAAGCTTCGTAGGTTCATACTATGGTTCATTTACTCACAACTCTTGTCATTTTTTCCAATTACTCTGCTTAATCAAATGCTTCAGGGATGTTCTACATACTTTAAACACATGTGCAAACATACATATGTGTATCCCAAGCTAAAACTTGTGTTTTAAAATCTGTGCCAGAGCAACACAGAGTAGTAAATCCAGCATGGGAAAAAATACAGTTAGTTGGTTTTGTTTGAAGAGTAATTACACAAAAAGTATTTAAATTAATATTTTGCATTTTAATTGGTTGTAATCATTGTTAAAGTAACAATTTATTGAAGTTGTTAATTATCTTGTATCTAGTTAAGCCTCCATATACAGTTCACTGTGAATTAGTGAACCTTGTGTAAGTTTGTTGGTGGCTACCAAGGCCCATGCACTTATCCTTCCCCTAGTTGAGGAAGAGTTTAGCATTTAAGCATAACAATCACAGATAAAATGAGAGAATTTGTTTTGCATTATGAGTCATATTATCCTCAAATACAAGGAATACTCATTTCAGATTTACCTTCCCTGAGTTGTGGAAATAGATAAATGCAGTAATAAGCTTAGCAAGGATTGTTACTAATCCAGCCAATCTGGTCACTTGACACTGTTATTTAAACAGAAGCTGAATAGTGACCCATTGTTAATATTCTGTTTAGTTTACATATACTCTGTGCTTTGCTTTTGTGAGCGCCACGTTCCCAGCTGCATGTGGACACACGTGTGCACACGTGTTCTGCCTGTTTTCTTTGGAGGTTCCACTTCCTACTCATTGTTACTTTTTGAAGGTTCCAAATGGGCAGAGGCATACTTAGATCAAACAGTGAAAATGTCCCTTTAGCATCACACTTCCTTGCTATGGTCACTTTATGGTAAGTCAGAGGGCTTCATCCTTTGGTTTGAATTCCTCTGATGATTAATAAGGGTATTAAAGCCTTCAGAACATTTCTGTTCTGTTGGGCAAGAAGTTTTTTAATTGGGAGTCAACAGCAAAAGTATAAATTGTTACAAGTACCTAAAAACTTCCTCTCTGAAAGATGGTCTTCATAGCTAGACCTTTACAACAGTAATGCATTTCTGGGTCTATTTCAGGTGGAGGGTTGCCTTATTTTGAAGAGTTTGGGAGAGCTCCTTATGCTCCACTGTAATTCTGCCTTCCTGCATGTGTGTTTTGATCACTGAAGAAAGCATTGAAAAAGGCCTTTTGAAAGAGCAATTTCTGATTAATTTTTAACATTGAGATGCATAGTGTTCAGGCAGCCTCTGTCATGACTTTACTTTTGAGTGCTTGACTCTACCACCTCTGTTATTTTATTGTAGTCTCTTTGTATATGTAGGTGTGTAATTGCACATAAGAAAAATAATTAAGTTGCATAAGAAAGGAAGTGAAGCCATAGGTACAGAGCTAAGTGGTCCTTCTTTTATCAAGTATGAGCGTTATTTTGGCACCAGAACTTTGTCTAAGCAGATTTCTAATGTGTGATCCTCAGGCTTGGCAAAATTAGCAGGCAACAGCAGAAGATTTTTTTGTTTGTTTGTTCCTGAAAGGGAAGATGAGCTTCGAGGGGTTTTGGGTGATTCCCAAAACCAGTGGGAGTGAGATACTAACATAGCTCTTTCCTGTCCTCCTGTTGCAAGTGCAGTGACAGCTCTGTGGCATTCTCATTGCAGTGTTGTCTGCTGCTGCTTTGACAGCAAGGTCTGAAAATATCCTGTCTCAGTTGACATTTCCCATGTTGCCAAAACTTTCCTGAGAACAGGAGCAGTCTTAGGGGCAGCTGCTCTTACATTTTTCCTTTTTTCTTGTCACACTGATAGGAAGTGTGTATGTGTGTGTCAGCAAAAATATCTGGATTTGTGTTATGTTACTGGTTACCACATCAGTGAAATAGAGGTGGAAAAGTAGCAGCTTTTAATTACCCGGTGGAGATTCAATCCTCTAAAGTTTCTCAGAGTCCAGTGGTGTATGTGCCACATTTCTAAAGCTTGGATGTGTATTTCCTTACTCATCCTGTTTTGTGGTGATGGGCTTTCCATGGAATATCTAATTACTGCAGTTGAAAAGTTCTCTATGTTCTTTCTCTCTCTCACTAAGAATATGCAAGCTGAGTAGGAGACTCATTAGGCAATATTTAGTTTTTCCAAAGCCAAGTTTCATGTAGATGAGCTGGCTTTAAATCCCTTGCAATAAAAAGACCCTCAGCGCTTTTTCACCTTGATGTTTTCTTTCCTAGTGGATCTCATTGTTTGGAAATAAAGTTTGTTTACTGAACTGACATTTTCTATTTTTAACAATTTCACCCCTAACTCCTGGCTTTTACATCCTATTCAACTATGCCTTAACCATATGACATGACATTTTACCATGCCTCACATTTGTCTTAACAGCATGATGTCTTTATTCTCCTAGTGGAATTCACCATGTCACAGAAACAGATTTCTATGTCTTCTGCTCTTCCAGTTCATTAATGAAATACTGAACAACAACAGATCCAACATACAGTCCTGTATTGCCACATTCAGCAAATTATCAATGTACCACTGATTCCCTCCTCTCAGTAAATTATCAATTATCATAAATATTTATAGCTTCTTAGAAAGTTTTAAAGCCCCTTTTCTTAATGGTCATACCAAAATCAATGTAAGCTTGTCTTTCAGAGAGTGCTTTTCATTGTCTTGATATAATAATGGGATAATAATCTTGCAGTGAATGCAGAACTCAAAGCAGCAGCTTAGACAAACTTCTAAGGTTTGCTAACCTTGCCCTCTACCTATATACCTGGAGGTAACCTGAATTGCATCATATGCCCCAGAAGATGACCCCATTAATTTTTTTTTTAAATAATAATGTCATCTTCCTCATGTTTTTGATGCATCAGTATGTAATACATGATTACATACTTCATGAGAAGCTTGTTTTGACAAATCCTTTTATTTTTGAATAACAATCAAATGGAATAGCTAGCTTTTCAGCTTCTTTGTCACTAAAATAATTTCTCTGCAGCTTAAAAGGTGTGTTTATCTATCTCTATCTGTAGATTTCCAAAAAGAGAGAGAAATAGCCTTTAAAGCCTACTATATCTTTACAGCATATGCACTTTGTAAATAGTTGTATAAGCTGATAATAAAGATAAACTGTAAAGGTTCTTTATATGGCTATTATATAGCTTTATACAGACACATACTGTACTATTCCTTCTTTTTATAGCTGCTGGAAGATAAAGATATGATCTTAACTGTTCTGCAGTTTCAAAGGTCAGGGGACATAAAGCACAAAACTGGGTTTTTTAGGTTTTAGGAATAACAGAATCGATTTCAGGGTTGGGGTGCTGAGGCTTCTAGGTCAAACTGTTAAAACAAAAGTTTTGTGATTTGTTTTTTGTGAAACTGAGGAGAGAGGGTGTGGCATCCTGGCTGGAAAAGGAGGAAACTTAAAATTCAGGATCTAAATCTGGGGTCTCAGTGTGTGCTTGGGAACAGATCAAAGAGCATGTCATGTAGAAATAATGTCTCTGGACTTCTCGAGACTGCTCTTCCAAGTCCTTGCACAAGTTGTTTTTGTTTTACTTATTTTGTTTCTTGTTTTTTTAATTGCTATGGTGACTTACTCCATCTTCTTGTCTTTCCAGCTTCTAATCAGGTCTGTCATCTTAGGAATTAGCCTGTCTTGGGAGAAAGCCAAGTTTTGGGGCAAGATTGATTCCCACTGCTTACCCCCTCATTTTTTTTAGTATCTTAGATTCTTCTTGTCTTTGATTATTCTTCTTTTTCTCTCACCAGTATACACTGTCACAAAACCAGGAGGTGGTACCTCTTATGCTCTCCTTGTGGTCCCTTGCCACTGAAACAGGTGTCTTGCTTCCTGATAAAAAATTTTCCTACCACCAGCTTTGCCTGTTGACATTGATCCATACATGGGACACTCACCTTTCCATTGAACAGCACTGCCTTACCATAGATCATCCATGATCCCTCACACCTGCACCTCTGCCATCTCATCCTTTATAAGCATTGCCCCACTGTGCCCCATTATGCTATTTTCTGGTACCTGTTTAATGGCTCTTCTTCCTCCACATGGATCTAATTTGCCTGGAGCCTAGAGTATCACTCCTCATTAGCTCAGATTTGACTTGTGATGCAGAAAGCTTCTTTTGAGAATTACTTCCTTCACTGTAACTACAGATCCAGTTAAGGGTGCAGATTCTGAATTGTATAGGGATCAAGATTTGGCACTGCTGTTGTATACACCTGAAAGAGTCTTGTTTTCTTTGTTTAAATACAGCACTACCCCAGCCTAAGAAGTAATTTACCTGGCAGAGTTGCCCGCAGGCAGTGCAGTACCAGTTGCTGAGAGCCCCAGAGATGCTGGCTGTTTGTAATTATGTGACAAGTAGATTGAAATTGTTTTTATTGTGCTCTATGGCATTATATATATACATTTGAATGTCTGATATTTTATTAAAGGAGCATAACTGCAGACTTTTGCAGTACAGCAAAAATATCTCTTCTTTATGAAGGCATGGAGGATCCAGTCCCTCAGCTGACAGGTGGCTAAGCAGAGTTTGAAGAGACCTTTTTGCTTTGAGAAAGACCCTCCCTAAGCCCTGCCAAATCACTGATCACATCTGAAAGCTGTTTTTGGAGGGTGCACAGCAACTCAGATGTCTGGGGTCCACACATGGTCTGTGATGGTCTTGGGGTATCTGTGGGAATAAAGGCAGGGTGTTAATTTGGCTTGTGATTTTCAGATTTCTCACTCAAGCTTTCTTTGAAAGGTAGAGGGAAAGTGGTGTATGGTGCTTACATGAAAAACTAGAATTCTGGTGCCAGGTGAGAAGGCAAGCTGAGGTGTTACTGGTAAGGCAGGAGACTCTAAGTGTCCAGCTGTGTACTAGAGTGGCTGTTCCCTTTAAGTGCCAGCAACCTTATCTACCTGTGGTGAATGTGCAGTCCCCAAGGGCACATTACGCCATGAAGATAACTGCAACAAGAGTTTGAGTTTCATCTATCAATGTGTCCTTTCCCATGGAGAACTGAAACCAGTGTTGTAACACACCCACACCCAGGTGGTCTTGCAAGGGCAGCTCTTGAGGGAGTTTATCTTTATTGTTGTAAATGTGCTTGTGACCTATGAAGTCCAAAGTGTACTGCCCAGGTGACGGTAGGCTTTGTGCCTGACTTCATGCTCTCCCTGTGTCTTCTTACACCTTCCCCACAAAACAGGACAAGAACTTGGCTCTCGTAGATGTGCTGCTCTGCTGCTCATTATGCTAATTGAGGTCCGAGTCCTTTTCTTATGGTGGATTTTTTAAAAAACTCTGTATTGCCACAGGGTATTTGTGAGGTTTTTTAATCAGATGCAACTGAAACAAAAACCTTACTGCATGCGCCGAGTCTATTTTCATGTTCTCCATGTTTGGTCCTTTGGTTGCTGGCACCATGGCTGTGGAAAAACTTTTTGGATTACTTTTATTCTCTCACACTTGTTAGTGGCCCAGCTTTGTTTAGAGCTGGTGGTTCTCCACTTCACAGGGCTAAATTGTGCTAGGCTAGTGCCAGAGTTGTCACAGTCTCAGGGCTGTGAGGATTGATAGTGTCGGCATTATGAGCTTTACTGCTCTTCTGTGGCTAAACTCTCAAACTGAATGAGTCCTCTGGCAGAAATTCCAGGTCATTAAGCCAGCAAGCCTTCCTTGCAATCCTTTTTTGTGACTAAACTCAGGCTTCATCAAGTCTAAAGTTACTGTGTTTGTCCTAAAGAGCCATCTACTTTGGAATAGTAGGTATGGATGCATCAGGAGGTATGAGTACCTCTCATGTCAGAGTGCTAGTTTCTTCAGTAGTCGCAGGAAAAACCAAAGCTGCACTGGATGCATAATGGACATGGGTGCAGCAGTGTTTCATCTTTATCTCTAACCTGAAGTGTCACTGGTTTTGGAAGATTTCTGGTTTCTGAATGACTAGTGATTTACATTACAGTACCTCATTCAGATCTTACAGAATCAAACAATGGTTGAGGTGGGAAGGGACCTGACTGGAGGTCACCTAGTCCAACCTCCCTGGTCAAGTAGGGTCCCCCAGAACCCATTTCTCAGGATTGTGCCCAGATGGCTTTTTCCCAAGTAAGGAGACTACACAGCCTCTCTGGGCAGCCTGTTCTCAATTGCCTGCACAGAAGTTCTTCCTCATGTTGAGATGAAACTTCCCGTGCTCCAGTTTGTGCCCATTGCTTCTTGTCCTGCTGCCTGGCACCACCAGGAAGAGCCTGTATCCATCCTCTTGACACCCTCCCTTGAGATACTTCTAGACATTGAAGAGGTCCCTTCTTATTTGTTTCTTCTCAAGACTGAACAGGCTCAGGTCTCTCAGCCTTCCCTTGTAAGAGAGATACTCCAGTCTCTCAGTTTCTTGATCATCTTCATTGGACCTGCTCCAGGAGCTCCCTGTCTCTTTTGTACTGAGGAGCCCAGCATTGGACACAGCATTCCAGATGTGACCTCACCAGGGCTGAGCAGAGGGGCAGGATCACCTCCTTGGACCTGCTGGCAACAATGTTCTTCCTAAAACACCCCAGGATACCTTTGGCCTTCTTGTCCACAAGGACACACTGCTGGCTCATGGAAAGCTTGTTGTCCACCAGGAACCCCAGGTCCTTCCCTGCAGAGCTGCTCTGCAGCAGGTCAGCCCCCAACCTGTCCTGGTGCTTGGGGTTGTTCTTCTCCAGGTGCAGGACCCAGCATTTGCCTTTGTTGAATCTCAGGCAGTTCTTCTCTGCCCATCTCTCCAACCCATTGGGGTCCCTCTGAGGGGCTGCGCAGCTCTCTGGGTTATCAGCCACTGCTCCCAGCTTTGTGCCATCAGTGAACTTGCTGAGGAAGCCTCTGCACATGTGGACATCAGGTTTGACTTGATGGTCTGTAATCCAGTTCTCCCACGTGAAGGGAAATTCTGCCTTCCTCCAGACTTTCTCCCTGATCTCCTGGGTCAGGGATTCTTGCGAGCTAGCCTTGGCTGTGAGGCCTGAAACAAAGAATGCATTCAGTATCTCAGCCTTTTCTGCAGCCTCTGTAGCAAGGGTTCCTGCTCCATTCAATAGCAGGCCCACATTTTCCATAGTTTTCCTTGTGTTATTAGTATCTTTGAAGAAGCCTTTCTTGTTTTTCTTGACATCCTTAGCCAGATTTAATTTCAAATGGGCCTTAAACCCATTGAATACAGAATGCTGAATGTCCTGGATCAAATCTTAGTCTGACCCTTAAGTAGCCCATCTCTAACACCAGTGAACCTCAGGCAACAGAATTTGAGCAGGTGGGGAACAAGCTTGCTGCTTGTTAGCCTTTTAATCATTAGTGGCTTCAGGACATCCTAAGCCAGAAGCTGCATTTTCATATTGTGTTTATTGGCCATTCCTGAATTCATCTGTTTAATCTCTTTGCGTGTGCTACCACAGTAGAGAATTATACAGATTTTAGCAATATTCAGAGAAAAAGTAATTTTTTTTTTCTTCTTAAAACTATTTGTTACTAGAATAGTGTTTTCTCTAGAAAGTTGCACTTCATCTGACATAAATATCTGAGTTGTCTTACTACCAAGGAATGTCTGCCTGATGGCAAGTTCTCTCTAGACTGAGTTATAATTGACAGCAAATTAAAGTTTTGCAATTGTTTCATTCACATACACTGAATTATCCATTTGAATGAGAAGTACACCTGGTACCCCTTACTCATTTGGCGTATGCTCAGTTGTGTTTTCTGTTGTCCCCACCATTTTATTTTGTCAGAGACTTGGGTTTTTACATGACAGTGCTGCTTATAAAACTTGTCTTCTAAGAGCAATATATATAAAATTACATCCTAGGTGAACAATTAGGCCTACTTAAAATGAAGAAAAAAAAAACAGAGGGTTGTTTACGACAGTTGTTTTTTTTTTCTTTACTCTGTAAATTTGTATTTTTCTCTCACTTTTTGTATCTGTCTCTTCCTTGCAGCATCAGCCACTATGTGCTGGTGATGTCACTGACCATATTTATGATGGTGATGAATGGACTGGCCCAGCTGTTAACTACACAGAGACTTGGACTTCCCAGAAGAACTAAGCACCATTCCACATGATAGAGCATCCTCAGTCTTCCTCTGAACCAACCTCCAGCTCTGGAATGTAAATAAGGGTTAAGGGACTAGAGTGCCAAAATCCCATCCAGTGATCAGAGTGCTCTGCTGATACAGATTAAATGCTGTCACATGACTGAAATTTGCATTTGAGGATTGCCGTTTAGATACCAATAGGAATTTGGGAATAAAAAAGTATCTGTTTATTCTTCAAGCGTGCATGTGTTCCTGAGAATGAAAACAGCAACAAAATTCTTTTTAAAATGCAAAGGCACCCACCTTTTGGATTGGATTTTTGGGGAGGTGGGTTTTTTCTTTTTCTGTTGTTATAACTTGGCAGCCAGCTGTTTGTTCACACATACCCCCATTAGGAGTCTGCCAAGTCCTAGCTTTGCTTTTTGTCTCACATGAGCACCTCGCAGACTGAGGCATGAATGAAATCAGTCTGGGCAGGTCACTGGTTTGTGTGTAACTGATGTGGCACACGCGCTGGAATATCTCTGGAGCGGGCTGTGCTTTTTGCAAGCCTTGTCAGCCTGCCTGTGAGAATATGCTGAGGCACGTTAAGGCTGGTGTGCTGTGAGGCTGCTGCTGTAAGACAACATCTTTCAGCTCATCCTGCTGTGAATTGCTGCTGCTGACTGTGCTCTCCTGCTGCCTCCTGAGCTTGGGCGGGCTGAGCAGTATGACACTCAGGTAGCTTTTCCAAATGAAAAGGAACCTGGTTAAATAGCAGTCAAATTCCCTGGGCCAGCTGGGACGGACTGGGACGGAAGATTAAAGCTGATTGTTTCCATAGCAGCCCAGAGTTAAATCAGCATAAAGAGGTCACGAAACTGCAGCTGGAGTTGCTGGTTTGCTCAAAGTGATGTCATGCAGACGCTTCTTTTTTTTTGTTTTCTTGTTTTTCTTTCCACTCGTGTTCTGCTCCTGATTACAAGCGTCAGTAATGGCTGCACAATGAATCTGATGCAGATTCCCTGTATACTGATTACAAGTGAGAAGGAAAGAAAAAAACCTCATGTTGTTCATTCTGGCCCATTCTGTGATGGCATCACTAAAAATTGTGCTATGAAATATCCCTGTGTCACACTCCCAACTAGCAGCCAGGCCTTTCTGTCTGGGAGCTGATAGATATGGTGCATGATGCTGGCAGCCAAGGCTAGACATGCATCATGAGCACTTCTCCAATGCTCTTTCCAGCCATCTGGCATTTGGCCATGGTCACATGTCTGTTAAACACTCTGAAAACTAGTCATCCCTCTGCAGGAAGTTTGGCTGGGAAAAACCAGTCACAAACCTCCATCTGCTTGTTGGGTACTAGAGAAAAATGGCATCACAGGCCTGCACTCATCCGTGCAGCTTCAGAGTGTCTCATCAGGCTCTGAGTACTGTTAAGGGAGTTGTTTTTTCCAGTAGGTGGTGGTCCAGTGGTCTTACTGAGCATGCTGCCTCACAGCTGGCCTCAGTTGCAGGAGATATTTTGTATTTGTTACAGGCTGTACCTGCAGACTGCACACCTAAAGGTGGATGTGTGCCTGGTGCTGGTGGTTGTACCCTACAGGCAAGGAGCAGGCATGAGCAGTTGGAGAGTTGTCACTATGGCAAAGTCTGTGTATAGGCATGGGAATGTGCCACACTTGTTCCAGGATCGAGTGAGTGTCTGCTGTGGAGAGCTAATCTCACCTCAGCCTCACTCCAGAAGTCTCTACAGCTTACTGTATCATTGTGGGAACTTACTGTATCCTCAGCTTCTGTCACCTAGGTGATGTCTTGAGATCTCTGTCCACAGTGCTGTCCCTTCAGTACCCAGAGCTCTGAGCCATTGACCATCCCAGTCTCCATTGCTGGAGTGACTGCTTTGCAGAACTACTGTTTGTAGGACAAATTCACTCATGGGAGTAGCTAACAGCTGGCATGTGATGTGAAGAGATTGACTGAAGAATCAGGAATATGGGACTGCTCGCAGGGCTGCCACCCTTAAGTCGCACCTTCTGGAGGCTCATCTGCTTGTTATCTATAGATAACTGCTTGTTATCTATGACAAGACCAAGTGGATGTCCTACCTTTTGGGAGGTACTGGTCCTATCTTTTGCTGGCACTGCAGGATCCCTGGGAGAATGCAGAAGAGCTCAAGCCTGATGCCCTTTTTTACCATGGGGCTGGTAATAAAACAGCATCTCAGCCCACTGTGTCTGGTGCTGCTCCTCCGTGGTAGTAGGAATAATCTATATACTCTGGTATGCAGGCAAGTGGAAATGAACATGCAAAGTACAACCTGCATTGGTTACTCTTTCTGCTTATGGTTTCCATAGCACCTCTTATTAGAAAGTGAGTTTTGCTTCTTACAGCCTTCCTTGTAAGAGAAGAAAGGGGATAATGAACATAGGGGAATATTTGCAATATGCATGTTGTTTTTCCCCAGTGCTGCTCTTGCAGGGGTTTGTTCTTGTTTGCCATTTGCTCTGGTTGGGCCATGGTGGTAGCAACCTCAGCTGCCCTTTCCCTTTCCCCCTCTGGCTCCTTGCATCTCTGTGCCATTTGTGAATTCAGTTTCTGTCAGAGGCCACGGGAGTGCTGGAGAGCAGCTTTCATGGAGAGGCAGGATTGGCTGTGCTATTCTCACATCTCCCCAGGGGAGGCTCTTGCTGGAGTCTTGGCCCACACTTCTGGGTTGACTCCAGCATGGAGAGGTGTCAAAAATTCTCCCACTCAGCTACTTGACACAGCCCCATGGGGTGTGTGACAAAGTCGACTCTTCCTTCCCACAGATGTGTGTTCTCCAGAAACAAATGGCATCAGCAATAAAACCTGCTCCCCAGCCTTAGCAGCTAAGGTAGGGAGTAAAATTCTGTGTTTGGATGGATTTAAGCTTTCTTTTGTTCTACTTGTGGGTCTTCAAGCATCATCATTCCTCTTCATGGTGTCCTGACAGGATTCAGGCCACAGAAAGGGGGTTTTGAGCCAGCAGAGGCTTCCAGCACACACGAAGGATATGAAGGCAGAATTATCCCAAACCCTTCTGCCTGCCTTCTTTTACCTGCAGCAGAGCTGCACACTCTCTGACTCTGGAGCAGGTGAGAGACCAGAGAGTGAAAACCTCAGGCTGGAAAAGGCAGGGAGCTTGACATTGTTATTTATTCCAAGGATGGCACAATTATTTTTTTAACTAAAAACCTCTGCAAAGCTTCTATCTTCTTGATTTCAGATCCATGGATCCCTGAGGATCCCTGAAGAACTAACCATAAACCTAGAGTGCCCATGAAGTAGTGTAATGCAAGAGAAACTGTACTGAAGAGCAGCTGATACAAAGGTCTAGTAATCTTCAGCACTAGGAATTGTTCTCTGCTTTTTTGTTAATCAAGGCTGTACACACCAGCCTTTTGATATCTGCCCAGGGATTGAGCTGTTTCTTCAGAAATGATGAAGCTTAGATTGTATCAAGACCTCTTATGACTCAAACTAAATAACTTCCCCTTCTCCCTCACAGAGTAAATCAGATTTTACAAGATTTGGCAATTTCAATGCATGCTGTGCCTTTTAGTTGTAAGTCTGGTACAGTCTTCACATTTTTGAATGAGAACAAAGATATGAATGAACATTCATGGTCTCACCCAAACCTTAAACTGCAGTGTCTGGTTTGGAGAAGCCACAATGCAAATGTTTTTTCAGCTCTTACCAGCCCAGCTAATTTGTAAGGATTTGATGCTCATTACTTCCCCAGATTTTGTGTGAATCCTGCAGTCCCTTTTTCCGTTGCTTTGGAGTGCTGGGGTACTTCTCCCAGATGTCTTTGGCAAAAAGGATGAGCGCGTGGAGAGTGCCATGCTTCTGCATCTGATAGTTATGGGGTTCTATGAGCAGGAGCCCCCTGAAGAGAATATTTTTGGGAGCTATAGTTGTGGTATAGTTCTCTGTCTTGCACCTGCTCTGGGCCCTGCTGTGTGTCACAGTGGTGGAACACCTCCAGATGCCAGCTCCATCATCACATGGCTTCATCTAGCCTGAAGGTGAAAAGCTTTATTCTCCTGTGTGTGGTCTTTGGGAAGCTGCTTGGTGAGCTTCTATGGCTGGGGAAGGTCTGGGAGCCTGTCTTGCAGAGCTGCCAGGTACAGCCCCAGGTTAGCCCTGCCTATCCGTGCATGAGACAGAGCTTGTGGTGAGCTGGGATTGACCATCACAGCAGCTGGTGGTCACCAAATTATTTGCAATTCTCACTGATCTCTCTTGGACTAGTTATGTTCATAATGATGTGTAGTGTTGAATCGAGTTAATCAGCTTACAAAGGCTCTGAATTCAGCTGCCTCCTGCAAGGGCTCCTTCCTCACCCCAGGGCAAGGCACAGTATTTTAGCATTTGAGGACTGAAAAGAGGAAGGAGAAGGCTGAACTTCAGCATGGCACTCTCCCTCTTCCCATGACCTTTGAAATAAAGCCTGTTGATGTTTTCCTTATTTGTTTATTTATTGACTTATTTTGGCATAACTTTTAGCTTTGAAGGTGGATAATATAAAGCAGATGACAACACACCTTGTTTTGTTTGCATTTTACTTTCCGTGTGAGTTGTAAGAGCAAATGCCTCAAGTGTTACATAAAGTGAAGTTGACTTAAAGGTTTACCTTTTGCTCAGGTCAATACTGCTGACAAAACTGTTAATAATGGCTGGATAGCATCCAGTGCTTTCTCTGTGATGGGGAAAAAAAAGCACAGACCAAGTTCCCTCCAGCCATCTTTGATTGCAGTTGGACACAGCCAGGGCCGGAGCCCCCTTCTGCTCTGAATTTCCTGCCATGTGCAGCCTCCTCCTCGGAGTGTCATCTCTGCTGCAAGGAGGTCCTTCCTGACCTGAATTGTCCTGTGACCCAGTGTACAGACACCAAGTCCTGTACAACCAATGCTGGGGCCAGTGGTTGAGTAAGAGACAGAGTAGTGTAGAGTCAGGCCTGAGGAATTAAATTTAAATCACTGCAAAAGCAATCACACCTGGGTGCAAAGTTTTTCCTCAAAGTGAGAAGGAAGAAGAAATATGAAAAACCACAGCTCTTCACTGTTCCCACTGCCTCTTACTCCTTCTTGAGGAGTTCGCACCTCCAGCAGTACCTGGCCAAGCCTGGCTCCAAGCTTCAGCAACCACAAGCTGTCCAAAGGGCACAGGTTCAGTAACAAACATGGCAAAATTGAACCACTGGCATTTAGGGCTGGGGAAACCTCTGACCAAGAGGTTTCTAATTAAACTTAACTTATCGCTCTTGCAGAAATGCTGAAGGACAAGGCATTCTCGGTGCAGTTCTCATGTTGACTTTCTGTGGAGTGACCTTTATATATCTCAACAGATGTGGCCTTTTAGTGATGGACATCACTATTCTGCCTTCTTGGCATGTGAGGCAGTGCAAGACAAAAACTGCAGAGTAATTTCAGCAGAGGCTGAAATTTGGTGGTGTGAGTCCTGGTGAGCACACAAGCAGAGACAGACTCTGAAAATGCTGTGATTTTATTTTTGTATCAATTTCCATATTAAGAGACACTAGAACTTACTGTACAAAGTACTGCTATCCAGAACTATATTTAGCTGCTCAGATATTTGTGTCTCCATCTCACTAGATCTCCAGAAGTGAGTGGATATTTACCATCAAGGGCTTGTTATATCTGACCTACTGTGAAAGGAAAATATCTTTCACCACCATGCATTTCTTCATACAAGTGGTATCTTTCTGTGTCTTTTCTAACTTACTTTAACACATTATATTTCCTTTAAAATCCTACAAACTTACTTGCTTTAATGTAACTTGGTCATTAACTGGTAGTTACAGCCAAAAGAAGGAATTAACATGCGTCTCCATTTTTAAAGAATTACATAGTGCAGGAAAACCTCCTAGTATTTGGGATGATGGCCAAATCTCCATCCAGGACCTGAACTGAACACAAGCCTTCAAAAATTTGTCTGAGGCTCCTCATTTCCTGGGGCTTTATTTCCCCACCAATCTCAAAACAGCCATGCAGTGAATCCTGTCTAAGATTTCTTTTTCCCAAGCAAGAGGGTTCCTCTTGAGGGTCCATCTTACCTTTACTTCTGCAGTGATCTGTGTCCTGGGTGGCCCAGGACCTGATCTGCTGACCAACTATGCAGGAGAATTTTGCAGTCAGCGCCCAAACCCAATTCAGAGGGAGAGTTTTGTTCTGTTTGGTGGGTCATGATGGCAGCTGGTCTGTCATGGGAGAGCCTGTTTGCTTAGTTTGCTGCTTCTTTGTTTGTTTGTTTAGGAGTTGGTTTGGTTTTTTTTAAATTTAAGCTTTTAAACTTAAAGCTTGAGGTTTAGTTTTTTTTCAAGTGATGATTGTGAGACCAGCTGTCGGTATTAATTTGTTTTAATATGACTCAATCTGAGCAGTATTCAAGCTTCCTCTTAGAAAATGTAGCTGACTGTGGGGTTTTTTTTCAGGCAGTTTGCTTGACAGAGAACAAATTTTTACAAAAAGTTGGTCTACAGAGCAAGGGAACAGACTCTTGTCATTTTCCCTTCCTGCTGCTCATTTCTTGCAAAAGTACCTGACATCTGGGGAAAAGCAGCCTTTTCATTAGTGGGTGCATGGAAGGCCCATGGGCAGGAGCACATAATAACTGGCTCTGCAATTTATAGAACTACAACTAATTGTGTTTTAAGGCTCTATTTTCAGTGAGGCACCATTGCTGCCTATCATTCCAATAAATATATTGGAACTAAATGGTAGTAACTATATTTTCTTTCCTCATGGCAATTTTAATTCTTTGTAAAAAAAATAACAGCAGCTGTGAGCTTTCTGAATACAAAGCAACAGAGCACAGGTAAGTGGAAGTGACATTCCCCTGTAGTTCAGAGCAATTAACCTCAGGAGGGAAAGAAAAATTAAAATGGTTTCTGGTGTTTGGGAGCATTACCTTGTGATGCATTGCAAGTACCCTTGTAGGCAGTGATTTAACTTAATCTGTGCCAGAGTTATGCAAATATGTGTACGACACTTTTGACAACTTGATCCCTTTCTCACTCTGGGAGTGGAGGAGGAAGATGTATCGGTGTACACGCTTCTAGAGGCAAAATGTGTGATACTTGTCAGGTTAGAGCTAACTGGCATTATTTATTTGCTTACTTTGCAAGTCTGTGAATGTGCCTCACCATTACGAAGACGAACACGGTAATGATTCTGTTTAATTAAGGGAGAAGTAACTTTCTTGCCAGTTCTAAGTGTCACTTGATCTATCTGAGGCGTCACAGGACTGGAGCACTGCAAAGGGCTGAGGAAGCATTATTTGTGCTCAGTGCGTGGAGCTTTATGAAAGCAATTTACATATTTGCACACTGAAGCATAACTACCAGAACATAAGCAGGGTGATAAATGATTAACCATAAAAGATTGGCAGCTTGGGCAAAAATCCAGCAGAGCACTTAAGCATGTGCTTAACTTCAAACAACCTGGCCCTGCTCACAGCCATGGCCTCTCTTAAGTTCAGGAGTCTGCTCCTGCACTTCAGTTAAATGTGTGCTTAAGAGACTGGGAGGACCAGAGTCTGGCTAAGCGAGCTTATAAACAGGAAAAGCTTTCTTGTAGAATGCTTTTAAATTGGGATGGCAGCTGTAAGCAGGACTGTAAACAGATCAGATCTTATCACAGATGGAGCATCCCTAGCTCCAATTGATGAAGTGGGAATTGTCAGTTGCCTAGCATTTCTCAGACAAAGGGCAAAACCAGAGGTATTGCAGTAAAAGACTAATCTAGTCTGCCCATTTCAGCACAATGTTTTCTTTTGTGCATTTTGTTCTGGTTTGTTTTTAATTTTTGGGAACATAAACATGCTAAATATTTTATTGCTGTTCCATGAAAATCACGCTCTGCTTTGGCCAAATGTTGCTTTCACTAAATGGTTTAATTGAAAACGGGATTTGGCAAAAAAAAAAAAACAAAACCAAAAAACCAAAAAACATAAAAACAAAAACAACAAAACAAAACCCAAAGAAACCCCAGAAACAAAACCCCCAACCTCCTAACAGTATTTTCATTTTCCAGTAATTTGAAACTTCTCCAGCGTTCATCTTGCACCCACCAAGAATCCTCTTAGTAATTTTGCTTCATCACAAGCCACTTTCTTAGAGTCTATTTGGAAATTCCTGAAGCAGGAGGTTGAAGAAGCTGCTCTGAAGCACGAGTGTTAAGCAAAAGTTGAAGGCCCAAATGAGGGTCATTCTGATGGAGCTGGTTTTGGTCTCCACGTAACAATTCAGGAATGTTTCCATGCACGCACCTGAGTGAAATTTACCAAATGATAACTACAAGTGAAGTCCACTGCTTTCTCCTTCGATCCTTCTAAAGGAGAATACTTGGGCTGTTAGAGTGACTTGCTCCTACGAGTTATCCCTCCCATCTCCAGCAGATACCTGGGAGTAATGGTTACTGTACATTCACCAGGCATCCACTCAATCCTTGTGGGCTTTTATGTCACCACAGGGTGATACATGCTGCTGTTGCATGTTCTTTCCATTTTGGGAAGCTTTTTGGCTCCGTAATTATTTTTTTAATTTATTTCATCTCTGCTGATACAATCTCTCTTAAACTATGTCTGAAGTTCTTCGTGGTTGGGTAAAACTTAATTAAAGTGTGTCAGTGTGATGGTGTCTTTCATTCAGGAGACAAGAAGGAAGATGATAATCTCCTCTTTTGGAATAAATGTGAATGGATTCAGTGCCCAAGACATAGGCTCTGGATAATTTACAAGAAGCAGAAAAAGGTGAAAATATTTTTCCAGGGCTCAAATTAAGATCTAAGGAATAAGGTACTGTTACTGGAGTGTGTTCCTAGCCTGAATAGCCAGGAAACAGGCAGGAAAAATAGGATCTAGAAAGTCCTGGAGACAGAAAAAGAAGTTGGAAATACAATTTGGAGAGAATGGCAGAAAATTCTCATAACAAATACGAGTGCAGGCTAGAAAATGATAAATTATCTCTGATTTGATTCAGACTGTCTTCAAGGCTTTTGTATTTATTTTTTTCTTTTCAAAATCAACAGGTTTGCATAAAATTACCTGAATCCCTCAGCAATTTCTCCTCCTAATGAACCTAACTTGAAAGATGCTGAGCAATGCTCAAACAGCATGAGACACACCTACAATGAAAGCAGTCCTATTTTTGTAGTCAGAGGGTGGGGGTGCTGGAGCTTTCTTCATATCTGTTTAAAGTATCAAAATGGATTCTGTGCTTCTGTAAGGCATGGACATTGGATATAAACCAACATCTGTCAAAATCTGCAGGAATTTCCTAAAGTTCATGGAAGCCAATGGATTGAAAGGTCAGTTGTAGATAGATCAACAGTCAAAGTGCTCTCTCAGGAGCATAAGCTAAGGGCTGGATATTACAAAATAGAAACACATTTTTTGTAAGTCTACTGTCATTCCTTTTTTACAGCTGGGTTTAATATGCTGGACCTATACGGAAGCTGTGGCTTTCTGGAATGTTATTGCAGGTGCCACATTGCCGCAGCTTTTCCAGGTAATGGTTCAGATGACCACGAGCAACCCAGCCCACTCCCTCCAGCCAAGTCCTCCAGCTCCCTTGGTCTCAGATTTGAAATCCCAGTCTTTACTCAAAAGTCTTTGTGCTTTGGTCAACCCATGAGCGTGGGTAGGAGCAACACCTGGTGAGAACTGAAGAGAGGAAAAGCCACTAACGTTAATTTTCACAACCAATCCTGCTTCCTTGGAAAGAAGGTATATTGAGGTGGATTTTATCACTTGCAAATTAACTTGAGAACTGGTGGGGGATGTGGAAGAGCAGCTGACAATTCTTCCACTACCTTTATTGAGTGGTTTGGCTTTGCTTCNGATTTTTTTCCTTTTCTACTGGACTCAGACAATTAAGAAATCAGCAAATCACAGAAATTCAAACCAGGAGAGGCAAGTGTATTGATTTCTGGTTTAAACCAGTTCTTTTATGTTTTGTCTTGCAAAATCCTTTCTGTTTCTCAAATGCAGGATAAGTAGGCAATATATGTCAGAAAATGTGTGATAATAAATGTTTAACTGCAGTTTTCCATTCCACAGGCTGAAAATAAGAAAAGAGGGGGGAAATAGACATGTTAATTATGTCCTATCATTATCATATTTTCTTAAGCTAGCATGGGAGAAGGATGCGTAATTACCTGGACAGAGACTGAGTATATTGACTTCAGCTATTCCTCAGCTGGAGCTGTTCTTCAGTGTGTGAGCACAAAAAGCTTTAAGGAATAATGCATAAAAATGCTATTATCCCTGGAAAAAGCAATATTCAGCTGTCTTGGCCATTATGTAGGTGAAAACACAATGGGTACTAAGACTGCTGAGTACATTTGCATGAGATTAGTTAAATCATCTAAGCAGAATGTGTCCCCTGTCTGTTTCACCCCATGCTCAGATGCTGGGGAGCCGGGAAGCAAAAGTAGAAAGTAGATGCAACACCACATGAGCACTTCCATTATTTTTTTTTTTCTGATTACAAGAAGAGGCACAAAAGGTGGAGAGGGACTGGCTAGTCATGGGAAATGCCAGTGGGGAAGTTGGGCACCTCTGGGTTCTGTCACAGTGTGCAACTTTGGGTAACTTGATAAAGTGTCCGGGATCACTTTTTTGAGCTTGATTTAATTTTTAACAGAATTCCATGGCACTAAAATTCCCACTTCAATCCACAGCATTCAGTAGAAGGGTCAGTACTTCCCCTGTGAAATGGGAATCCTTTGAGGATGACCCACTCACACTTCGCTCCTTCTCTGAAAGGTTAATAACCTACCTGGACATGAGGGGCAATTCCCTTTGTACTTGCAGCAGGAATCTGATCTCCCTTGGGGTTTCTGGGAATCTCAGTGATGCAAATAAACCCCCTGCAGCATCAACTTGAGTGCCATTTGCCAAGTCCTGACCGCCTGGTGCTGATAAGGTACAATGTTATTTGCTGGAGCCAAGACAGACCCTGGCCTTTCTGGCAAGGCACCACTGATGGATGAGGCCCTTTCTCTGGGCTGCATTTGTGTGGTTCCAAAGCCTTTGCAAGCAATTTAGAGAATATGTCCCCAGGATGTTGTGCTTTGGAAAACAGGCATAGGGATTGGAGCATGTTAGCTCAGCTGCAGTTTTACTGGCAGTATGGGACATGAAATAACACAAAGTTTTCATTTGGCCATAAAATGACTAAATAGAAGTACTTTACACTTAGGGAGTGTTACATTCTTGTCGTGTCTCAACATTTTCAGATACAGCAGATGAAACAAATTAAATATGCAAGCACTAAAAGAATGCATTGTTAGCCCCATCTTTAACTTGCCTGCAAATAAATAAATAAACAAACTCAAACAACTTATCTTGAAGATACTGTGGGTGAAATTTTTTGCCTTGTGCTCATCCATGGAACATACATACATGTGTTTGTATCTGTAGGTGACCCATAAGCTGTTCCTGCTGCACGTGTTGCCTGCTGGGTCTCACAGTGTAGGAGAAACCACATGACTACAGGAGTCTTATTTGCATTCCAGTTGTACACAGCTTTGGCAATTTGTTTATGCAGTTGAATGTATGCAATTATCAATAACAGAACCCACAATAAGTCCCAATTAATGTTGCCTCAGGAATCTTCCTTTATGTTGTGCTGGTTTCTGTAGAATTAAACACTCAGCATTAATGATATATTAATTTTTTTTCTCCCGTGTTTTTGGGGGCTTGGGGGTCCTCTTTTTGGCTTGTTTTTGTTGTATTTTTTTTTTTACTCCAGTACTGTGTTTGCAGTATATAATCTCCCATTTATTTTGTTCTCTTTGCTCAGCAGGGACACTTTTTCCACTGGCTCTTTATGAGACTTCTTCATGAGTACGAAAGTAATTTATCTTTATTAGTTGTATATTTTGCTCATCACCTCTCTTGCATTTATGAATTAAATACTTCATGATTTTTTTTTCCACAAAGAAGAATGCCCCACTGCTCACTAAGAACAATTACCAGCAGCTATGCACAGAGAACCATAAGCAAAGCAAATTTTCATTACTTCTGCATGCTCTTCCATGTCAGAAGTGACAGGAACCGAATCTGTCTGTTAATGGACATCCTTGTAGGGCTGGGTATTTTCTTTCCAGGAATCTGTATAATGGACTGTGAAAGAAGAGATTGCATCTGTTTGTTGTGGTTTGTTTTTTTTTTGTTGTTGTTGTTGGTTTGTTTTTTGTTTTTTTTTTTTCTTTGTGATACACAAGCAAAAGTGAAGGAATTTTTTTTTCTTTTCCCCACTTTATGCTTGTAATCTTGTTGAACTGATAGGTATTCATTCTGATATCATATGAAACCTATATAATTAAATCTGGAAGTGATTACCTTACTCTCAGTTTTTCGTTAATTAATTTTAATGCTCAAAGGACCAGTGTGGTCAGCTGCCAGATATTGTTGCATGAAGCCTACAGCCCTGACTGGATCTTGCTGCAGGAAAGTGTGCAACCCTGTGCTTGAAATGATGTGTTCGTGTAGCATACAGGACAAATCCCCATCTCCTCTGAAAACGGGGAGGTTGTTTTTAACCTAGATAATGTGCCTTCAAGCTGCAGCCAAGAAATTTGATGCTGAGTCTTTATCCAAAGCATGGAAATGCCCTGTCAAAAAAAAACAGTCACAGAAAATGACTTTAAAATTGTTTCCTCTCCCCAACAATATCCTGTATTGCTTGAAATTATGTCTCATGAGCAGAAGACCTGGTGGACCCTGGGAAGGTTGTGCCTGTGCTCCCTTCCCCTGGCTGCCTGGCCATGTTCCTCAAGTGGCCAGGTAGGGGCCATCCAGAAAAATGGGCATTGCTGACCCATTGGCCAGTTGTGCCCTGTCTTGGCCATGTGCTTTTCCCTGGGATCTCTTATTCCCCCAGACTGCTCTGTCTCATCAGTCATGTGGAAGTTCAATTATTTTTGAGACTTATACCTCTGAGACTCCTTTGAATTCAGCTGAAATTCGCTGAAAGAGAGAGGCAGAGAGGGATGAAATCTTCTCTCCTGAGGACATGGGCTAGTAACGGGCCTCCCAATGGCCATCCTTCTCTCCCCTCCCTTATTGCAGCCATTGGCAATTGGAAATTAAAGACAACCTGTGCCCTCTGGCAGAAATCATCTAGATGGATCACCCTTTTTTTGGCAAATGAAGTTTTTGCCTCTGCACTTTGCGATCCAAATTAGCCAAAACTAACCCTGCCCCAATGTTTGCTACTGACTTTCTTGAAGTTGGAAGGGTGCTATGAAGATCTGAGCTTTGGATTTTTTTTTTTTTTTTTTTTTTTTTTTTTTTTTTTTTTTTTTTTTTGGCTTAATGGTGTTCAGGAAAGAAAGGGAGCTTCTGTGCCCTGTGGGGTTGCTGGGTACAAGTCTCCTGTGCGGGGCTGGATCTGTGCCTGGAGCTCAGACCCTCATCAGAGAGCTATTACACACTGGCCCCTCCTGAGTGTACATGCACGTGTAGTGGCTTTTTTTCAACTTATTTTTTTCAGCAGGCCTGGCACTACTGGGATCACTGAAAGGACAGACAAGGAAATCTGGATAAAGGCAGCATCTTTTGCCCAGCATCCTTCACTTGTGGAGCCAGCAAGCTCAAATGGCTTCATGTTGGCTGCATTTTTCAGTGGACTCCTATAAAAACACCTTTTCTTTTGCCAGCGCTTGGAGATGTGCCTCTCCTTTTGAAGAAATAGAAACATAGAGAGGAAAAAGCCTTTCCTCAGCAACACTGTTGACACAGCCACAGATTTCATTATCTGCACTTTTCTTCCGCGGCAGCAATAATGTCACCTCCCTCGTCTCCTGGGGGCTCTCCTGACACATCAGTCAAATGCCCAGAGCAAGATTGCCACGAAATGGCTTTTGACAGGGAGGGTAGCTCCTGCCCTGCAGCTGCGGCGGCTCTTGCAGCGACTGACTGAGGACAGCGCAGGGGTGAGCGCTGAGGCGGCCTCAGACAGCAGGCCTTGCCCTGTGCTCCTCAAAACACTCCCTGAGCTGCTCTTCTTGTGGGACTTCTCCCCTTTCACTCCTGATGGATTCATTTCTCCCTGGGGCTGCAGCCCTCTGTTTTCTCTTCTGAAATACCATTGTAGGGATCAGCTCAAAGGCAGCAGAACTGAAGGTGCCTTTCTGTGTGTCTTGGCTGAGGAGGTTTGGGTTAAGGCTTTCTTGCCAGGCACAGGCCATCCAAAGCTAGGCTCTGATTAGTCATCCTCCTACAATTTAAGCTCTACTGAAAATCCATCTTCATTTTATTGTTTGTACAGTAAATCCTTTCTTTGCAAGATGCAAAGGGTATGTCACCCTTCATGGAGGTGACCATGCTACTGGGATAAATAATCCTGAGGGGCAGGAGCCACAGTGCCAGGAGATCCAACTGGAAGCATTGCTGCCCTATGATGTTACAAAAGCTGGCTTGTATGATAAGGTGAACAATCCTCACTGAAATATGCACGTCCCATCTCTCTATCCTTCCCCACTGGTGTTTCTAGGGTTAGGTGATGCAGTGGGAAGATCCCATCCCTTGAGTACCAGAGTGCTGGCATGCTCTCAGGGATGGAGAGGGAGGAGGTTAGCTCTATATCCTTTGTTGCTACGCTTTACCCCCTGGGCAAAAATAAGTTCCAGTGTTCCAGGGGCACTCCTGTCTCTATAGGCCTGTGCCCACCGGGGAGAGCCCAAGGCTCTGCAGCAGCTTTGTTGCTGCCTGTTGGAAATGGCCTGGCTCTGCCTGACAGTGAGTGATACATTCCCCAGTGGCATCAATCTAGGCACAGCTTCCCCTGTGTCAGGTTTGTGATGAAAGATACCCTCCTCTGCCACCTCCTTCTCCTCCTCACCAGGACTGACCCTTTGAAAACTGTGGCTGGCTTTCAAAAGCTGGCTGTTAAAATGCTGGCTGCTGAAAGAGATAACAGCGTGCCTGTCCATGAAAAGCAGCTATTCTGGGTGAGCTCATGAGAAAATCTGATCTAACCTGCCTGTCTGAGCTCTATTTGTAAGCAATGCTACCCAAGGATTAGGCAGCCCAGCTGCACTGATGTAGTCAGTAAAAGCAGCTGTTTATATTTCAAACTTTCTGATGCAGCAGGATTTTATGAAAAAGTCACAAGGCCACACCTTTTTTTTAAAACCTTTTTTTTTATTTTTTGGGGGACAAAGTCTCGAGAGGAACAAGCAGTACTTCAAAACACTGTTGCCTCCATTTATTTAAACATTCCAGGATCTTGCTGTCATGTCCCCAGCCCCCATCCCAAACCTCAGCAAATAACAAGTTTTATTTTTGACAGAGTAAAGGAAACCAGGATGCATTCAACAGAGCCTTGGAGGATGCAAAATCCTAGAGCTGCGCCTATGGTGGGCATGTGGAGCTGATTTTCACCAGCTGATGAACTTTAACTGCTAGTACACTGCTGACTGTAGGACTGGGCTTTTCAATCTGGTGTGGCCAAAAGACAGTTGGTTTATCCTTCTCGAGTTGTGAACCACTCGGACAGCCACCCCTGGGCTACAGGTTTCATCTGACTTGTTTGGACAGAGGGGCTGGAGAATGATGGGAAGCAGCTGGGGAATAAGTGTTTTCCTGCTGAGCCCAAGAGGTGGGATTACTGGCACCTTCCTGCTTATTCTCTTCTTGATGGTTCCAGTGGTCCTCCTCCTGCCCTGGGCTCCTTCAGGTAGGTGTACTGAGCTCCTTCTGTATGAGGGTTTGGTATGTGGCTTTTATCCAGAGGCTTCCAGCGCTGCTCATGGATCTGTGCTGCATACCCTTTGTGGCCAGGATCCTTCTCACTCTTGTCTGAACATCAGAGTGGCTCCCATGCCCAGCTGCTCTTGAAGGAGCTGTCCTCCTCAGTTGGGGAGGTTTGTGGTACCCTAAGAATATTTTATTTTTTTCCCCCAGCTATTGTTTGTTGTTAAAGCATCCTAATCCTCTGATTCCACCCTAGAAGGATTGGAAACCCTGTGTTTTATGTTTCTCGACAGTCAGCATTTTCACTAGATGGGATTGAACGACAAAGGATATTTACTTAGGCCTGAGGGTGTGTGATCCTAGAATGAAGTTAATAAAATAAAAGAATTATTAATATTGTACTTAGCTTTAAGTATTTATTTTTTCTGGCTATTCTCTCTCTAGCTCTTTGGAGTAGTTCATTATCTGCTGCTACTGGGGCTCAGATATTCTGTTACCTCTTCCTCTGATTTTAAAGGTGACTTCTAGAGAAACTATTCTGGTTGCCGTATTACTTCATACAAAAACTTTCTCTTCCTCCTGTCTGCTTGCCTCTTGGTGCCTGAGACTTACCCCTGGGACCTGGCTCTGTAAGGACTTGTATCGCTTCTGTGTTCCCCCACCCCCGCTTCAGGTTACTGAATTGGCATTTCTATTGTACAAGTAATTACCTCATTCCTGACTCCGGGCTGTATGCCTTTGCTTAGGAAAACACTTGTGCTGTGACTAACATTTCTCATGCTATAGCATTTATAACAGTGCAAAAGCCTTTGAGGATTTATAATTGATAGCTCGCCACAAGCTTTGCATACAGCCTAAATGTATAAACATGACCAAAGGGTGATCTGAGGACGTGCTTCCCAACATGGCGGATGGCTTGGCTCCCAGTTTATTAGGTTTTTAGGACTCCCAGCCCAACGAGCTGCAGAAGAGATGCTGGAATTCCCAGTGTGATGAAGGGCGAATCCCATATGTGTTGCTCTCCCCCTCTTGGCAGCATGTTGCTGCTTTTGCAGCCATTTTTCTACATCACTATCTCTGGCAAGCCCAAAGAATAGCGGGATCTCCAGTGCCTGGCTGGTGGCCTTGAGGAGAGGTTTCTGCAGCCCTGGTGTGTTCAGGTCTCAGTGCTTCCCTGCCAAGACAATGGTGTTTTGCCATCATCCAGGAGTGCGCATGGGCTCTTCCAAGAGGGAAGGAGCTTGTCCTGCTTGCCAACCCTCTTTCTCCCTGAGCTTTGTGCACAGATGGGTGTGAAGGTGCACATCTGGCCTGTACCTCCCTCTCTTCCATGCCCCCAAAATTATCTGCAGCACTTGCCTAGCAGTCATCTATGGATGTGACCCTATGGATGGGTAAAGAAAATCTGATGTAGAGCCTTGCCCTTCCCCGTAAGGTCAGCCTTTTCAGAGTTATGGTCCTTAAAAAGGTAGCTTGGAAAAAGCTCTTTTAACTGAAAGGCAAGGCCAAAGAGGAAATGTTTTGCTGAAAAGTGATTTCTGTCTAAAAAAATAGCTCTTCTTTGCCTAGTTTCTATATTTAAGTTTTTATCAGAGCAAAAACTAATTTTGTAGGAAAGTTTTTGTGCAGAAATGTTACTGGTTCAGTGCAGGAGTCAGTGTCTCAATAGAGGGGTAACTGTTTGATGAGCCATATTTGAAAATACAATACTCCAGTTAATTTTCTTTTTCCTGAAAAAATACCCTCTGTCACTTGAGGGTGTCTGGCAAATTTCAGGCTCATGGTTCCAGAGAGCAAAGCTGTGCTGGGGCCAAACTCAGGCTTTATATTGGAAAGAAACTTGTGACCTTCTGTCCTTTTTCTACTGCATCTTTAGAATGGATGTAAACCCATGAACTTCATTGTCAAGATGGGTCTGAAGGACTCATTTTTTATATCCCCATGCATACATCTATTCGCTCTTCTCAAGTCAGGATGATGTTCTGAATTTACAGCCCAGGCTTGATTCATAGACAGTAAAGCAGCTCTGAAATTCTTGATGTAGCTCTTCTAAAAATAATTCACATGATTAAAAATCTTGGTCAGGAAGCCAACTAAATGGTAAAGTTAATAATCTTTGCCAGGGCCCTAGGCATAGGTTGCCACCTAACAAACAGTTGGGATTTGTGGACCATTAAGAGCAAACTTCTACAGTACAGCTCATGGATCAGTAACGCTGGTGTAATTTAGCGACACTTTAGAAGCGGGGTGGGGTGGGGAGGGAAGTCAATCCAAATATCTTCTCCTTACTTGAAAAAGAGAACAATGAGAGTGAACTCTTTCATCAGCCTTTAGGTTTTAAGCTGACTGTGTTAAAACGGCAGAGCAGTAGTAGCTGTTTTTTTATAACAATTATGAGATAATACTTTACTTTGTGAGGATAATCCTCTTTAAATGTTTCTAATTTATAATTAAGTTAATTTCCATTAGAAATTATACCACCCTCCTGCCCCATAATCTACCAATGCATTTACAGTGAAAAAGGCTGAAAATGAGCTGCCATCTCCTTATGACTGAACAGATAGGTACAGGCAACCCCTTTTTCTGTCACTACAAATTAAAAGGATTCAAGAGCTGTGAGACATCACAGACTCTTTGTGAGATGAGGTCACCGTGTAGGATGGGCTGCAAAAGTGGCCCCGAGGGCAGTGGTGGCCCTGGTGCTCCGCTGTGGGGACTAAGCCTGGCTGACATCCCAAGCACGGCTTTGCTGCTCATTCCCTTGGGGCCAGAGCAGGCACCCTGCGTGCTTGGCGTGGCTGAAAGGCTCCCTGCAGCACAGCTGGAGAGGGGCGGCCAGAGCAGGGCTGAGGGTCCTGGCAGGGACATCCCAGTGGAAACCCAGCTGGAGGGATGCTGAGGGAGGGGGGGGCTGCAGCACAAGGCCAACTTCTGGCTGCTGCCACACCCTGCACCCTGATTTGGAAGGGTGCAGAGGTAAAGTACAAACCCTCTTTCCTTTAAATCAAAAATGTCTGGACAAACCAGCCTAAAATCAGGTCGAAGTTCAGAAGAAAAATGAAAATTGGAAAATGCATTCAAAACTTTTCATAGTTCTTAATTCCTGAAGAAATGGAGCTCGCAGGGGGTGGGGGGGTTTGGTAGTGTGATCTGGGTGGAATATTTTCCAGAAAAACTGGAAAATGAGCAAGGATCTGAAAAAAGGTTTTACTTTTAGTTTTTTTCTCTGTTTGCTCATCTTAGCATGAGGTCTGTAGTTGAGGATGCTATGTAGTGTGTAATGTTCTGGTCCTTTTTTCGTTTGGTCCTGGTTTTTGTTTGCTTTGGTGCTTGGTTGGTTGTTTTGTGTTTGATTGGGGGTTTTTTGTTTGGTGTGGGGTTTTTT
>WEIU01017226.1:232207-257518 GCA_013389925.1 Aegithalos caudatus | reverse complement strand
TTTTGTTTTTTGTTTTTGTTTTTTGTTTTTTTCCCCTGGAGAAACACTTTTAATAAAGGGACAAATTTATTACAATACCTGAAGTCGACAAATCATCACTGTTTCTAATACCTCATCTTGATGGACTAATGAAAACACAAAGGCTTTTAGAACTGTACTTGACTCCTCTGCACTATTTTCTCTCTTTTCCGCTCCCTCTCTTCCTTTCCAGAACCACTGATGCATCTCTAATAGGAAAAATGCAAAGTGTGCAAGTTGTCTTGGCACTGTGGCTCAACATCTTGTCATTTTGCACTATTATGTTGACTCTTCTGCACAGGGAGAGTGCATGAAAAAATCCCAGAAGCACTGTTCTGGTTCAGGCAACCACAATTCTGTTTTTTGTTGGCTCTGGGAAGAGAGATTCTACAGAAACGGACATCTCGGAGCTAATCAGCTGGTTTGACTTAAAGGGAGCTGTGTGGAGGAAAGCCAGTGGCATATTGCAGACCTAACTGTGGTCAGACTCAGTTATTCTTTCTTTTGTTTGCTTCTTTGGAAGCAGAAATGAAAAAGAAGGATGTGCAGAATTTTGCTTCCAGAAACTGGGTGTATTGAGTTGTTCATAATTATCTTATAAAATAGGAGGGGATGAAATAGGGAAACTTGACCCAATTATTTTCAAGGCTTCTGAGGGACAAATTTAATTATTTTGGTACTTTGTGGTTTTGCCCACTGAAGTATGAAGTCCTTTAGCTACATGTGTCTGTCCAAGTGTTTTTAGTTTAGGTTATTTATAGAGCTCCACTATTGTGGTAGATGTGCCTTTCACAATCAATAGTTCAACACATTACTCTGAACTAATATTGGTGATGAACCCGCTCTTTACACAAAGGGAACCAAGACAAAGCACATGCATTTGTTGAGCTTGGAGCGGGGTTATTCCTAATTTAAAGAAGAACGTTTGTTTCAGTATATGGTTTCAGTATATGTTTTATTATCATGTTTAATCTATTTGCCCAAGTCTTGAAGATCCTCAGCACAGTGATTCAGAACCATTAAGCCCTGTCCCAGGTGAGGCAGTCAATGCTCTGCTGCTTACAGCTCCCACCTGCCTCATACCCACAAACATCCTGTAACAAAGCCCTAGCACAGCCTGTGGAATGGGACCCAGCTTTCCAGAACCAAAGAGTCCTTGGCCAAAGCAGATAAAAAGGCTCATCAAGGAAGTAAAACTGTTGGTCTCTCATTTTTTCTTGATTGTACGATGTTTCAAAACAGACTGAAGGGTAATTTGACTGGAGCAGCAATTTCCTAACTTCTCATCGGCTGAGGTTTTTGTAGCTGAGCTTTATGAAGACAAGGGTGCTCTCTCTCTGTTGGACTTAACAAGAGCAGCAGCAAATCACCAGCCTGTTTATTTTCTGGTTTGTTCACATGATGTGTGCCTGCTGAAAATGCTACCTTAGGTCAAAATAAAACTCAATAGGAAAGCCATGTGACTGTGAAGGGAGAGAAAGGGCATGCTGAGCAATGCAGTAACATATTAAAAAACACCTGTTAGGCTTGATTGCAGAAGTTGACTGCAATATCTTCTTCAGCAGGTTTGGACCGGGCTTTAATGAAAAGCATTCAGGCTCATTCTATAGCAGCTTTATGTGTAAGAGGCCTGTGGTTTGACTATTGCAATAGAGGAATGCCTGGAGGGGCTTTACACAAGTCACATGGGCATGAGCAGCTGTCTGGTCACACTCTGTTAGAGCAGGAGCCTGGGATGGTCCTCTCTGGGGTCATTCCCTGCTCTGCTCTCAAACATTGCTTCAGCAGTTCTGATACTGCAGCGATGAGATTCCCTGTGGTCAGTTGTTCCAAGCCTTGGTGTTCACATACTTGTTTCACTATTGAAGTTTGTACATGATCAGTCAGCAATCCATAAGCCACACAGAAAAGGCATCTGAAGCTCTTCTTGCCTCTGTAAAGAGGAGGCATTTGGGTTCAGGCATGTTAATGCTATTTCAATGGACATCTTCAGCCTCCCCAGACTTTATTGATCCTCAGAAGTGAATCCTTTCACTCAGTAGCACTAAGAAGTCCAGGAAAACTCTAGATCATGGCTCAGCACCCCATGCTGCACCCCTGGAGATCTGCTGGACCAGGGAACATGGTCTGGATCCATCCAGACCTGTGAAATTGCTGAGCATAGGCTGACCCTGGGTAGGGGGTGATCTTCCTATGCCAGTGGGAGGGTGCTAAGGGAAGAACTCCTCTGTGTCTGCCTGGCTGGCTGACTGGCTTGGGCTCCCTGCTATACAGGAGTGGGACATCTTCTCCTGGAGCTAAGCTGCTTTGGATCCAGTCTTTATTGTGTTACTGTGTCTGGACAGAGAAGTCTCCCAAAATTTCAGCTGAGTTCATAGAGGCAATTTCCAAGTACAGTCTTGTTAGTCTCCAACTAAAATAAGCAACCTCTGTATGGCTTAAAGTTGCCTATTGAAAATTTATTCCTCATTATCATAGAATGATAGAATGGTTTGCATTGGAGGGGACCTTAAATATAATCTATTTCCAACCCTCTGCCATGAGCAGGGACAAAGTCGTGTCTAAACTGGCCTTGACCACCTCCATGGATGGGGCATCGACATGCCTGTGTGATATATTGGTGTCAGTGTCCACATGAGCATGCACTGCCTTGCTGTACTGTTTGTTTAGCAGTACCTAAAGTAGGAGAGTCTTCATCCCTGTTTGCCTATAATGCAGAGATGGGGTAGATGGTCAGGTTATTTCCTCTTCCAGTGAGGAAAAGCCTGCATCCTTAGCTAAGGTCACTGTGGCTCTGCTAGAGTGACATCAGGACATCAGCCTAGAAGTAGATGTAGCTTCTGCTGGGCAGACAGAGGTCCTTGGCCCAGAGACATAATGCACATCTATCCTGCTCTAGCTTCATAAAAGGGAAATTTTCCACATATCAGATCTGCTAGCTATCCTCTGAAATATTTAATACCCTAATAAGTAAAGTTTATCCCTTTAGAGATGGCCATAAAACATAGATCTGGGATGTTGAGGTGATGCCGTGCTTGGCCTGTGGTGTGACAGTGGATTGCAACCTCCTGTCGGCAAAGAATTTTCAAACTTCCCAAGGACAGCACCCTAGATTAGTGATTCATGGGATTTAGGGCCAGAAGGGACTATTAGATCATCCAGCCTGACCTGTATAATGCAGGTCATAGCATTTTTGTGAATAAATTCTGTTTCTTCTGTTTGAGCTATAGGGCACCTTATAAGGGAACATGTACTTTCAATTAAATGAAGCCAGAAATTAAGATTTTTAAAAATTATTATTATTCAGTGGTAGATTGATCTAGCAGCTAATTACTCTCAATGGTTAGTGATTATTAAAATTAATTGTATCTTCTTAGCCAGGTTTCCATCCTATTAGATCTTGTTACATTCTTGTCTCATAAAGAACCATTTAGTATTAGAAATATCTTTTTACAGTCAAAGCTTTTACTATGAATTACAAAATCCTAAAGTTCAGGATCTTGATCATTTCAACTGGACATAATGCGAAGAAGAGAAGCTCTGTGATCCTTAGATGGGTCACATTTTTTTTAAACTGTACATTTTATATGCCTGCAGACTGGACTTGCTAATTGTGAAAATTAACAAAGCAAATCCCTTTTAATACATTATAAACAGTGCTCAAAGCCTGTTTTTTAGTCAGGCAGAGGAATTGTCTCCTGCTTTGGAATAAACCTCAGCTGAAAGAAAAATTTATATTAGAGCAATGCGAAACATTTCATCAGACTTCAGACACAATTGAACTTAGCCTTGGGCCAGAGGCTGAGTTCATGAACCACAGCTCATGCTGGCAAAAATTCAGCTGTGAGGAATGCTGCTTCTCCTTCTCCCATGATAACTTGCACCTTTCACCACCCTCCTCAGAGCCACACACAGAGGGAGGACATGGAGGGAGAGAAAAGCAGGGGAAGCAGCTTACATCTCCTGTCACCATTAATTTTTGCTGGGGAGGATTTGGTTGCTCTTCTCTACTTTTTCCTTAGTGGGAGGGGATGCAGGATAGCATGAGAGGGTCTGAGACATCCATGATTCAGAGTGCCTTGTATTGTCCTTGAAGGAGTTTCTGGGTTGTTGGGTACTAAGCCTGCCCAAAGGAAAAATAAATAAGGGAAAAAACCTCCCATCTCATTTGATAATGCCTGGAGGAGTGGAATACTTTTATTGGAGCCAGGCATCTCCACCAGAAGCTCTCTGTGGTAAAGTGTTCCTGATGCAAGGGCAGTTTATAAGAATCCCCTTAACAAAGTACATAATGACTGCAAAATTGTTATTGCAATCAGAAACCTCAGTTTTTAAATAATAAAATGGAGCTTCTTGCTGCAGCTATGCTGAAAATGCTAGGTGTGAGCCACAGTTTAAGAGAATCTCTGTTGAGGTGGGTGGTATATCTGGTTAGTCACTACAGTGAGAAGTCAACTGTGAGGAAAAGATGTGTGATTAGGAAGTTTGGGAATTTTTTTTTTTTAATACAGAAAGAAAATTGGAAATAATAAAGGTTACCTGCAGATGCCAAGTTATGGAATAGATGCTACATAACTATTTCAATAACAGAATGTTAAGAAATTCAAATGGACCTGAAAGATCATCTACTCCCAAACCCCCTGTCTTAGGCAGAGATGCCTCCCACTAAACCAGGTTGCTCAAGGCCTTATCCAGCCTGGCTTTGAAAACTGCCAGGGATGGAGCATCCACAGCCTCCCTGGGTAACCTCTCACCACCCTCACAGTAAGGATTTTCTTCCTAATATCCAACCTAAATCTGCCCTCCTTCAATTTGTGTCCATTACTCCTTGTCCTATCCCTACAATTCCTGATGAAGGGTTCCTCTCCAGCTTCCCTGTAGTCCCCATTCAGGCACTTGAAAGTTGCTATGAGGTCTCCATGCAACCTTCTCCAGGCTGAACAGTCCCAGCTTTCTCAGCCTGTCTTTAGAGGGAAGGTGCTCCAGTCCTCTCATCAGCTTTGTGTTTCTCCTCTGGACTTGCTCCAACAGTTCCGTGTCCTTTTTATGCTAGGGACCCCAGAGCTGGATGCAGCACTCCAGGTGGAATCTCACAAGAGAAGAGTACAGAGGGAGAATCACCTCCTGTGACCTGCTGGCCATGCCCCTTTTTAAGAATGGGGGTTATATTTCCCTTTCTCCAGTCATCAGGGACTTCACCTGACTGCCACGATTTTTCAAAAATTACAGATAGTGGCTTAGTGACTTAATCTCTTAGGTCCCCCAGGACCTGCAGGTGCATCTCATCAGGTGCCATGGACTTGCAAACACTCATGTTTAGGTTTCCTCCAAAATAGATGGTTACAGATATTCTACCCAGTTTTCTATTTTGGTATTTTATTTTCCAAATTTTTCAGCTATGCCTGTACTGAAGAAACATGCTCAGATGGATTGGTGTGTAATGCAGTAAGAAGGTGGTCGGGAGTGTAGCATCTGTGTTTTGCTGGGTTAGCACTAATACTTGCCCAGCCACATCAAGGGTTTCCACCAGCAAGAGAGACACCACTGTGTCTTCAGTCCTCCATGTCCTTCTATTCCAGTGCTGTGGGGCCAAGGGTTAGCAAGAATTCTGTTAAAAGCATTGTCTTTAGTCAGTGCCTGTCAGTCCTAGAGTAAGGAAGTCCTTGATGGCTCTTTTGGAATTTGTCATCATTGTCTGAGCTGGAGCTTTATTAACAGGCTAGTCCCCATATGCAGCTTTTTTTTTAGTTCTAGCTTAGTCTCTGCTGATGGATATATATCCACTCTTAAAGAAATCTGGAAGAATTTGGAGAGAAAAGAAGGTACATACAGGTGATATTGGAATTCATAGGTGTGATGCAAGGTACAGAGGAAAGCTAACAGGAAGTTTGGCTGTAAAACTTGTGCCAGTGAAGAGACACTGTAAAGGAGATATGCCTTTCTTTTTGGCTATTTGTTCCTGCCCTCTTTGTTTTGACACAAAAGATGATGTAGCTGGAGATTAGGGTGCTGATCTGGCTGAAAATAAATATGAGAACCAGCAAACTGCTTCACTGCTGGTTGCAAGTTGAGAACAATCAGTGCAGGTGTTACTATAAAGCTGCAAAATCTGGTGTCTGATATCCCTCCAGTGTTTCTTTTCTTGGTGACTGCCTGCAGGAAGGCAAGCCAAGGTATTGTGTCCATAAATGTTTTGATAAACCAGACTGATCCCTTGCCAAGCCAACTGATTTTATCCAGTTTTGTGTCCGCATTTCTTTTAGAGCCAATTTCTATTGGCCGTCCAATGATACCACAGTGCTACTGTCTCTTTTGGTGACTCTTCCCTGCATTGATGGCAAGGTGGCAGCTGATTGATGGCCTCAAAATGCTATTAAGAGACCCAGTGGTGGCAATGCTTGCAGGACTGTAGAAGATGCTTTGATATTGCTACTGCAGAGTGCTGGACTGTAATGCCATTGATCTCATTGGGATGGCTTACCTGCAGTCACTGCTCTGATCTGAATGCTTCGTCGTGTTCCCTTATTCCACTTGTAAAAACTTCTTTGCAATGAAGAGGCCTGAGTAACACTTGCAGAAGGGTGTTTTATGTGGATATTTGTTTTCTGTAAGTATATAAAGAGATATCCATCTAGATGTGTAATAAACACCCCATAAAGCAGCTTAACTCTACATGGAGATTTGCAGCTGTGTTTACGTAGCCTGACACTGCAATATCCATACATCATTCCTTCCTCAAGGAAGTCTTGCTTCTCTTTTATCTCTTCTTGCCTTTTAAAGGCTCTGAGAATTTACTTTGCTCCCACATGAGCAAAGCTTACCATGACCTCACTGCATCTGCTTCTTAGCAGATATTGTAGAAACACGACAGCATAACAGTGTTGTGCTAACTTGGAAGAGGTGGACTTGAACTTGAGCTCCACTGGTTGGAATGTGACATGAATTAATGATCATCTAGGTCAGATTTAGACCTCGTTATCCTCATGCCAGAAGACTGTGCATCTCATGGTCTCCTTGGCTGGAACTGTGCTCATATAAAACAATTCACATGCTCTTACAGAAACCTCTCCAAAAACGCATACAAATTAGCAAAAGGGTTGCTCCTTTTGTGCTTTTCTGGTATCACTTGTTATCAAGAAATGGGTTCTGAAAAATTCATCTGTGGAAAGCAATGCCTCATCTTGACAAGCAACTTGGCACTGCAGGCACTGAGCTCAGACTTTTCAATGGAATCCCCACTTTCTGATTTTCTTTGCTGGGGTGTCCTGAACTTGCTCCACAAGCTTGCCTAGGCAGATTTGCCTTTTTGCTCAGTCCCATTCTCATGCATGATGCCTAAGTAAGGATTAATTTGTTCCTTTCTTATAAATCTTGCAGGGCAAATGGAGCCTGTCATCATCCATGTTCCTAGGAATAACCAACGTCATTAAAGTACATAAGCTTGTATGTATGTGCAAGCTCACACAGAAACACAAGCACACAAATACTAGAAATTTCCTGTAGGTGGTAGGAAACTCCACGGTTTTCATTTGCTACTTATTATGGCAAGTTTCATTGCAGTAGCAGTAGGTAGAAGTTCCATCTCACATCTACACTTGGAGACTAAAACTTCCTCTCCAAAGAGCTGGTTTGGAGTTGCCTCTCCAGGGTGTTGTGAAAGATTTCTTCCTCTCCTTTGCTCCTCCTGCCTGTTTTACTGGCTGGGGATAGATGGCAGGAGCCCCAGCAGAGGCTGCTGCACTGTAGCCCTGGTTGTTCCTCCCGGCAGCTGGTCTCCAGTGTGAGGGCAGTTGTCTGGGTATCTCTGTGTGTGGCTCCTGGGGAGGGCAATGTGAGGCACAATGAGGCTAAAACTCTGCTTGCTTTTGGGCAGGGGTGATTTCCAGCAGATCTAAGTGGACCATGACTCTCTACTCTTCTTCCCAGTCATGACCTCCTGAGCTGTAAAACCCCAGGTCATTCACACCCTGTGGCTCCTTGGGCTGAAGGACAAAAAACAATTGAGCTTGGTGTGCCTGATTTTTCTACCCTTTGTATTGCACATGCAAACTTGATATCCAGACCTGAGGCTTTGAGTGAGTGGGGTAAAAAAGCCATGTTTATGTGCCAGCAATTCTATGGTGTGGAGATACCATGCATCTAGAGATCATGGGGGATATTTTATAAGTGTTATTAATCTCATTTTCACAGACAGATGCCGCAGTGAAGGGTGGATAAGATGACTTTGTGAAGCTGTCTAGCAGGAGAGGGCCATTTGCTGAGATTTAAATCCATGGCAAAGTTATACAGATTGAAAACATAAACTTGCATTAGTCTAATGTAAGTAGCTCTTCCATACGTTTGATCTACTCATCCAGAGTTTTCATTTACATCTATCATGTTGTTAATGCCCAGAAATGTTTGTAGAAAAGTTCAGAAAAAACAGTGCTTCCCTCCTTGCCCAGGCCTGGGATGTTTCTTTCACATTCCCCAGAGCTGCTCATTAGTCTCTAAGAATTTAACCATGATTCCTCATCCTGTTCAGGAAATACCTTGTCAAGAATGATTGTCCATCAAAAAGATTTATATCTCAGTACAGTTCATAGGAATCCACTCTCAAATTATTCCAGATGCTCACACTTGATGTCCATGTTTCTAGAACTGATAAACTTGTATTTCATAGTAGTTCCAATGTGCCCTGCAGGTGAGGGTGAGGATTTCTAGGTTGGCCCCAAAGCAGCATTATGAAAAGGGAGCACATTGGAGAAGCAACATCCACCATAACCCTTATAGGCCGTCCTTGCTGGCAGCATGGGGTTGCCTTCACAGTGGGAAAGTTCTTAACAGTGATATTTTGCAGTGTGGGCAGATTGCCTCAGTTGTTCAGGGTACGGAATTTATGGCTGCTCTCAAATCTCTGCATGACTGTGTCTCTCAGAGTATGCATGCTGCTCAGGTTTCAGAGCCTTGCTCATTCTTGCTGACCGTTGTAGGATGGCTGCCCCCACTTTCTCCACAAAGCATCCTTGGAAAGGCAACTGGACAGTGTATAAGTCACAGAAAATATTGCAGAAAAATTTCACCAAGAATTTCCAGCAAAATTCTTTTTCTGTGCTTCCTGTCTAACTACAGAGCAAATTTATAGAATCTTCAAAGAATAGTTTGGGTTGGAAGAGACCTTAAAGAATGCCAAGTTCCAACCCCCCCTGCCATGAGCAGGGGCACCTTTCTTTACATGACCTTGTCAAAAGTCCTTCTCTGGCTTTCTTGTAGGCTCTTTTAGATACTGGAAGGTTCTATAAGGTCTCCCTGGAGCCTTTTATTCTCCTGGTTGAACAACCCCCACTCTCTAAGCCTTTCCACATAGGAGAGGTGCTCCATCCCTTTAGTCATCTTCATGTTCCTCCTCCAGACTTGGTCGAATAGATCCTCCTTCTTATATTGCAGTCCCCAGAGTTGGACTCAGAACTCCAGGTGAGTTCTCACAAGAGCAGAGGGGAAGAATCACCTCCCTTGACCTGCTGGTCATGCTATTGTTAACATGGGATAAATTTTAAAGTGGGCAGATTTTTTTTTTTTTTTTTGGAAGTGCTTTTTAATGGTTTTTCAGCCCTTGTTTTAGGCCAGATACTGTTGTCACTGTTTACCCATGTGGCAGACAGGACAGTATAATGAAATACTACATATGCCTTTCTGCTACTTTCTGTAACAGTAAGGGGCTTTTTTCTGTCCATTGAACAGATAGAGACTCTCTCTTCACCCCTTTTTGGTGTCCTCTTCCTCCCTGACCTTCTGCCACCTGCTCAGCAGACCTGTGTGACTTCCCTGCCACTCCAGTGCTGCAGCAACCTGCCATGAATCGCCCTGAATTTGCTCACACTTCTGGGACGTGACTTGCAGATTCCAGCCACCTTTACTTGAGGAATGGCAGCCTGGCAGCCTTCCAGGACGCCTTCTGGATCTGGGCCAGATATATTGTGAAACTTTTGCTCCTCTTGGACTTTGCAGTAATTTTGATCCCCCTGGGGAATTTGCCTAGTACCAGGTAGAGAAATCCAATAAAAAGCCCTGGGAATTTTCTCTGTGCTCAGCAACACATAGTTGCTACTGACTCAAATCCTGTTTCTTTTACAGCGATATAAGGGGACTGTAAAACCAATAAAAGGCACTTTTACCTGTGACTGCAAATATTTTAGTGAATGGGAAAAAAGCTGCATGTGCTGGGAATTGAGATAAGGTCCAAATTCTATGCTCATTGTGAACTGTTAGAAGACATGTAGAAGAGCAATAATTTTACTCTCTGCTTCACTTTTGGACCAAGACTGAGCTTATTCTTATCCTGTGCCTTGCTGAGACTCATTTCCTTTACTTGAATATATTAAAATGAGCCAAACAAGCTGAGTTTCCCTGTTGTCCAGATGAGCCTCTCGCTGCTGCATCCTGTGCAAACAGTACTGTCCCCACAAAACGGGACCATGCTGCACACTCCATGCCTACCTGAATGGTTTTGGGGGGGCTCCTCATGGAATCATCCCCAAGGAAATGGGAGCCTGTGCTTTAGATGCATGCAGTTCAATAAGTGCCTGTGCACCAGGTTATACACAACCAGGGTTGTTTGCTTTGCAGAAAACACAAACATCCACCTCAGCATACTCCTCTGACAGAATAAGAAAATGTATGCACTGTTCCTCAGCATGGGAACTGCTGCTGCTGGTCTGTGTCACCCTGCACACAAGTTACCACTTGCTCACATATAATTTAATGTGGAATGTAGGAAATCATGAGAGTGAGGTAAAATGCAAACTTCTGAAGACAGCAGGTCAACTGGAAAAATACCTTTCTCCTATATCCCCCAATGGCCATGTAAAGATGTGACCCACCACCAGGAAGGCTGATGGCCTAACAATTTCACTGCACTAACTTTTGCCTTTGCAACTGAGCACTAGGCTGGAAGTGAGGATTTGCTCAATTCCCACAGCTCTCTGTGTTCAGTCCCTGTAGCCAAAAGCCAGGCATTTTGGGGGACTGAGGGAGGGTGTGTGGTCTCCTGCTTGACAGAGACCAAAGATCAGTGCCAAGGGTCAAGCCAAGCCACAGAATTGCCATGAACCTGTCCTGAGCTAGAGCCTGCAAGCATGATCCTCAGCTGCAGCTCTGGGAAGCACCAAGCTGCAAATTTTTTAGGGTGTCCATGGGCATCTCAGTCACACTCAGGTATCACAGTGCTTAAGAAGCAGATATTTTGCTGGTACTGTTTAGTGCCTCTGTGCTTCCAGGGAAGAGGATGGACACGCCTTTGTTCTTTCTCTTCCTGAACTGTAGCTGTGGGGTCTCCTCAGGGGTGCCATTGAATAGGAAGGGAGCTGGGAATCATTGCCATCCTTCCTGAGTGTGTCTTGCCATGGTCTTGGACCTTCTTAAATGAAAGGTAGTGATTACCCATACCATTACCCTTGATAACGTTTTATTAGTAATTGTGGTGATTATCTGTAATTTCCACAGTTAATAGTGTGCTATGACTGGCATGGTTCAGCTTACACTTGATTTCTGCCTTTTGTGGGGGAAGGAGTGGCTGCTTAATTTGTCACTGCTGTCCTCTGTAACAATATGCTTCACGTCAACTAAAGCCACAGCTTAGGACCAAGTGTTGTATTTAGGATGTTGGACTAAATTTGCCTTTCCAATTAAAGTCTAATGTCACTCAAGCCAAATCTAGGCTATGAAACACTTCTAGAAGTATCTAGGACCCTCAAGGAACATGCTGCATTATTTAACCATGTTTTGAAGAATGGAATTTTGTTCAAGAACATGCCCATCTTTAACTGTGAGCTAAATTAACACCTAAGTATTAGAAAATTTGCCTCACCTGCATGGGAAAGAAGTTGGTTCCTTGGTTTGACATTTTTAAAGAAGCAGCCCCAATGTCATCCTAAACTAAGATTTCTCTTTCAGAAAGCCTAGGCAAAGAAAGAGGTAGGGCAGCTGTACAAGAGAAGCACTGGCTATTTATCATTATGTAGCATAGAAAAAAATTCTTCCCCAAAAGAGGTTTCCATGGATTTTGTTTCCTGACAGAAAAGAGTGCATCCTCTTGGACCCCCAAACAATATGGTAATCAAAAGAATTATTTACCAGAGGTGTTTCTGGATCAAAGCCCTGCTACAGCCTGAGCTCAATGAGTTTCAGGCTTAGGTCTTGACTCCCACCCTTGCATTTCTCTGCTCGGCTGAACCTGCTTCTTCAAAACTGCTGAGTTATGGGTATTTTAGAAGGGTTTTTTCAGGGGACAGATGAGTGTAAAAGCTATACAGAAAGGAGTATGAAAAATTGTATGAATGTAGAAGCACTTTGTTATGTGCCTTTGCAGCCCATATCTTCAGTCCACATTAGTTTCTGTGTATAAAATACAAATTTAGGACTTAGACCTACAGTGGCATAGCAGGTATGATGCCCCCGTATGTAACAGCCTTGCATAAAGTCTGATGGGCCCTTTTGCTGTACATAAATCCTTACACTTTTGAAAGCTCTGCTCTCCAGAGCAGAGATCATTCTTTCCCAGGTCATTGGAACAAGGCGACCCTCTTTGGTTACCAATCAGAGGTGGATGACCTGCCTGTTTGTGGGATTGAGGAAGAGCCAGCAGACTGATGATTAATGGAGTCCTGGGAGCAATTACTTTAAAGCCACTTTAAACTGGCTTTTGTTTTCTGCCTGAGCTGGCCCAGAGAACTGGGAAGAGTTTGGACTGGTTGTACTTATCCTGGTGCATCCTGACAGTAATATGCTTCATCCTGTCCTGCTGGGCACTGGAGGCAATGCAAAGCCAGTCTCTCAGGAAACAGCCTGGTGCAGCTCTGATGCAAACAGCACAATACACATTAACTCTGAGCAGGCACCACGGGTTCAGAAAAGATTTTTTTAAAATCTTTTTCCTCTCTTTAAAGTATAGCTATGTTTTACTTCAAAAAGGAGTTCACATTTTCAACGTTGGCCCATCTTTTTGCATGGTTGCTTCTAACTAATTTGGGGGTTATTCAGTGAAATTTGGCTTATTTTTTCTTTTCTACCCACCAGTTTTTCTTTCAGGACCTATGACAAAAAGGAAAATTTAAAAATATTTTCCTTTATGGTGTTTCTTGGGTTTGAGGAAAGAACAACAAGCATTACTGGTATTTTTGCTTTAATGTATATTTGTGTATGCATTTATTGTTTGTAAAATATGTGTATGTTGAACTAAGTTTGACCCTCTGGTGTCTCTTTCATCCTGTTTAGTCAAACCTGGGGTTTTTTCCTGGATTATGCTTCTGGTTATACAAGTGTGTGTGGTCTAATAGTTGAAAAAAAAAAATTAGACCTTTAGCTGGACACAAATATCATGATTTCACATAGCCACTGGTATTTCTGCATTAATGGGCTCAGTCTAAGACACTTAAAGGACGCTTGAGCAATTTAAGGAAGTGATGAGCATTCTCCTTCTGAAAAGCCACCCTGTTCTTTAAAGATGGGTCAGATCAGATGCTGGGGAACTGATGAATCCCTTGTGCTTACATCTCAAAGCCCCTGGTTTTCCATAAGTGACATGTGGTTGTCCCTAACAACAGCCAGATAAAACCCGAGTTAATGGTGTAAGAGGCAATTTAGCTTACAGTTATGTGCATTTTATTTAGATAATTGTAGGAGCTGCAATATGCTCACTAAGAAATGTAGAGACAGCTTACATTTACAGGCTCATCTTATGTTCATGTAAAGAAAAAATCATGGATATGGTGTTTAATTTCCTGAGAACAAGTGCATGAGTCAGAAGCTGAACACCAGCATAGCTCATGAGGGGTCTCAAAAGGGAAAACAAATGTCCCAAGGTACAAATATTCTGTATTTATCTTTTTTTTTTTTTTTTTTTTTTTTTAAGTGGAGCTTTTACTTAAGCTTCTCTTCAGCTCCTAGCTTCTTCACTCAATAACACCAAAGTGGATTTTAAGTTGATACTCTTTTATGAAAACATCTAGCTTAATTTTACTCCTGACATTCTTTGATGCATAAAGTACCAGATTTTAGGTGATAGCTCTCCCTTAGGCCAAGAGAAGTGTGCAAGAGCTTTAAAGGCGTTTAACCAAAGCCAGTATGGGGAAATGCTGCATCACCAAAGTGTTTTGTTAGCACAGTGTCAACAGAGACCACCTTACCCCAGTCCACCTGAAGGAAAAGTTTCTCAGAATCATCATCAGAAGAAAACCGACTGACTTACCTGGGGGACTTTTTCCCACATGCTGGCTTCACAGAAAGCAATGCAGTTGGGATGCTGGTTCTCCCTGGAGTGGTGCTGGTGCTGGCAGCCCATGGGCTCAGTGTGCTGAGCATGGCTGGGCACTGCCATGAGTGCTCCTCTCTGCAGCCATCCCTCCCTGCCCTTCTCCATGCCACCTCACCACTGCTCCCCTCCCTCTCTGAGACACCACTGCTGTTGCTGAGGCACATGAGGTGATGACAATGGGACTTGTGACTTTCAGGCTCTTGGATCTCGGGCTAGAGGTGAATTATTGCTATTGCCCTGATGGCCAGTGTGGGAAAGGCAGGCAGGAGGGATGGGGGCACATGGGCAGCCCTTCTGGCACGGTGGGCTCCCTTCCCTGACACAAACAGAAAGGCATGTTTATTCTCAGTATCAGAGGTTACCCCTGGAAAACCATAATGTTGGTATTGAAAATACCATTTTTCACCACAAAACTTGTGATGGCTGCTATTACATACTTTGCCTGCCATAAAAAGCTGTTCGCCTCCATTTCTCAAGGCTTATAAACTAAGGAGACTGTTGTTGGCTGTTGCTGGTGCTTTGCTCCTTTTCTGTTGCATGACTTGTGTAAAGGCAGCCACATGGCCCAGGGGGCACATGCAAAGGACAGGTTCATGGAACCCAAAAGTCTTGTGCATCCATGTGACTCAGGGAGATGATGCCTGAGTCTGGACACATTTTAGTACGATATGTACCATGCCTTTGCTTGTATGTGTGTTTTATTTGAGGCTTCTGTGGAAAAGGGCCATGAGCTGGACCACCACACCAGTTTTGGGGCAGCTGATAAACCCTGTGCTGTCCTTTGGGTCTGGGAATGTGTTTATCCCCAGCATGAGGCAGGGACCAGGCAGACAGGGACTGTGGGGTTGGGAGAGGAGGAGGAAACAGTCCTTTACCCCACTAGTAAGTTCATACATGCATATGTGGCAAGCTTTTGATCCTTAGTGGTGTCTCCCTTGATTTTGTGATGTATGAGTGAGCCAGCACCATGAACTATTTTTTTTTCTCCCCAAAATAACATGTACAGGACATTCCTTTCTCACTTGACAGGCAGAAAGAACAGTTAAGTTCTATCTCCTTTTAGTACAGTCTAGGCTAGATAAAACCACTATGTATATTTTCTTGATTGTATTCCCAAGACCCTGAGATTGTAATAATAGTTATAATATGATAATAATAATAGTACTAACAGTAATAATAATCTCAGATGTGGTATGTTAGAGGATGCCATGTCATTCAGTATCACACTCATCCAAATGCTGATCAGATTAAGCTCCTCCTTGAGATGCAATTTATTAGAAGCATTTCACAATTCAAATGTCAATTTAGCATAGAACAAGCTTTTCCTCTCTCTGTCTCTTGAGCCTTTCATTAAAATCAAAATACCCCAGGAGCAGAGATGGAGCCTGGCTGTGTGCTGATAGTGGATCCCTGCAGAGAGATCCAGCTGCGTGGGGCACAGGAAATTTCCCCCTCACCCTGCCTGACCCAGTGCCACTGTCCCCAAAACAGAGTGAGGACAGCCTCAAAAGTCAAGCCTCCTCACCCAGCTGATGGAGAGTCTCCCATTTTTTTGTTTCCCTTGTTGGGATGACCCTGGCCATCACAGCTGCCTTTTTGCACCTCTGTTTATAGGGTGGACTGTTACCAGATGACTACAGCAGCCAGTTCAGGTGACCCCAGCCTCACAAGGCTTCTCTGGGGCTTGTTTCTGCACACTGGTGCTGGTTCATCCACAGAGTTTGGGTTGGATGCAAGTGGCTCCCAGTCACCTTTCCCTGCTTGTCCCAAAGTGATACCTCTGGCACGATAGAACCCGAGGTGATGCCCCTGCCTGCAGATCATCCAAATCAACACAGGCCAAAGCCCTCTGGCTTCATTAACAGCAGCACTGAGACCTTGGTAGCCAATTTAAAGAAGAAGCAGCAACAAAATAAAATAAGCATGGGGCTTCTGTGTCAGGTGAGGCCAGAGGGCTGGTTGGAGGAGCTTCCTCAAGGAGCTCCCTCAATGAGCTCTGCAGATACAGGTCAGTCGTGGTACTTCATGCCTACAACCAAATATCCCTCCGGGTTTCCCTGGCTCCACCTCAAGTCACTTTAATATGGGCTGGGATAAATGAGAAGAGAATTTGGCATTCAATGTCAATTGCATTTTTTATCTACAAAGTATCTTAAGGGCACTAAGCAATGAGCTCACACTATGGCCTGTGAGGGAAATCAGGTGTTATCACATTATCGTTTTTGGGCAGCCAAAGAGGCTGGAGGAATTGCCCAAGGCCAAAGACTATCAAGGCCTGACTATGTATGAGTCTTGGCTAATAAAGCTTTGTCCCAAGTGGCAGGGTATCAGTTCATTCTCATCGTGTCTCTGCCCACAAATTTTGCATGAATGAAAATACCTGGGTTCTTTGACATCCTTTACTTCTGTTCCAAATGCAGCCTGATGCTTCCTGTAACATCCTCCTTAACTGCAAGAAAGAGCTTGAAACTTGCCCGTGATCAAAGGCTGCATTTTGACAGTTCAGTCAAGTGCAATTAAATGTGAGTATCAAGTAGGGTGCCCACAGTCTATTATTAAATCTATGCTGAAGTGCTGGCAAAAAACTAGAGCCACAGCACTTTCTTGCAGATTACAAAGTTAGATATCTAAATGGGTGCACTTGCAGGCAGGAAATTGTGCTTAAGCCATTGGAGGCTTGGGCACAGCCCAGCTGACACTGAATAGCCAGCCACTCCTATAACAATGTATTTCATCACACATAGGTCTCTCACCTTGCTGAAAGAGAGCCTGGGGCAAGCATTCAACAAAAAATTTTCTTTAATCATGGATCAGATATAAGCAAGCAGACAGCTGCTGGCTTTAAAGCAATTTTGAATCAAGAACATTTGCTGTATCCTTGGTATTTACACTCAAAGGCTTCTCTAGGAGCAAATATCTTCCTGAGCATGGAAAAGCAAGATCACATTTGCTGTTGAAATCTGTTCTCTGGTGGATTTAACTCATAAATGTTTAATTCCTTTCCCTCGCAAAAAAAGAAAAACCCACCCCAAAAAAACCCTCCAAAAAAAAAACCCCAAAAAACCCCACAAACAAACAAACAAAAAACCCCCCAAAATGTAGAGAAACTTATATTAAGCAGATAGAATGAATACCAGAAACCTCAAATATTTGTTAAGGTAGAGGAGAAAAGCAGTTGTTCTTTAATTTCCTCAGCTCCTGGAAAAAAGCACTCTTGGCTTCTTCTTTTGTAAGGGATATTTAAACATGTTCAACTACAAGAGGGAGTGGATGACAGATCTGTGAATCCAGGTCAGTATTTCTGTGGGGTTTACAAGAGATGCTTGGACACTGGTGTGACAGGTAAGATTCCCTCTGAAAGAAATACGTCAGCTGCTCCATGATTGTACTGTCCACTGTTGTTTCTCCTTGTCTCTCATCAGAAAATAATAATTTGTACCCTCTTGTGAAAGTAACAAAAATCTTTTGTCTTTTTCTGTCACTTCTCTTCCTGCTGGATTGGGGGTGTTACGGCCACTACTGGGGTACTGAGGCTAAAACTCAATAGGAAGCTCAAGCCAGATTTAAGGACATGAGTCAATAAGCAGAACAGGAAGGAAACACAATTTAAACCTAGAAAACCACATAATATGGGGGTTTACACATTTCTTTGTACTATGAAACTGGGGGCATAAACTTTCAGGTGCAGTGGCTGTGACAGGCAAGTTCCCACTCTGTCTCAAGTAAAAACATATTCATACAAAAATATCAAATTGGCATGAGGCAAATGCTCGTGATGAGGTAATACAAATGTTAAAACGTGGTTGAAAGAAGAACTGTCCTGAAGGGCTGGAGGAGACAGGTGAAGGGAAGATGGCATCAGTACGGAAAGACTGAAATGCCAATCCCATGCATGGATCATTTGGCTAGAGGATCCTGTGCTGGAAACTTCCGCCTGAAGGTATAAAAAGGGATCCTTGTGTCCTGGGAGGTTTTAAATACAAATTTGTGCTCAGCCCACTGCCCAAATGGTGCAGTGCTGTCTGTAAATATTGAAACATAAATTGCCTGAATGGGCTTGCTGAAATTCTACCATGAACAATGTGTTTGTCGGCATTACTGCAGAGGAAAGTGAGCCAAATTAATGACAATTGCCAAAAACAAGAGCAAAAAAGGTATACTTTCCCCTGCATGTCAGAAGCTGAATTTATGCCAGGCGCTGTCAGGATGTGAAAGAAAACTTGCTCAGAGTCCCACAACAAGTCTTCATTTCCTGCTCTATTTTCCCCTTTATATTTGGCCATGTGTAAGGGAGGGTGATAAGGATAGATCCATTATTTTGTGGAGCAAGGAGGAAGGCAGGACTGCTAAAAACATCTGTTAATTTGGATTTGGTGCCTTGAGGCCACTTCCTCTTCTCATTGTACCAGAACCAGCCATGGGAGCTGAAGGAAACTTTGCTACACTTCATGCCCCAGTGGTACTTTCCATGCAGGAGTTGAAAAAAGCTTGGAAGACTATAAACAAGTTTTTGAATGCACCAGAAACTAGCTTTTATTCTCTTTAGTTTGCATGTTGTGAAACTGGAGCACTGAGAAGTTGATTTTCAGAGTTTCTTACTGCTCAGCACCTGTCTGAAAGGTCAGCATTTCAGAAGCACTCTGAGTGCTTGGGAGGAACCAAGCTCTTTCTCATAACTTAGAACAACAGCCACCTCTTTGCTAAACTTGCTACTATGCAAATGATGGGCAAAGTCAGCACTGGTGTTGACTAAAGCAGAGTTTGCAATCTGTTTGCAGCACCCTACAGCACCTCTCCTTATCACTGTGGTTGTACCCTCCCTAATGACTTAATGCACTAGGAATAAATCAGACATGTAAACTGGCACATTTTTCAGCAAGCACAATCACCCAGTAAATTTGCATAATTTTTCTCCTTCTCCCTATCCTGCCCATCTTTCTCTAGGAAACTGATTCTTAATGGGAAGGATCATTCATGGTGCTGGCAAATGACTCAAAGTATTATGGAAAGAGATGTCTCTACAGGCCAGCTTCTGGCACCCTACTGCTTGGGCAATGGGGTGAACAGGAATTTGTATTTAAAGACTTGGTTTGTGAATAAGAGACCTGGTTGCTCACATCAGTGTTTTGTCTCATGACATCTCTAGGCAGGGAAGAAGCAGTGTTTCTATGACCCATGATCATGCCATAATTATCCCAGGTGTAAATGAAGAGCTGGAGCCACAGTCATTGAAATCGAGTCAGTGACAGCAAATTTCACCTGATATTTCTGGTATTATTTTAGAGCCAGTGATTCAAATTGAAGCACACAAACCCCTATGTATTTATTCCATACACATACATAAATTTTGGACAGCTGCAATACGGTGTGTACTCCTGCTGTTGTTTTGACAGTCTTAGCTCAGTGAAACTACTAATTGAACTTGCAGTGCTGAAAATAATACAGCCATATGTGTAACTGCAGTGTGTACTTCATAAATGAGATGGTGCCACCATAAACTGTGAAAATAATGCAGTTGTATAAAATTAGAGTGATGAATGTGCATTGGCCTGCAATTCTACTGTGCAAGCCAAAGCTGGTAATTTTTCTACCCTTTTTTTTTTTTTTTTTTTTTTTTTTTTTTTTTTTTTTTTTTTTTTTGTTATCATGGTCGTCCACCAGTGTAGGTGGGCTTTGGTTCAGTTTTGGAGAAAAACACCCATTCCGGGCTACAACCAGCCTGCTGTGGGCCAGAGCTCCACGATGGAGAGAAGATGAGAAATGGGAGAAAGCAGCAAAGTATGGCAATGGGGGATTTTGGTTTTGCTGCATTGTCCTTCTAAGGACAGAGAAAATCCTCATTTATCGGGTTGTCACCATCACAGGGCCCCCTTCCCCCGCACACAGCTCCTCAAACAAAGGACAAGTTAGAACACGGGACAAACAAAGAGCTAGGCCATCAAGGGCTGAGAGCAGAAAGACAAGAACATGAATACAGTCAAATTTAAGTATCCAAGTAAAGAGACAAAGGACCGGGAGTGAATCCTGATGACTCACAGAGGAGGGAGAGGATGAGGAGGCAAAGACCATGATTGCTATCAGCTCCTGGAGGGAACATCCCAGCCACATTCCAGGCTATCACATGGTGCCCGGCGGGAAGAAGCCAGGAGAGATGTTGAGGACTGGTTAGTGAGTGAAACACCTCTTTGTGGATTTGTGGTCACAGGCAAGCCTGGCGGAGACTGCTGGCTCATTATCTGGAGAAGACATTGGTGATGATACAGGTTAGGAGTTATGGTGGTGGTTTGGTTTTTTTGGGCTTTCTTTTTCTCTGTGGTTTGTTTTATTTTTAATGTATTTTTTAAATAAAACCATCTGCAGCTACAGTATTGCAACATCAAAAGATGAAGGTTTAGCGCAATCAAATCTCTGGCCAGTGTGAGTACTCTGCTGGATGTTTCCTGAAAGAGACACACTGGGGATAAGGGTAGTTAAGACATCAGCAGATAAACAGAGATTTGTCAGCTTCCAGATCCAGAGCAATCGCTGCAGGCGAGGGTGGGTCACAGGGGGGTGACTGTCGCTGTTTATCGACCTTGATAAGCATGCAGAAACCTCTGTGGATAAGCAGCAGCCATGGCTCTTATCACTAGGGCCATAAACTGAGACTCTCCCTCCGATAGTATTCCACACAACCCCCCCTCCAAATCCCTCCCAGAAGTGATTAGCAGCATGTGAGAGATCTGTAGGAAACACCGGTGAGTCTATATGCAGAGCCCTATGCCACAGCACACTTTTCTTGCCTAAGCTTACAGGTGGCAGAATGAAATGAGATGGTGCATTACATGTACTCAGAAAAAAAATCACACCTTACAGACAGAATAACCTTCTTCTGTAAATATTCACTATTTTATATGTAATTTTTCGTGCTGTGGCAACACCATCGCACCCCCCCTGCCTTTAAACAGCATTCACAAGAACCAACCCGCTGGTGAGGCTGTGTCGGGGCTTCAGCTGCAGACATGACTACAAAGCATCAGCTCCAAAGAGAGGTTTGTCATGCTGCCATCAGCACTTTCTTGTTATATGGGATGTCTGGACAGGTAGGACTTTGGCATTAGGCTCTGGCAAGCAGCAACCTGCAACTGCAGCTTTTTCCAGAGCTCAAAAGTAATTCTATGCGAGGCAAGGATTGGCTGCACCGAGAGAAGCAGGACCAAGGCACCGGAGGTGGGCTCCTCCTCACCTCAGATTTGTAGTTTGGTACTCCTTGCCCAGTCAAGCACTTCTGCGAAAAGCCACCTGGCAGTCTTCTGGAAACACCATTGTACATCAGATAAGTTTTCCTCAGAAATTAAAGGATAGAACAAGCTGGCTGGGGCCGGGGCTGGATCTGGATGGAGCAGGATGCTGTTATTTATAAGATGGCAAGGATGAGAAAGGTGGTTAAAGAGTTCAGGCTGAAGAATACACTTCATAGCAGCAGGGAAGGACTTAATGGGCCATGAGGTGGAAAGAATAAAATAAAATCCTAGCATTGAGAACTATGCCTCCTGATCTAACTTTGATAAAGCCACAATGAACAAGATTGAAACTATCTGTGTCCTGTGGAGAGCAGCCCAATTTGCCTAAGGCAGCCGTGATGAGTAGGAAAGGTGACAGCCCAAGCAAGAAAAGGGTTTGCTGAAGTTGGTCCCTCCCATGATTCCATTCAGGCATTGCCTGAAAGATGCTGATCCTGAGTTCAGACTTTGCAGACCACTTGATTTTTCTACTTCTGATACAGTGTAGTAGATAATCTGTGTTTTCTCATCTGTTACTAGCACCACTGGTGTAAAAACACATTCAGAGGAAGCAAAACACTTCTGACTTAAAGATGGAATTGAGTTGTGCCAAACATAGGCAAATCTTTGTTAAAGCTGGGAAGATGATGATGAAAGAAAACATTATCAGAAAAAAGAATAAGATAAAAGAGGCTTGGAGGTCTGCAAAGTATTGTGGAGTTATATCAGAATGGTTTTAAAGAAGACTAAAAGAGATAAATTAGTAGGAAATTAGGAAATAGAGAGGGAAAACTTGTAGGTAAGGAGAAAACTGCAATTTAGGCTTTAATGAAAGCGAGACAAGAAGAGAATAACCCATGATAAAAACTAAAACCAGAAATGGCTGGGAGGGAGTTACAGTGTTAGAGAGAGAGCATGAAGAAAGCCGTGTATTATTAAGCCTAGCAAAATGTATTTTATTTATTCATGGTTCTTCTGGATTATTTTTTGCTGGCAGCTGCTGAGGGTCCCAGTGCTGCGCCTTCCCCTCCCTCCATGGAGGGCAGCCAAGCACTTCTGTTTGAGGATGATGAATGTGCAAAACAGTTTTGAACGCTTCAACTTTAAACAAAGCACTCTCCAAAGCTCCCTTCTGCCTTGGGCAGCCAACCCCAAGTCTCCCTGGTGGAAACCTGGCAGCTTCCATGAGCTCCTTTTGCAGCTTGGTCCATTATTAATGCTGAAATATAGATACCGGGATTGAAATAAATGAGAATAAGGCAAACTTTCCTTGCAGAAAAAGAGAGATGTAATTTACTCCCTCCTTGCATGTGCTGTGCTCTCTCCTTGCAGACAGGTGAGAAAGGATGTCAGCTCTCCAAGATCTAGAGCAGCTTCTGTGTGGGACCCTCCAAATCCATTTGTAGTCAATGGAAACACCACCACTCACTTTAATGGTGTGACCCTGCAAGGCTCACAGCCCTGCAAGTCGCACCCACCTGCACCCTGTGGCCTCTTCAGAGAATCTGAAGAAATTGGGGAAGTTGTGAAATTGAAAAACAGCCTAATCCTTTTAATTCTTTTCCTGAGTAAGGGAAAGCCTTTTCCAAGCCTAAAAAGGGTGTTGAAAAGAAAAGCCCTTCTCAGAGGTAATTTTTATTCAGCACAGTGNAGGACAAGAATCATCTTCTTCACTGGTTCCAATCCTGAGGAAAATTTACTATCTTCATACCCTGAAAGCGGGACACGCTGTGTCCCCCTTTCCCCCTGCCGGGACATCCCTGCCGCTCCAGCTACCACCGCAGAGCAGATCGCACCCACCGGCCCGGGATTGCTTCACTGTCTCCAGTCTGGTGCCTCCCAGCAAGACCGGACTGCTCCAGGTTTTTTTTTTTTGTGAGAACAAAGCTCTTGAGGTCTCGCCTTGTTTCTTTTTCTGTTTAGTATTATTTTCTGTAATAGTTACTGTTTTGTTTGCACTGTTATAATATTAGTAAAGAGATTGTTATCCTTTCCATAATTTTGCCTGAAAGCCCTTAATTGCAAAATTATAATAATTTGGAGGGAAGGGGGAGGGGTTACATTCTCTATTCCAGGAAAACTCCAGTTTTCCTGGACAGATACCTGTCTTCCCAAACCAAGACACACAGTAAAATTTTCAAAAGCTTTAAGGGTGTAAGTCTCATCTGACTTCAAAAATAAGACTGAGGCAGTTTTCTGCCCTTCAGCCACATCTCTAAGGAGGTCTGTACTCCTTTAAGGAAAATAGGGTTCTGAACACCTCTTTTTAAATCAGAGTTATGTATAAGAGCTGCCACATTACAGGGGTGATATTAGACATAGATTTAGGCAAGCCTTGCAGCCCAAAGGCCTGCACTTACTTTCTGGCAGCAATCTTACATGAGATACAAGCAGGGCTGTTCTAGAAAACATAAACACACTCGACTGGAGCTCTAGAAGAATGAGTACTAATGAGACTGATCTCTGATCTTAGTAAGAAGCTTATCCTCTCAGACCATAAGCAGGTTGTTTGAAAGAACACCTACTAACTGAGTGAGGCTGGGAAAAGACTGTTTTGAAGCTCTGCCACTGCAGAAATTCCCTCAGAATCATCTTGTATTCAGCAGGGCAGGAGGCAGAGCCCATGTGGACATTGAGCAGCAACTGTAGTCCCCCAGACTCTGGACATGCTAACATAGGTATGAATGTCTGCCTTGGCTGGTATGTCCTGAAAACATTTGCTTGCATAAATAAATTTCAAATTAAGACACCACTGAAATTATCCAAGGGTCTTCCAGGGGTATAAGGACTGCAGGATGAAGCCCTGAATCAAAGACTGCTGTAGTTTGACCAGGCACGTCTGGCAGGGACAGCATTGTTTTTGATGTATTTCATGGCTACCAGCAATGCCCTCCCCTCTGCGAGGCACAGACAGGATGCTTCCATTTTCAGAAGCCCCAATAAAACAAACAAAAAAATTTACTTCGTATATTCATGTATTTAACCATAGTGTCTATCCCAAGAAATGTGTGGGGTTTCTTAAAGAGCTCTGCTACTTAATTCATTGTAAATGATGGGGAATCTGCAGCTGTAGTGTTGGTTATAAATGATGTAATTTTCAGGAAGTGTCAGGATGAAGCGCAGCCACTGCCATGCCAGCACCCAGCACATAAATATCCCAGTGTTGGTTTTTTGTTGTTGTTGTTTTGGGTTTTTTTCCATGTGTGTTTCAGATCTGACTCTGAAATTCCAGGACTCGGTTATCATTCTGTTAACACCGTGTCAGTAAAGTTACTCAGCTGGGGATGCTTCAGAGTAGCTTGTCCTGCAGGTAAAAGATCAGCCAATGGCTTGGAAATGTGTAGTGCAAACAAGTCAAGAAAACAAGTCTGCATAAATATAGAGACTTGCATATCTCACTTTATTTTCTCTGCTAAAGTACAGGATGACAGACACAACGTCTGGATGATTGCTGGACTTTGTTGGACACGGGCTTGGTGTTCTGCTGGGGTAACCATAGGGTTTATAGCACTAGTCACAGGGTGCAAAGCACCCTGAACCTGGTGACTGGTCCTAATGGTCCTAACGAACTATATTTAAAGTGTTTACACAGTGCGATTTCATCTTTCCAAGGCCTAGAGTGTGAACTGTGGACTCTTACTAGCCTAAGGATAATATATATGGTATTTCTGCTAGGTTAGAGAAAAAAAATCTTTTATTCTACTCAGTTTGCTTTAATTAATGCCAGAGTTAAGTTGCACC
>WEIU01017226.1:0-224923 GCA_013389925.1 Aegithalos caudatus | reverse complement strand
CGGGCGCCGAGGTTACTTCGAAACCCGGCGGGGTCGCGCCTGCATCGTACCGGCGCTGTTCCGAGCCGAGGAGGGCTATCCGTGTGCTTTGCGAGCAAGTAAATCCAGATAACTTAGGGACGGGGTTTGGTAGCGTCCTTTGTTCCAGCGGGAGGTTCGGTGGTGCTTTTGCGTTGGTTTGTTTTTTTGGGGGGGGGTTGATTTCCCTTCCTTGTGCCGGCAGTTAGCGGAGAAGATACGCGGTAACTCGGGTGCTGTCATTAAGTGCCAGACATCTCGCTGGGGTTTTAGAAAAAGGCTCTAATTATTTTTTTAACAAGCCGGGAGGAGAGGCGTGAAGCTCTCTGCTCAGGTAGGATCCCTGCTGTACGGAGCGGCAGCGCTCCGAGTTCCTTACGGCGTTAGATGCCGACCCAGCCGAGGTCGAGCTGCCAAAAATGTGATTTACGAACCCTGCCGACATCCTTCACCCAAGCGCTTTGTTCCGATACGCCGTCCGGTGGAGGGACTTCTCCGGGAGCAGCTCTGCCTCTCCTGAAATGTGGATACTCTTAGGGATGTGTGCACTAGGGTGCCAGCCGGCGAGGCATTAAGAGTGTGTGTTTGTGTAATAGGTGTCCTACCAAAAAAAAACCCAAAAACCAAACCAAACCAAAAAAAAACAAAAACAAAAAACAAGCAGGCTTTTAATAAGGTCCCATGAATTGAACTGTAAACATAGTGATTCCTCTGCACTTGTTTGCTCACTGAAAGTCTTCCTCCTCTTCATCGATACGGTCCATGGTTTGTTTTTGTTTGCTTTTTGTTTTTGTTTTCAGCTAGTACATTTTAAAGAGCTTTTGACACAGGTTTACTTAGATTTTCTTTTGTCTGATTTAGGCTGTTGCAAATTATTTGTATTCTTTCAACTTAGGATGAGTATGAAGGTCCTGTTCTCAGCCTTTCTGTACCACAGGCCTTTTTGAAATGCCCAGCCAGTCTGCACTAATGTAGAGCCTATGGGATGACAACAATAGCAATCTAGGAAAAAACCCCTTCTGCTGAAGACTCTGTTCTTGGCTGGGTAGCAGTGTGCTGGATTTCAGCTTCTTATTAGTTGCATGACAGGTGGAACGTAAAAGTCATCCTGGCTGAGGAGTGCAAAGCTGGGACAGCCTTGTGCTGTTGCTGGCCTGGCACTGGTGAGCCACTGGCTGTTGGGATAGGACTCTGTGGAAAATTCCCGCTATGCATAAGCTGGCAGTATAGTTAAAAAGCCCAAGCCTCTGGCTCAAAGCTGTGAGGTCTCTCACAGGGTTTGGACAGCTGACCAGGTATGTGAAGACAAATGAAAATGATACCTGTTTTTTGCTGCTTTTCTGAGGGGAAGAAAGTTGGTTGGACCACACCTGATTGAAATTCTGTATATATATACATGTTATGAAGTATTCTTGGGAGTGTTGGAGTGTGCTGTGAGATACCCAGATTAGAAATGCCAGGAAAACAGTAAATATTATTTTGGCCGTAATGTAGTGTGTTTAAATTGCACATGGAAATGCAAGAACTCAGAATGAGCCTGTCATCCCGACACCTGCTGTGGCTTAACAGAGTGCCCAAGTAGATCCGTCTGCATGCTGGTCACCCTTTCCCTGAGGGACTCACTTGGTCCTTCAGCTTTGCCCAAATCCCTGGATATGTTCTTATCCTACCTGCTCTTTGCTTCAGTTCAGGGTTCTCACCTTGACCCCGTGATGAACTAGATGAGAAACGCCATCAGCCACACTCCGAGGAGGCTTCAGCACAGGTTTAGCTTCAGTCCTGTGAGTTGCCCCAGTGAAATTAGAGGGATACTTGAAAGCAAGCTTGCATATGGAGATTTCAAGCTCAGGGCTGCCTCTCCTGAGGTTTCCAGGGTGTGAACTGCACATTGTTTTTCCTTGCATGGGGCTGAGAACAAATGGCATATCATGTCTGGGTTCCCTCCAGAACAGCTGACCGTACTTGGGACTGGTACTGGCAGAGTAGGAGCAGTGGAGCTTCTCTGCTGGAGTTTTATGGAGCATTAGTTTGTGCTTGGGGCTTGAAGTCTTGCTGGAAGCTAATGAAGCTTATACTCCTAAGTGCTCAAGTCATCGTTTTGAGCAGAATTTAGTTTTCTAAGTCAGTGAAGGATTTTTCAGATTGTGACCTCAATCAGTTGATTGGCCTGGAGGATACAGATCTGGTGGTATGAACGGGTGTAGGTGGTGCCCTGATCAGTTGACGTGACTCTACTGAAGACCTGGTGATTTGTGTTTCTGAGCACATGGCTGTTGATTTTGGGACTTGGGCTAGGGCTCCAGCCTTTTTAAGAAGAGCATCCTTACACTGCCTTTTGTATACCTGCGTTTATTTGTCAGCCAGTTCTGCAGCCTCCTTCAGTACACCAAGTAGAAGATACTCAGGCAAGTAATGTCACTGAACTTGAGTGTGGTTAATCACCTGAGTAAATGGTGTGCAATCCAAGTTCAAAGCAGCAGATTTTGGGTGTGAGTGCTCTTTTTGTGGAGCATGTGGGAAACTAATTTCCAGAGCCTGGGATCTTGGCATGCCTTAAATTTTCTCCTGTTCTTATGCTTTGCCTCTATCCGGTGGGTGGGTGGGCTGGAAGTCAGATGAAGGCTGGGCTTTCCTCCCCTTACAGAAAGCAGCTCTTCAGAGAAATTCCACAGCTGTTTCTGAGTCAGTCTGGAGTTGCCTTCTGGCTTTGTTGCTGCTGTTTCCTCCTGCTGTGCTGTGCTCTGTGAAGGGAGCAGAGGAGTCCTTGGAACCGATGTAGCTCTGTAGCAGGATGTGTCACACAGAGCAGGGTTAGAGGAAGCCCTCCCAGCCCTCATTAGAGGAAACCCTCCCTCAGTCCTGGACTGGCCAGGGCTCAGCATTTGCTGGGCTGTCTGCAGCCGAGCTGCCCCCTGTCTTAAAGGCAGTGATGGTGCCCAAGCACCAGAGGCATGGGTTAAGGGACGCTGGGAATGGCCAGAAGGATGCTGAGATCTCTGGGATTGTGAAGGAGTGTGAAGGTTGCTTTCATTCACACTGAGATCTAGGTAACAGTCCTTCAGCCCTGACAAAGCATTTCCCCTCTTTCAGATGCAAATCCCCTTGCTCTGTTTTTCTGCTGCAGAAATTACCCCTTCAGAGCAACCCTCAGATGTAAATAAGTTTGAAATTTGCCCCTTTCTGCTCCAAATGTGTAACATCTGGGTAGTTACAGAGCTGAACTGCATTGTGTGTTATGCAGCTCACAAGCTGGATTGAGCAAGGCGTTGTTTTTTGGGATGTAGCAAACATGGGAACACCACTAATCAAACATCACAGTTTTCATCTGGTTTTATTTTATTTCATTTTAACTTAGTTTCCCCAGGAAATAAGTGCTGTTTATCTCCTGTTTGGCTGGTTTCAACCAGACTGCACCAATGGCTGGCAGTCTGGAAGATCACTAATTTTCCACTTGTGTTTGTTAAGAGTCGTGGGTGGCTAGGAAATCTTTGAAGCAGTGCTCTCTCTGATGAAAACTAGACTGCTTACAGCTACTCTGTGTTCTGCCTGGTAGCAGCTGCCCAGCCAGGCATTGCATGTGTGGTGGTCAAACACGCAGCACCTCTGCAGCCCTGGCCAATTTGCAGGGAAGGTGTGTGGTGGCAGGAGCGGATGCGAGGCAGCATTTTGAGGGGAGCTGCCAGGACAGGAGGGCAGAGGACACATATGTCCCACAGATGAGTCCTGTTTGTTACTCTTCCTTGCAGCATGGCTACCTTTTGGTTTATCAAGCTAAAGCCACCTGACATTTAAGAAGGCTTGTGGGCTGACAGGCACAGCCTGGACAAGCCCACTTTCTCTGACCTCCAGGACACGTTGGGAGGTATGCGTTGGAGCAGATGGGAATGTGCACGCTGGGCAGGACTTAGCAGAGGTGTGTGTGCGTGGGCAGACTGGCACGTGTGCAATGGCAGTATGATAATCTGGGTGTTCACTGGTGCCATCCTGTGAATTCAGTGATAATTTGACACTGATAACATTCTGTGCTGTATGTTTCCCCCAAAGTAGTTTCTGTGAGTGAAGGCAGTCTTGGATTCTCCCACAAAGTCCTCTCCCCAGAGTTACCTTAGGTAGGTGTGCACCTGGGCTGAGGTGCTGTGAGATGTCAGGGACATGCTTGTGTGTTGCTGAGCATCCCAGAATGGATGCAGCTGGTTTGGCACGGCTGTTGTGAGGGGTCTGCCTCTGAAATCTGGACACCATTGTACTAAGAAAAGCAGACTTGCCCCTCACCCAGGCTGTGTCTGTGTTAGACAATATAGCTGTGCTGGATGTGGTGAGCACATTTCTTCCAGACTTGGACTGAAGACAGGCATTGACAGTACAAATAGGAGTGTCAGAGATGTTGAGCATTTATGGGATGCATGTGCAATTCCTCACCCAGTGTGCATTTTGATACCCTTTCTGTTGCTGCTGATTGTCAGACAATGCATACCTGTTGTCATGGGGCATAGAGCATGGCCCTGCAGAGATCACCAGTGTCAGGCTCTAATGTCAAAATATTATGTGACACTTTAGGGGGCCAAGGCAAATCTCAAACACCCATATAGATCTAGGTAAAACCAGATGCTTCTGTCAAGGTGAGGTGAAGGGAGGAACTGTATTGCTGTCTCCCCATCATGGTTTACAGAGGATCTGGAACACCAAGTCATGCCAGCAAGGCAAAATGCTATTTCCTTACCCCACCCAAAAACTCTGCCTGGGCATCTCTGGCATCCAAGTGTAATTCTCTACACTATTAGGGATATATCACTTAGTGAAGCAGAACATCTCTTGCTTCCCTTCTTTTCCCCTCCATGGACACCATCTCTGACCACAGGTAGCTTGACATGGTAGATGACTGTGGTAGGTAAGAATGGACTCTTGGGCTTAAACAAGACCTTGTGGGTCCCTCCTCTGAAGCTGCCAGCCACCCAAGCTTCTGTGTCAAATCCTGAAGCAGGCAGATGTGGGGTAAAACATGGCTGTGGTATTATCTTTGCCTGTTCTTATGAGATGTGTTGTGCTACCTGTATACATTTCGGGATGGTGCAGTGCTTTCTCTGTTAGCTTTTAAACTGGACTGAGCAGGTTGCATGCCAAGAGGCAAGGATTGCAATGTTTCCATTACCACAGTGGACTTTTCCATAGTGGAGCTGTTCCAAAAGATGTGCACTGAGAAGAGCTGGTGTGACCCGACTGCCTGGGACACTGCAGGCTCTGACTGACTGCACCTCAGGGACTTGATAGCTCCAGGTTTTGCAATCTCTGCTCTCTGAGGATGGGGAAAGGTAGAGGTGAAACTTGCTTTGTTAGATGTACAAGATCACGTAAAGCTTGTGGTGGTAGCTGGCAGCACCTCACAGACAAGGTGAAGGTACTACTTAAAAGAAAGGCTGGGTGTGTGTTTGCAACTGGGGGCATACAAAGGCAAATCAGACTTTTTAAAAAGCATGAAGCATGCATAAGGGAGCATGCTGTCAGATGCACTGCCTCTTGCCAGCTAATACCATCTGCAAATAAAACAAGTTAGGTTGTTGCTATTGCAGCTGCTTTCCCTCACAAAGCAGCGGTGACCCAGACGCTGAGAAACATGTTGGCAATTGGCCTGAAGTCAGAGGTATACAGGGTAATTTACTTAAAAGACCCAATATGACAATTATCATCCAGGATGAACACATAGAGCTGTAATGTTTGCTTGCCAGTTGTGTTTTATATGATGCTCTCCCTGAAGTTGCTCATTGACTGCATCTTCCAACAAATAGAGAAACACAGCCTGGAGATGATGGGCTTCTTCTTCCCCGACCTGCAGTTAGATGCAATGATTACACTTAAACAAGTTTTATTGTGGAGACAGGAGGTATTCAGTGGCTTGGGCAGAAGGCTGTTAGTGGGGTCATTTGGGATCCAGGCCTTGGGAGCTTTCCTTCTGACCTTGGGCAAAGCACATCAGCTGCTCAGTGCCTGTGTTCATAGAATCTGATTTGTGACAATCAGTTTCAGAGTAGGTGATTGATACTGGTCTTGGTTTCTTTCTCTGAAACAACCCCAAAATTCACAAATGTTTGTGCATGGGATTGAAGCACAAAAGCTCCCTTTCTTCTCCCTGCTCCTTACCTCAGATAGAGGTGGAAGAAAGGGAGTTGTTCACGGCCATCTGCTGGAGTCATCCATCATGTTGGGAGCAGAGGCTGCTGGTTGTTCCACATGTTATTAATGTTGAAAAGATAGAAACATATGATCACATAATTGTGTTGCATTTCAGTTGCTTACAAAATAATGACATCAGGAGAACAATGGGGTTGCAAATTCAAGCGGACAAAAGCAATGAAGTTCCAGGACTAATGTTGCAGAACTCCCCTTTGCATCTGCATTATGATACAATCTTTAATTCTGTAATTGCATCATTTTTCCCTTTCACAGAGTCCCTTTTTCACTGGATAGGTAATTGCTGCATAATTCATTTTCTCTTCCCCACATTTTCTTTCTCCATGTGTCCCTACATCTATTTATTTTACACCCTACCCAGACCTTGAACTGAACAATTGCTAATTCCTTCCTGGAGGGCTTTCTCAGGTGAGGAAGTTATTCTTGCAACATATCAGGTACAGGTACTGTCTTTGTTTTCATAGTTGAGGGGTGAATTCAAAGAGAAAATCCATCTCAGGCGATTGAAACACCTTCAAATTTGGCTGTGTCAAAGAGGTATTTGAGTATGATTTTATTTTTCACTCATCCCAGAGTACTTGGCATGATGTTGCAGTTCATCTGCTGGAAGCACAAGGACAGCTGACCTCAGCTGCTGGTGTTTGTAGGTGAGCCCTAAATGCCTTGGCTTGAGGGTGGAGCTGCCCTACTAGGGGTCACCTGAAGAGAAAACTGGTTTCAGAGACTCGGTGAGCTTCTTAAAAGGTTGAGTGTGGAGCCAAGTCCTGCCTGCAGGTGGTATGTCCAACTTCCTCAAGCAAGGTGGTTGTCTCTCTTTATTCCTGCACTGCTTTGTTCTTTAATGTTTCTGACCCTCACTGAGTAAGGCAGGGTTTGAGGGACAGTTGTTGCTTTTATCACACAACCATACTGCCTTTTTTTGGAAAGCAGTACATTTCCAGAGCTCATATGGTTTGTCATCACTGAATTGGAAACAGTCAGTGCAGATATATACAGAGGCTGGGTGAAGGTTGTATGGGCAGTCTTCATTATGATATCCCTAATTTTGAAGTGATCAAGTTTGCAGTCTTTGTATTAAAAACATAACATAGCTAGGTTTAAATGTAATTTTATAACTGTACAAAGGGAAAAGCAGGAGATAAAGACAAATTAGGCCTTGTCATATGAATCTGCAGTGGCCTGAGTCACCCAGAGAGCACAGACCCTTGGGATGTAGCATTAATTTCTAACCCATGAGATAAGGGCCGGGTGAGGAAGCACTGTTAGGCTATGGATGGTGGTCAGTGGCTGGAGTGGGATGACACGCTCAGCAGGTTGTCTGGTGCTGTACTGGGGTAGTGTCTGGATATCCTCAGATTACTGAGGATTGCTTACTTGCAGCCCAGAGTGTGGATATCCTCAGATCCCAGTTAAGGATGGGGTAGGCAGAGTTCTGGTGGTTCCCAAGCCCTCTCTGACTTGCCTGTATCTGTTCTGCTCTTCAGTATGTGGCAGCCTAGTCATGCCCTTAAACTTGCCCTCCCCAGTATTCCCTTCTTTCCCCCTCTGTTTCTGTGTTCCTCCAACAAATGCCATCTGCTTCTCTCCATGTTCTTGGGTAACATCACTTTCGTTTCTGGTGCCGCTTATCATTTTCCAGAGGTCCCAGATAGCCTGGTAGGTTTATGTGCAATCTTTATTCCGGTGTAGGTCTGTAACTTTTGCTTGTTCAGATTGTAGTTGAAGGCCAGCCCAATGCCTTTGAAGCATTTTAGAAGATTCATCTTACTTTTAGACCAGAGCCATTACCATGGGATACTTTGAGATCAAGCAATGGGAGGCACACTAGTTGCTTGTGCTTTTTTTATTTTCTGAAATAAATACTAACATGATAGTGCAAGAAAGAGTGTGCAGGTTCTAGAGGCTGAGCTTCCAGCTGAAATGCAAGACGGTGAACTTGGCCGCTTTCCAGAAAAGTGATGTCTGTTCTTCCAGCAAGTCATTATATGTCTGCACTTCTGTCTTCTGACCAATTTACAGTGAGTCTGTTCCTACATCTTTATTCAGGGGAGGGAGGTGGTTAATACCAACCTCACGCAGCAGCAAGAGAAGACAAAGTAGACAAATTCTGATTGTGTTCAAATGAGCATAACAATAGGCTTTCTTTATGTACTTTGGGATTTTTTGTTTCATTTTACTAGATGAAGAAAAGTGTATGTACCAGCAAAGAAAATACGCTTGCCAACAAATCTGGTCTTGGAACAGACCAGGCTGACCTGCAGTGAAACAGTTGGGATGATAATAATTTAAAAGTCAGACTTGTGTTCTTGGGAGTTTGTGATATAAATCATGGCTGTGATCACTATAAACCATGTCAAACTAGATTCATAAAATAATGTCAGAGTGTCTTAAAAAGTTTCAGATGACTCAAAGGACTGTACATCTTTACAAAATAATTAATAAGCCAGATGCTAAAAACTGGCACCAGTCGCTTTTTCCTCCTTGCTTTGCCACTGTTTGCAAGCCCAAGAGCCAGTATCTGATTACTGGGCTTCATGTATTTGAGGAGAGACAATTAACAGGAACATGGGACTGGTCTTCAGCTCTTATCTGAAAGTTCTTGGGGTTCCAGGGACTTTGGAAGATTACTGAGAGAAATGGCTTGTATCAATGGAGACATGTACACATCTTTAAGAGGTGGGGGACAAGTTTTGTGGGGGGAAAAAGTAAACAGCAAAAAACACTGCACACTACTGGCCTAGGCATCTCCAGCTTGGAAGGTGATGGTGAGCTTGTGTGCGTAGGATTTGGTTTGAGCTTTTATAGGCTTCACTTAATCCCTGATAGAACCTTGTTCTCTCTACTTTGTGAGTGTGGTTTTCTTTTGAACTAAGCATGTTTAGGCAGACCTTCAGGCATTGTAAATTGCCATACCTTCCCTGGGAAAGAAACAGCTCCTCTGTGGGGTGGCCCCCACATTAGGTGTGCCTCTCTCTACCCCTGGTTTGCCTCCCTCCTCTCCTCTCCTCTCCTCTTCCTCACAGCATCTGTGGTCAGATGCTGAGAGGCAGGGACAGGGCTTGAAAAAAAGCTGGCTCAGCAGAGGAGGTGGAGAGCCAGCTGATGCCACTATTAATGTTCTTTCAAAATTGATGGATGAGACGATTACAAAATTGCAGAGGGAAGTGAAAGTTAACAGAATCCATGTTTTAATTGTATTCTGGATTGTTTTCAGCAGCCAGTTTCTGAGGTGCAGGACAGATCAAGCATTTTTGTGAGGATGTTGATATGGACTGCACATTGTACTGTTTTTAAAGAAAGAAAAAGATTGGTTCAGTCTGTTTTCCACACTCTGCTGCTCTCAGTCTTCGTCACTTGTCCTGAGTGATAGTATGCTGTGTCTAGACAGAAAATCAGATCTGAAATACTGTCCTGATGCAGCTAGGGAAAAAAAAATAAGAGGCTCTTGCAAGCACCTGTGGTGTCAAGGTGGTCAAACCTGTAAGGGGTACCTAGGTTCTGGACTTGTAATTTCCTCTGTGTCCTTCATCCCCATGGAAAGGAGTGAGGATGATGGAGCTGTCTGGTTTCTGGGTGACCAGCAGTGCTGGCCTTTAACCTGAGGGAGATCCTTTTTCAGCTGATAAAGTCCCGCTCAGTCTGCAAGTAGCAGTTGTGTGCTGCATGAGGTTTTCTTCTGGACAGGTGTTTTGCTTGAGTATGCTTCATCCAGGATTGGACCAAAATGCTCTTCTAAGTTTTGTTTTTCTTCAGGCTTTATATAAACCAATTTTTTGTAGTATTTTTCCTAGCTTTTCTTTCCTCTGTGTCAGAGAACTTCTCCCCAAGGCTCCTTAATTCAAACATAACTTGCCGTAATTCTGCATGTTTTGAAAAAGTGCTTGTGTAGGTGGTTAAGAGAAGAAAGCATCAGTCTTTCCACTTGCCTCCTCCTGCTTTCTCCCAAGTCAAAAGCTGAGAATGGGACACCTTTCAGGAGTGGGGTCTTTAGTTTAAAGTCGCAGTCTCAAAGTCCTGGCATCTTCATCAAACAAGCATTCTTTTCCATCAGCTGCAGCTGAAGTTGCATAAGAGAAGGTATCCTCAGGGTCTTGGTGGGCTTCTGTTTCTGAAAATGAATAATTTGGGGTGGAGATGGTCTTCTGCCTCAGTGCTTTAGCATGTGTGTTTCATCCATCTCTCTTATACCTTTGTAAGTATTTCTGGGATCCAGTTGGGCAATAGAGTGCCTCCCCCATTTCTCCCTACTTAACTTCATGGGGCAGCAGCTGCTGTTGTCGTGGTGAGGTTTAGAAATTGGTTCTAAACCAAACTAGGATGGCAGTGGTGAGGTTTAGATTTAGGCTTCATTTGGAATTCCGGCTTCGTTTCCTGCTCTGGAGCTGGTTGGTATTTGAATGTCTGTAAGCTAACATTAGGCAGGTTAGCACACCAAGGAGCTGGACTGCTGCAAGAGGAAAAGTTCATCCCATTCTCACAAGGGAGGAAAACAGGCTTGTGAGATGTGGTCGTGATCCTGTGAGTTCCAGAGGTGCCTTAGTGGAGCAGGCAGTAAGTGGGTAAGATGAGCAGTGGATCACAGCAGCTTTCTGACATCCTAAAGGACACAAAATCTTTGCAGTGTTTACTCTGAAAATATTCTCTCTGCCTTTCCAGAAGTGCACTGTTTACACACACGCAAACACAGATTTTGCAGTGTACGTGCTTGCGCTGTTTGTGCTGTGGGCACAGCTGGTAATGCTGATAGGAGGGTTTCTCTTGTACAGACTCTTGCTGCTTAGAAAGTAGAAATTTGCTGAGAGTGGCACTGGGAGCCCAGCAATTCTCCTTCCAGTGGGGCTAGGGAGCTGCTGGTGGGGACTGAGCTGTGCCACAGCAGGACCAGGGGTGCTGAAGTGCTGGCACTGTTATTTGGAATATTTAAATCCTTTAAAGTTTTTTTTCCCCTTAGCAATACTTTCCAAATCTATTTATTTAAAAGAAGACCTGAAATGTGCTGTTTTGCAGATGCTTGGGCGCCTGTTTTCTTCCTTCTGCTGTGGTAGATCTGTTAACGTCAGTGACTACAGCTACAAGTTGCTTGTCCAGGTGAAGCTTATCTTTGCTGTTGTGCTATCAAGCCCTGCTTGGTATGTTTTGATCTGATTCTCACAGAATTTCCTTTTGTTTGTTGCACTGTTGTGTATGCCAGTTTCCCTGCAAATGTTATGAGAACTGGCAGTATGGGCCAGATGCCAAGGGTAAGGGACTAATACAAATACATTTATTTTTATTTTGGAAGCTCTTGCAATTCACACTTCGCTGGCAGGGTGGTAATGATGTTTCACAGAAGAATGCCTTTCTTTTCATTTTGATTTCAAAGTGCTCTAACAGCGTCCATCCACAGTCTTAGGCATGGCAAATGATGCACCAGGATTCAGCAGCAGGAGATGGGCCTGGGGGCATATGATAAGCCTGAAGTTCGTCCAGGATAACAGCACTGGTGTGGCATCCCCAGAGCAGGTTGTGATGTCTCTGGGAATCTAAACCAAGGTCATGTTTCCATTTTTTATTTGCCAGGCCAGTGCTGTATCTGTTCTGCTGTGTTGCTTACTCAGTGTTTTGTTTTAGGGGGCCTGAAGATGTGTTGTGTAAGACGTGTAAGCTGAACAAGGTATCCTCTGTGAGATCTGAGATCCCTGCTTGTGCAATACCTGGCTGTTTGGGGTGTGCAGAGCCAGGGACAGAAGTGGCTGTGAGCCCTTAGGGTAGCTGGGGGTTTGCTTTGCCTCCTGGTGCGTGGCTGTGCTCAGCAGGCTGTGTGATGTACAGAGCATTGTCATGCCCAGGTTCTTTCAGTGGGACCTGGCAGCATTGGCACTCAGGGCTGTGCAGTCTGAGGGGACAGTGCTTAAGCTGGAGAGACACTTGATAGGAGGTCAAGATAGTTATTTGCATTACTGATGAGATGATTAGTAGATGGTGTTCATGGCTCTCATTAGAGACCTGTGGAAGATTGGTTCAAACAGAAGGATCTCTGTGTGTGTGTAATTTATGAGGGCTGCTGCTCAGACCTTCATTCGTACTCTTAATTGTTCCACAGTGGCGGTGGGGAGAAGCTGGAAAATGCTAATTGTGTTCTGTGCTCTCAGATGGGAACAAAGGCAGCCGTGGCATGTGGTCCACAGAGGCTTAGATGCTCCTCTGTGCTGTGGATCAGCAGCATAGTGCAGGGGGATCTGATTTTCATTACCTCTGAATGTCTGTTTACAACTGATGATTGGCTTTCTTTGTATAGAAATACCCATTTTTTTTTTTAATAGCTGAAATCAAAGGGCCAGACTCTTTGGTCCAAAACTATTTGTTCTTGGTTATTTGTCACATGCTTAGTTGACTGAATTAATTAATCAAATGGAAAATGTTTTTTCCCAAACCAGAAAACTTTCATGAAAAGAAATGTAATCCACCTAGTTTTTTAATTTAAAAGCAAAATACAAAAAGATCCTTCTTTTCTAGTTCCTTTTCTCACCCTCTTTCTTCTGTGTTTCTCTTGGTGGCAAAATGGGAAAAGAAAAAGGTTGAAGAAGATGTTTTGTATGGGCATTTACACATGTATGTATGGAGGAAAAAACCAAAATATATGGATGTTTTTGACTTACCAAAAATAGGCTAGTGAAAAATCAGTGGTTTATGTAAATTTACTTGTATGAAAAAGATGCATTTAACAACTTGCAGTAACTTTGCAAGTTACTCCACTTTGTATTCTGGTGTTACATAAACATAAGCTTAATTTTCCACTTTCTTGCCCCTGCATATCCTTTTCTAACTTACAGCACAGTTGCTGTTCATGTAAAACTAGCCCGAGTACTGAATAACCGTGTCCAATTAACTNTTTTTTGTTATTAATTAGTAGTAGAAGTGGTGGCAACTCTTAGCTGTGAAGTGTGCAATGCACTTCTTTGAGTGTCCTGACCTGAGTCACCGTTCAGGTGCCTCTTTTCTCCATTTCCTTCGTGACACTGAGCAAAAGCCAGCGACTGCCTTAGGAGGGTCTGAAGTCATGGGTGTGATGTGCTGCATACTTTGGAGATGTATCAGCTTCCCCCTTTTGTGAATCAAATCAACCTGTGTTGTAAGGTGCAGATCCTTTTATATTTCAGCATGGCTTACTTGTTCAGTGAAAGGGATGCATGCATGCATGCAGTCTAGGTGGATGAAACTGGTTTTGAGTATTTCAGTACTGCCACACATGACAGAAATTCTGAGCTTCTTTGTGTGAAATGTGTCTTTTCCAGGAGGTGAAAGTCCTTGACTGTACTTTTAAAACCTGGTTTAAGTAATTACTCTTCGACAACATTAACATTTTCTTTTCTTGCCACTTTTCCAATTGTGGCAAGATTTGCAGGCAAGAAAAAAAGAAAAATAATGTAAGGGAGCAGATAGTTTGGGGATTTGATTGTTTTGCTTCTTTAGTGCATCTTATCTGCATCTGATTTCTGGCAGCATTTAATGACCTACAGTGTATCTCATGAGTGTTTTCCATTCGGAGCTCCAAGCAGGCAGAAACCTACAAGCCAGAACACTGAAAGCTCTGAACTGCCCAAAAGGAAAAGAGGAAGAGCTCTTGCATCAGCTCTTCCTCTTTTCTCCTGTGTTGATGAACAGTGAAGGCAATTGTTTAAACCAGATGAGCTTTACTGCAAAAGAAAAAAAGGAAAAAACCACAAAGCTGGTTTTGGAGATAAGTACAAAGAGGACTGACCACTCCTATTCCTGCTCAAGGCAATCCCAAACTTATTGCTGGCTTTATTTCAATACATTTTTAAAGCTTTTGAAGATGAACTTCAGCTGGAAACAGAACTGTGGTTTGGTTGTAGCGCACCTAGGAAGTGGGGATTAGTCTTGTTTGTCAGGATACACGTGTTTAGACTAACTGAAGCTTGAATATTCCTGGAATATTCTTAAAGTGAAAACTGGGAGTCATCTAGCCATTAGCCAAAGAAGAAAAAGCTCTTAAGTTGCAAAAATCATAAACAAAAGAAATGCAAGTTGCATTTCTTTATGCCCCATAAAAGGAAATTGCTAAACATGTTCATTTGGTAAGCATATGAGTTCATGAACTGTATTATATTGCCTTTTTTTTTGTAAATGCCCCCGTATCATCAGCTTCTGTTCTAAGATAGATTGCTGGCATGTTACCTTCTGTAGCCAAAAATGAAGAAGAAAGGGGTTTGTAGGAGTAGCAATTTCAGCGGACTGCCTGGAATCTCAAACTGCTTATTAGGTTTCTTTGAATTATTGGGTGATGTATTTGGTAGCTGGTGCGTTGTATCAGAAATACATATTGTAAATAAATTTAATTTGAATGGTGCTCATACACTTTCCATCAGTCTTGGACTGGATTTTGCTAGCTTAGTTAAGCACGAAACTTCAGGTATTGGTAAAATCTCTTTTTGGCCTTTCCTGTGACAGAAGCCGGGGGCAAAGTAGTTCTGTTCTATCAAAGGGAGAGACTAGGAGGTGTGCTGCTCCTCCTGAAACCACACAGATCTCTGTGCTACTTTGAGGATGCACGTTGATGATTCACCTCTTCCTTTGTGACAGCTCAAGGTGATGTTTAACCCCCTTTCCTGGTGCCTTGGCTGCCACTGCAAGGTCTCCTTACAGATCTTGCACTGGTATAGGGAGGTGTCCCTGCTCTTACCTTTGAAAAAGGGCGCTCAGCATCTGAGAGGCACAGACACCATACTGCAACCCTTGCTCTCCCTGGGAAATCTGAGGCAAATCAGAAAGAGCTGGAGAAGCAGGGTCCTGCAGTCCACATACCGTCTGCTTCCTAGGTCTTAGTACAGCGGCTTTTTGGAAGCAATGAAATTAGATGGCCATGTGCCCAGTGCAAGAAATTATTCACTCCACTGTATTTATTTTTATAGTGAAATTGCATTTTCATATCTCCGTGAGAGAGACTGTAGCAGGATACAAACCCAGTGAAGCATTTCTTTTTGTGGACATAGCGATGTTGGCACAGCCGTGATGAAGCTCGCTACTCTCTTAGTGAAAACACATTGAGCTGGGAAGGGAATACTGCTGGTTTGCATCCTCTCTGAGGAAATTTGGTGATATAGTCGTGGTGGATGGAGATTGTATTTTGTCACACTCCAGATTGACGTTGCTGTGCAGGAAGAGATGTGCTGGACAGGCATAGCTTTAGTGAAGTTACCGTAATTTCACAGTGAAACATGGGATTAAGAGCGACCTATAATTTAATTTCACTTTCTAGTGACTCAGGAATGTGAACACTTCAGATTTGAGGCACATTTAAAGGGGTTTTATGTTTCAGTGCATTGAAATTAATATGCATGTCAAAGCTTGAGAGTATGAAGCTTGTGCTTGTGAATTGGACAGTTAGTGGTTTGGCCCACCTGCATTTTGTGTTTACATGCAAAGTAATTTGCATTAGCAGTAGAGAATTCCATGTGCATATAGCATATGTTAGAACTAATCTGCACACAAAGTAGTCCTGAGACATATGGGAGTCTGTGTAGTTAAGATGGGCTGCTTGTTGCAAGTCACTGGATTGTGTCTTGTCTTAAAAACAGAAGAGGGGAAAAAATGGAGGTGAGATGGTAGAGGTTACATGATTGTTGTAGTTAGGATCCAGTCCACTTCGAGTAATGCAGCCTGCTGTTGATGTTAGAGAATTACTCAGTGCTCTGTTTCAACTGGTCTCCAAAATGACTCAGTGTAAGAATAGAGGTCATGTGGATTTTTTTTAAAAGACCTGTTGGACTAATTAGGCTATGCTATGTGGCTTAGTATTAGTTAAGCATGCCCAGGGTTACTGGTAAGAGTTCAATCTTTAATTTTCTGCTGGAAGCAACTTCCCTTCAAAATCCAGAGATGTACAGCGTTGGTGATTAGAGATTGTAACATACAAACCCCAAAGCATTGTAGAAATTATGGGGGAAGGAAAGAAGCTGTAGAAACTGGGAGTTAATTATATGACAAGGGATCCACTGAAAAAGCAGATGGCTTAACATTCAGTGTTGCGGGGAGAAGATAGATTGTGTGAGTGTTTAGTAACTACTTCGACTGAGTCTTTTAATGTGCATATAATATATATTAAAAAATTCTGGCTGCTGTGATTATGTATAATGGCTTATTATGTAGTTGTTAGAACAAGGCAACAGAGAAATAAGACTTCCAGATGTACTTCTTTTACTCACTACAGACATTCAGTTCCTCTCTCTCCACCTCTGGACACGTCAAATGTTGCTTGCACATTATCTGTGTTTCCCCTTGCTTCCTGCTCGCTCTCTGTCCCTACCTACCTCCTGCCCCTGGCCTGGCCTTCAGCTCCCATAGGGAGTCTGGTGTTGTTTCTCCTGCTCCCTTCTCCATCCTCTTCACACACTTCCTAAACTTCAGTAATACAGATGTAAATCAGGGAGATTTTTAGTTCCCCATTAATTTCTCTAGCATATGTAAGTTCAAAAGATTAAAAAAAAAAAATTAATAAAGGTCTTTGTCCAGTGTTTGTTTCCAGATACCGTAAATGATTGATGAAGACCTTAGATTATTTCTACAAGGAAACTCTCTTTGTATAAACTTTGCCAAATTTTACCTGGCTGAAAACATTGTCTCTTGACCCATAATTCCAGAGGGGTAATTGAGGTTCAGGCTCAGGTTTTGTATTTTAGGAAGTCTTTGTCTCCTAAGGAAGAGCCTTCATCTCTCACATACTGTTTACTGTCCAGAGGCAAATTTCAAGTCTGGAAATGTGGCCAAGTGCCATTTGGGAGGGTTCTCTCAAAGTCAGGTCTTTGTATTGCCAGATGAACCAGAATGTGCAGTGAGCTGATTTTAGTGGTTTCATCGACTACAGGAAGACAGAGGACTACCTGGTTGTTCAGAAGGCCTGCTGGGCAAATGCTCTGAACCAGTAAAAACATATTAAATCCGTGCTGTGTTTTGTGTCTGTGGTATCCATGGATGAGTGTTGGGTTGCAGCAAGACCATTTTTGCTTTTGTGTGATGCGTTGGTCTTGGGCTGCCAAAGGTTACAGGGTGGCACTTGGTGTCTGTTTGTCCCAGCATAATGTTTAGCATGGTGTGCTTCCTCCAGCACAAGCCCTGGCATGGCTTTCTGGATGGATTTTGGTCTGAAGAAGTAACCCCTGCCACCACGGGGTGGGTACAGCATGGATGTTGTACACAATATGTCACTACTAGGCCTGCCCGGTTTAGCTGTGGCCAGTTCTGAGTCCAGAGGGGTTCTTTCCTTTTCAGCTGTGCTTGGTGTTGGCACAGCTTAAGCTAAACTTAAGCTGCCTGAATACCAGCTTAGCTAACTTGTTCTTTGCTACTATTTGATCTTCCCGGCACAGACAAACATAATTTCTCTTCTTCAAAGGCTGTTACTCCCTGCTTTTATAATTTCTTCCCCCCTCACAGTGACACCTCCAGTAATGTTTCATTGCCATGCAGAAGGAGGAAAGCACTTTGTCAGCAGCCTACTTCAGGCAGAGAAATGTATAACTTTGAGAAGCATATCTACAGAACAGCAATTACTCAGATCATCAATATTTATATAGCAGATAATAGACATCATGGACAAGATGAATATTGTTACAAGAGGAATAGCTTCTGGTGGGGGGAATGCAAAATATAATTGCTAAATTTCTTTAAATGGGATAATTATTTAACTTGCAAGTGATTGGTGAAATAGCTTAGTCTGAATTAACTACTGAGTGGGAGTTCATCTGCTTGTCCCCCTCTTGTCTACCCTCAGTTCACACAGTGAAAGCTGCCTGGTATATTGTCCCTTGCATGTGGCATTAGCTGAAGGCAGTAATGATGCCACTCTCTGAATGAGGTATCATATAAAATAACAAAAAATAATCAAGCAGTTTGTTTTGAAAATTATTTTTTGTTATGTCTGCTGTGGATAGACACTTGTGGTTGGAGATGGAGGCACAGTCACACATGCTTTGGTTTGAAAAGCTGAACCCCAATGTTCAGGGAAAGGTGGCTGTGCTAGGGCAGTTTATTTTACCAGAGCTTTGCAGCATCCTGCCTGCCAGCTGATGTCCTGCTGGCTGCCTCATTGGACAGGCAGCCCAGTGAGTCCCTGTCTGGCCTCCTGGCCGGAGGGACAGCCTGGGTCATGGCTTCCTGTTTGCACAGGAGATGCAGCTCCTGAATTCTGCAAAGAGAATGCCTCCTCCCACCCACCCTTTTTAACCTTTTTATGGCAGTGTGATTATTTGTAGGGCTTTCATTCACTGGCAAGAAAATCTGCTGCCTTGTCCTGTTTCTGAGATGTATTAAATCAAAAACTAATTGCATGTGGGCTGTTTGCTACAGATAATTTATTTACTGACTTTTTTTCTTCTGCTTGTGAAATGCCTCTGAATAGCTCCATTTTTTCTTTATACTGACTAACTCTTCACATGTGGCTTCAGATGAGTATCTGAAACCCTGCACCCTCCTGACTTCTTTCAGCTGAGGGGGAACAGTGGATGGAAAGGTACAGTACTTGATGTTCAGTATTTAGTTCAGTTGGGTTGGCTGTTGTTTGTAGTGTTAATCACATGGTTTTCAAAACATGAAAGTAATCTGGGAACATTTGCAACAGAGTTGGTGCACAAAAGATTTAAAGTACTGCAGTATCAAACTTCTGGGCTCTGTCTTCTATGGGATCCATATAACAAGGCTTCTTGTGCAATGCCCAGAGAAAAGCTGGAATGGGATTTGCAAAAACTGGCATCCTAAATCAGGAGACACATGAACTGGCTACAAGGGAGGATCAAGATAAGGACTTCTAGGTCAGTATCCCTCTTTCTATTGCACAAAAATCAGATTAACTGCTCCTTTGTACTTCCTGGAGCTAGGTACCTTCTGTTGAGTTGTAAGCAGTAGAGGAGCTAGGGCTTGCTCTCTCTGAGTTAGGTCAGATACTCAGCCCAAAGGAAGCTAAGGCTTGAGTCCCCACCTTTTTCTAGCAGCTTTTAATCATGGGTCTTTTTCTCTTCATAGATAAGCCCACTATATTGCCTGGATTCTAGCCCTTTTTCAAATTAATTTTTAATATAAAATAATTAAACATTCATTGGAGCAGGAGCAGGGACTTCCTTCCCCTCACACTCACTTTTCATTTCTGACCTGGATATTGAACTATGCACTTCAGAGTGGAATGGGGTTAAGGAGGAGACATTGGCATAGCTCTCCTGAACTGTGGAATTCTTGGTACTTGAAACTTTAATCTGGAAGAAGGGAAAAGAATATTGTAACTTAGTCAGATTCACCCTTAGTGAAGAAAAGTTTCCTTCTGCTGTGAGCATATCCAGGTTCTTGTGTGGGTTCACTGAGTCTGCTACTGGCATTGGGGCAATCCTGACCCTATTGCATGCAGCTCAATTTGAACTGAAGGTTTGTTTGAAGCTAAATTTAGGACAGCTTACATCTTGGTATTGCAGGTAAAGCTGAGATTGGTATTAATAATTTAGATGCTCATTCCAGTGCATAACTGTAGTAATAGAGGTGGTTTCTAAATTGCAGATCACAGACCCAGTATTGCAATTATGTGTGTTTCAACCTTTTCTAAAATAGTACCCCCACAGCTTTTAATGATGGTGGTGTAATCTTTGCTGGGAATTTAAACTTGCAGTCAACAGGCTCACTTTCTTAGTTACCCTCCCCAGATCCCTTTGAGGCAGCCACTCTTGAGACTGATGAAAGACTGTCTGCAAAAGGATTAATTCAAACATTATCTTCTGTCTGAAGTTCTGCCTTGAGGAAAGTAGGCACTTGATACCCCTTGGAGATATTACTGCAATTCTCAATCCAGCCCCTTGCATAGGTGAGCCAGCCCTGTGAGGGACACATGCTTGACACCTTGTTCCTCCTCCAGGTGCATTGCAGTTTGGAGTAGCTTTTTTTCAGAGTAAGAAGAACAAGGGGCCATTGAAAAGAGCAGGTTATCAGCCCAACTGATATGCTAGATTATTGGATTGTGTTGAAATGATGAATTTTTTCATCAGGCTAGATTGTTTGTACCTAATTCTCTGAATTGTGTTTTTTTTTTTTTTTTTTTTTCTCCATTGTGGTAACTTGCACAGAGTTACTGGAGATGATGAAGAGAATTGCTTTCCCCTCATATTTAATGAGGTACTTGCTGTGTTTCAGCTGTCTTGACCCACTGCTAATCCCTGACATATATATATATATTCTAATTTGAGGATGAGGTGTTAGTAGCATGAGGAAATGGTGTGTTTGCAGCATCCAGAAGCCATGAGCCTCTCTTAATTCCATTCCACCTCAGTGTCAAACACTGGGGCACCCCCATGAAGAGTATACATCAAGGCCTTTCTGTCAGGCTGGTGAAAACTAGCTAAAGCCTTGAGGGGTTTTGGTGAGTTAAGTGTTGTAAAGATCCAATCTTGTGTGGTGATTTTCTTTTAAGGCAAAAATGGGAAGAACTGCATGGCAAAGGACGGGGTCAGGGATATATTGCTACAAAGCTTCAAGAACGCTCATATAAAAATCCCTCCTCCTTAGCTTCTGAGCAGTACAAGGGTGAAGATATTTGCCTCTTCAGTTGGTTTTAAGCTGGTTTGAGGATTTGCCCTGCATTGCTTTCTGCAAAGGTTTTTCTGCATCCTAATTTTGTGAAAGTTCATTGGTTTATTTTATAAAGAGACCCTGCCCCCTTTTCCTCCTCCCCCCCCGCCCCTGCCGAATCTCCTTTCACTGAAAAATAGAACTGAAGGGTTAGATTTAGGGATGCTAGCACCATATCCCATGGGAACTGTAATTAGCATACTTAATTTCCCATTCTTCCCTTGGGGTTTGGCTTTATGGCTGACTTCTATCTCCTGTTTTAAAGTTTAGTTGCTGTTATGGGACATGAAGTCTAGCTGGGAAGCCCAGTCCCTGTTGGAAGTTGGGAACAAGAGTCATCATATGCAAGTACCTTGAGCTGGAGTAAGCAGCTTTTCACAGTTCTGAAAATGGGTTGCCAACTTTCCAATTTTTAGTAGAAAGGCACCACTTCCCTTAGTACAGGTAGCATAGCTGTTAATTTCATATCATTCATAAGGTGTTAATTTGAAAATTAATACATTTTCATGAAAACTCACTTTTCTCTATTTTTACTTCATGCCTTGACTTAATTTGCAAGCACAAAATACCACTTTTAGGGGCTTGTCCCACACTAGTTGTAATGTGATACTAGGATACTGGAGTTAGTTGTGAGTTCAGAGTGTAGCAAGTAGGGGATGTGATGTGGTTTGCCTGAGATGACCTCTTGTTTGGCATAAATATTTCTGACATGTGGAATGGAGCTAGACTGGGAACAGGAATAAACTACTCTTCAGACTCCAGATTTTGCTTTCTGAAGTAGGTAAGATTCCCTTCTTAAAATAGAAATCAGCAGAAATGCTGGAATTTTGTTAATTGAAAAGACTGATAGTCTGTGGAGTAGGAGACATGTCAATATGAAGTTTAAGAATGTCTAGAAGAGAGAAGCTGGTCAGCAATAGCAAATTAGGTAGAATTCAGTGAAGTTGAATTACTCACAAATTTGCTTTCAATAAGCAATGAGCTATTTTTATGAGGACTGTTTACAACTGCTACTTTTATGGTTGGCTAATTACCAACCCCCTTCAGAAAGAAAAATGACCCTCCTGAAAGTCTTCAAGCATACAGAAACTTGGATTTTTTGATCGTCTCAATTTCAGTGTCTTCTGCCTTTCAGCTTACAATCTCATGCTGCCACTCTCCCTGTTTGTGTGACTTCTACAGAAAACACAAATAATAGTAGTTGAAGGGAATTTTAAAATAGATCATGAAATCTAGGGCATGTCAGGATAATTTTGAGGTGGTCTTAAAAAATCCAGTGGTTGTCTTCTTTGAAAGCTTTTGCTGAATGTTTGAGATTTAGCCTTCCTCCTCTTTACCTAAAGGTTGGGAAGGTCTGTTCCTCTCAAGGCAGCACATGTCACATCTGTTGGCATTTGGGAATTTGACCAGGATGGCTCCTCCACTGGAAGGATTCCTGGGCAAGTCTGGCTCAAATCTACTCTTGAGAGCAGTTGTGTGAAAGGAACTTTACCCATCTCAGTGGAACTGCTTTGTATGGGGTGGTCAATGGCAGAAAGAAATGCTGGCAAAACTGGACCCAGGCTGGTTTTCATAGCTTTAAAGAAATCGTATGTTCACCTACAAAGTGTCTGTGGTACCTTTCCTTCAACTCGTGTATAAATTTGTAATTATTTTCATACATAAATTAATTCGTGCTATCATACTGGTGCTCCTTTGCAAAAAGGCAAGGTAAACAAGTGAAAAGCATTTTTGTAAGAAAATGTGCCCTTTAAGAGTTTATTTTGCCCATGTTCAAAAGCAGTTTAGGGAAGAAACTCCCTTACATTGATTTTCCTCTTGGAGTCCTGATGTAGTGTGCAGATCTCTTCTGATGCAGCTGCATCCCTGGCACAAGAAGGTGTGAACTGGGCTACTTGGGGTAGTGGGGAGTTACTTGAACAAAAGTTAGAATTGTGTGGCATACTGGCTTTCCTTATGTCCTTCTGTGTGGAGTTAGTGTTACCCTAAGGTAAGTGGCGGGGTTTAGTGAGGGGCAGTGGAAATGTAATCCCACAACTACAGGAACTTTATGATTGTAGCTCTTGGAAGAGTTGCAGCAAAAAACCCTTCATATTTTGAGGAACCTGACTCATTTTTTCCAGTGTTACAGGGTTACATTCCTGTGCTGCTGCTTCCTCTGCTGGCTGAAACTCCTTTTTGTTGTCCATTGGAGAAATTCTTATCTTCTATGTTAATGGGTGATTATGAAATGAGAACAAAAAAATTAAGGATCATGAACTGCCAATTTTAAGAAGTGATAAGAATCTACCAATTTGTCCTTCAATAACATTATAATACTGTTGCTTTTTTCAAATGAAGAGGGACACAGAAGTCCATAGCCTGTACTTGTGCATTTTAAAATCAGGGTATAATGCTGAATTGGAGTTTTTCAGCTCACTCCTTTAAAGGTCTCATTTTCTAGCATTCATGCTGATTTCTTTTGTGTCGTTTTAAACAATATCCAATAGCATTTTTCCATCAGCAAAGGCTTGTGCATTTCAGTGACGTTTACTGCTTTCTTTAGGGGGGTTATGCAATCAGCATACAGGAATGAAAATATTTAATGATTTTTTTTTCCTTAAAAGAGCTCTTATGCCTTTATTCTTACGATTGTACAGCTTATACCTGTGTCTTGCATCTGCATTCTTTATTTTGAGGAGCCTGAAAGCCTGCTTTCAAAATCTGAGCTCATTTGCAAAAATCAAGCTAAAAAAGGAATATAGGTGGATAAAATTGTCTTTCAAGCAAGAAGCTTTCATTCTAATGTTCCTCCTTTGGTCTCCCACTTCCATTAAATATGATATTTTCTTCCAAATTTCACAGAATCACAGAACTTACAGAGGGATTGACCCTTTTCATATCTATTGACTAGCCAGTGCCAGAGACTTTTGTGTTCCTTTCTGAGCCTACTTACAATGCACTTGCCTGCTTTTTGCTGCCTGGCAACATTAAAGCTCCTGAGGATCCACACTAAGTGCAGTCTCCTCACTAGAGAAGGAGGTTTATTGCACCTAATGGCAAGGAGAATAATGAGGCCTCATGGCCCCCGAGTTCTGTTTCCTGATCAGGTGGGTGGGATATTGAGGAGAGCATCCACACATCTCTTCAGGGACACCTGTGGAAACAGGCAATTCAAGTAAGTAATTTGAGCAACAGTTGTGTGACTTAAGAACTTGGAAATACTTCTGGTATTAATCAGGCAGTTAAACACTTAATTGCTGCTCTGTGTACGGGTTATAGTTATGCTTCATAATTTGTTTTTCCACAGGTGAATATTTTATGGTCCACGCTCACAGTGAGATAGCAACTAGGAAGACAGAGTAAGCGTGAACAGTTGTCTTGTTCTTCTTTCCATGCTGTCAGCCCATCTTTGTGCATTAAAGATAATTTACTCTAAAAACATGTTTCAGGCAAACTTGTGTGCAGAGCATATAGTGCATAAACCTTGAGCTGAATTGTGCCTCTTCCAGTGGGTGATACTAGTGAGCCATCAAGAAAAAAGGTGTTTATAGCTTATGAGGAATTTCCTGAACACAATGGATGCCCACTGATCGTGGGCCCTGTTCTGCAAGAAGGACAAATTACTTTGGTTTTATTTGTTGCTCATATCCACAGATATGACCTTAAACTTTTCCAGTTTTGTGTCTGTTTATATTTGGGGTCATTTTGGAGGGAGGGGGCAGGGAAATGCCAGTGATCCACTGACATATACAGGAGAGGAAAGGAAATTACTTTATGACAGATCTTTTCTGCTATTTCCACATGAATAGATGGATCCTATGGTACAGGTTTGCCTTTAAGGAGAGTTTAAGCAGTAAATACTTTGTTTATTGAAAGAGGGCTTGTTATTTTCTATGTTTGTATAGATTTTAGGTAATTCAGAAAGACTTCTGATAAAAATTCAGGCTTTTTTTTTCCACCTAGTTGTATGACCCTTCAGTACTTTTAAACTTTAAATTTTTCCAGGGTAGAGCGATGTGAAAATTGCATCTTTGTCAACTGAAGCAATTCATTACCTCTCTAAATGTTGGCTGCTGTGCTTGATGCCTAGAGCTGTCTTTTTCTTTAAAATTTTGTTTTCTAAGAGAATGGCCCAGTCCTTCTGGGTTTAAGTATACCTCCTTCTATCTCCCTCAAGTTGCACAGTGTTTTAAAGGGTCTAATTTTAAACACCGAAGGATTGTGTGTGTTTTCAGCAAGAGCAAAATAAGTGATTGCCATTGAGAGTTAGATGAGAGATGCAAAGACTGGGCAGGCCACAGCTCTTTGAGGTGGATTTATTTCTTCTGGCTGCTGAGGCATCTAGATAGAGGCTTTACTGACAGTCAGTGTTTGACTGGAAGGAGGGCTGGTGTGACTGGCTTTGGGAGGAGTGCAAGTGTTGGGGCAAGGCAGAAGGCTCACAACAGGGTTGGGTGTCTTCACCCTGGTGCCTTGGGGAACCATCTGTAGTGACACTTCCTAGCCATGCAGGTGAGCGCTGTAGCTGTTTGGTGTGTGTAGGGCACAGCTAAAAATAAACAAAAAGGAACTGGTCTCCTAATTGCTAGGGTCTGTTTTTTGTTGGTGGTGAAGCAGTAAAAGCCAGCATTGCTTCAGTTCTGTCCTGTGTTGAGAGGGGGGTAAGAGAATGGTGGGAGGCAGCAAGATGCTGGCACTTCTGTATGCACAAGGTGGGAAAGGCAACTTCACCTTCCCGGTGGGAGCTGTCCCCTCAGTCGGGGAGCGTAGCAAGGTCGGTGCTTTGGATGTGCTGGTGCCCCTTACTTGCTTCTAGAAAAGACTGCACGAGACGCATTTCAGTGTGCTGGTGCATCCCATCCAGCACCAAGGTAAAAGATGGGACTGGCAGCACTTCTCCCTGCTGTTTGGGAGAGGGAAGGTGGAGATGATCATCCTAAACCAAACTGCCTGAAGGGTGCTGGAGGGGAAGCGGGATGGCCAAGCAGAACTGGCTTCCTTGGTCCCGACAGCTTTGGTGCTTAATGGTTTATATTCTGGAGTGCCACCTGCTGGCTCTTCTCTCTTTGCTTGCTCTTTTCTAGAGGCAGCTGCTCCAGAAGATGAGAACACACAGCAAAGAAGCATGAATGTTAATAATAGGAATAAGAGTACTAATTATTTTTATTGATCTTTACATTTTTTTTTTAATCATCATGGCATTTAAAGATCCTGTTTATTGGCAAAGGACACACTCTGGCAGGTGTTCTGCAAACTTGGCATGAAAGAAACTGGCAGAGGCTTCACAGCCTAAAAAATAGAGAGCACAGTGTGAAGGAGTGGTTTAAAAAATAGAAAATTACTTTTCCAATCCATGCTGTTATTTGGAAAAATATGAAACATCTTGTAAAATTTATGGCTTGCTTTAGTAAAATGTTTGGATCATTTGTCGTTGGCAAAAAAGCCCCCAAAGCAGTAACCATTCCATTGAAAGACACCTGACAGTGAAGGCACTTAGGCAGAAGTTAAGAAAATACTGACTCAATTCTAAAAAGTAAAAATTATGTCAGTAAAGTAGTCCTGAAAACCTTTCGAATGTAAAGCAAGATATATTGTAGTTTGTCAGAAAACAGATCTGGGTCCAGAGACGAATTTTTTTTCATCCTAGCCAAGAACTTATTTTGGTAGTATAAAAGAGACAGGTTTTGATTCTATTTTTTAAGAAAGTCTTATTTTTTAACACCTAATGGGTGTTAAGTCAGTGTGGTGCTTTTGGCATCAGTTTGGTTTGTGTGCATTGGTGTTGGCAATATTCAGTGTGCCACTGTAAGACACAGATACAATGCTATAACAGGAATGAGGTAAACAACTGAGTGAAATATGCATAAAATTGCAAATATGCATAGAGCTGTGTGTATTCACACCATGTCTTAGATAATCACATCCAGTGGAACACACTCTAGACTTCTTGCCTTTTCCATTCCTCAGTGAGGTGTCCCTAGGGCACCTCTTTGGTTCCTAATTGCTCTTCTGTGTGATGTTGCATAGAATAGAATCACAGAATTGTTAGGTTGAAAGAAGCCTTTAAGATCATTGAGTCCAACCATTAACTCAGCATTGCTGTGTTGCTAAACCATGTCCCCAGGTGCCAGATTTCCAGTTTTTTAAATACCTCCAGGCACAGTGACTCCACCACTTCCTTGGGCAGCTTATTTCAATGCTTTACAATCCTTCTCATGAGCAAATTTTTCTAACATATAATCTAAGCCTCTCCTAGTGCAGCTTGAGGCCATTTCCTATTGTTCTGTCACTTGTTACCTGGGAGTAGAGCCCAGCCCCCACCTCCCCACAGCCTCTTTCAGGCAATTTTAGAGTGATAAGGTCTCCCCTGAGCCTCTTTCTTTCCAGGCTAAGCACCCCCAGCTCCCTCAGATGCTTCTCATCAGACTTACGATCCAGACCCTTCACCAGCTCTGCTGCCCTTCCCTGGACACGCTTCAGCACCTCAATGTTCCTCTTGTAGTGAGGCGACCAGAACTGAACACTGAATTCAAGGTGAAATGCATGTTGGAAATACATGGTAAAGCTTCTCTGATGTAAGGCCTCAAAAGTAATTAATGATCTTGGGATGTATGCTGGATAATATTGGGATGAGTGTTACTTTCTTCTTTTTTAAGAAATCTGTGAACCACCTGCCTTTTTGCCTTTTTAAGCCAACAGCCAAAAAAGCTGAATAACAGTTGTTGAAAATACACTTCTATAAAACAGCAGCTGATAGTTTCAGTGTTTCTCACTTGCCTTTGTTAGACTAGGAAAGCAAAAAAAGTCATGATGTATCACTAGGCTTAAGCATTCCACATTCAGTGGTAAAGCAGTGTGAGAGACACTTCTGGCTCAGCCAGTGGCTGACCATATCAGAAGAAAAATTATTCCAGAGTCAGTACAAAAAGCTTTGCCCTTTACATTACCTTTTTATAAATTTCTTCTGAAAGAAAACGGTCAGATTGAAATGGAAGTTGAAATGAGCTGACGTGTTAATGAAAATTTCCATTTTTGCTGAAGGAGAAAGTATTTGCATAATTTGATCTGAAACTGCCAATGAATTTGTTCACCTCAAAACTTTATTTCTTTTAGTTACCCCTAACTCGCATGCAGAAATTACAAGACTGGCCTACAAATCAGAGACTGAAGTTTAGGGGTCCTAAATAACTGGGATCTGAAGTTCACATTTCCAGGCTTTTCTTCAGATAAATGGGACTAGCAGCCTTCTTTTTACAGAATATTGACTTGATTGTCCCACTCACTGTGGCCATAGACTATCAGGATTGTGATGATGCGTTGAGCATTAGCAGCATTATGCTAGTTTCCTTGTCTAAGTTTGTTCTGCTGTTACATTGCAAGGGTTGCAGGACCAAACACAAAATTAAGAAGTGTGAAGCAATTTCCTTCACTTTGATTGTTTTTGCTCCGATGTGGCATAACACAGTCCTTTCTGAGCATTTGCATTCCTTCATACAGCAAAAATGCTGTAAACTGTTAAAGTGCTGCCAAATTGAGAGTATTTTCACACCAGGATGTTTCAAAAGCAGATTCTGACTGGCAAAAGTATGATGGGCAATGTCTGGCCTAAACTTTCAAACTCACTGTAAAGAATGCAATTCAACATAACAAAGCTTGGCAGGTCTGATAAGCTTTACTCAGCTACAGAAGTGGCTCTTGGAATTGAGTACCATCTCTCTGTAGGAAAGCAACAGTAGGTTTCACATAAGGTGGGCAGGAATAGTTCATCTTCCTATGCCTGAGCATTTGAGCAGCCAGTTACCAGTCTCCACTGCAGCCTGTGTGCCACAGCAGAAGGGGTAGCAGCTCTGAGCTCAGTGTCCCAGAGCTGGAATTTATCTCAGCCCACTGGAGAGGGTTTGTGGTAGTGCTAACCTGAATTATGATCATCGCCCTTGAGAGCACTGCTTTGCTTAGCTGCAGGACTACTTCTGTCTGAAAACGGTGCTGGTTCATGTGATGGAGAGATTGGGTGCAAATCCCCTCAGTCTGTCCTAGGCTTCATTCTAGAAGTTCATCCTTGGGAGTCTTGTTTCTGTCATGGGCATGCCAATGCCCGTGTCCATGGGCATGGAGAGAGCTGGGAGCCTTTCCTGGTGTTAGGTTGTTGTCTCACCACCAATCTGCAGTTTCACCTGGTGGTACTGGGGCTTTGTGAGATGGCGTAGAGCTGGTTGGGATAGTAGATGTGTAACCAGTTTGTTTAGTTGCAGCTATTTTAGGAAGGTTGCTATCGTGTTTCTTCAGGTCACACCTTTTCAGCGTGGTGTAGGGGAAGCAGAGGTGTCAGCACTTGAAAATTACCTTGATCTGCCTGTGGCTTCTGACACCAGGTTCTGTATTGGTGGTGTTGATGGATCATGTGTTAAGTATGTAAATGTGCAACTGACCTCAAGACCATGTGTCATCCCACTAACTTCCCTGGTCATGTGCTTCATAACTTGTCTGAACTGGAGCTTGTGAACTGTATAGTCAGAGGTAGAAATGTGGTTTGTAAAAGTATTGGAAGTAAATATTTATCTGGTGTAGCCTGCTACATCTCTTTGGAGGATTTTACTGGTCTAAAGACAAAGAGATAAATCATGAAATAGGAAATAATCAATATTATGCAGTTCAGGCTTGATCTAATTCTGTTTGTGATCCATATTTGCAGTGAGAGTTGGACTGTTCCCAAAACCCAGGAAGCGGGGTGGTATTAATATTACTAGTTGACAGAATGTTACAGGGTGAATTATTAGTTTCCAATAAGAAAGGAGCTTTTGGATCAGTTCCAATTCCTTTTGATATCATTTGCAAACATGAATGACCAGTGCTGTGACCTGGAGTAGCTGTAGCACTCATCAGAGGCCAAAACTTCATGAGGATCATGATTTGTCTGCATTACAAAATGACAGAGCCATTGACCTTGAGGAGGCATATTAGTTGGCTCTCTTCCCCTCTTGTGAAGATAAACTCCTGGAAATGGTGGTTTGGCATTGGCACAGCTGTTATGTGTTCTCTGTTGATAAACAGGGGGCTTTACTGCTTTGTGCTGCCCACCTACAGCACTGCACGAGAAAGGTAAAAAGATGAACAAAGCTCCCTGTGCTCTTCTAATCTCTTTCAGACCTTATCCTACTAATTATGGTGTATGAAAGAAGAGTATTTCCTTATTTATTTTTGTGGGGCTTTTAACAAAATATTTTCCAATTTCTTAATTCTGTCTATTTCAATGTAAATGGATGTATTATTTGGACTCCCCTAGGTCTGTTGTGCTTTACCCCTCACTTTTTCTGAAGCAATAAAAAGGGAACAACCCCTCCCTGCACTTGAAGAAGACAAACCCCAGGCCTTGAGAGCAGCCATGTGGAGGTGGGTCACATAGTCACGTCCTTGGGGAAGCTGTGCTGGATGAGTGCAGAGAGCAGAAACCATGTTAAGCAGGTGGGGGGTGGGTACAAGGTGGGGGCCCAGAGCAGTCACAGAAATCAAAACTGTCATTTGAAGGGCTTTTGTTTCCTGAGGTAAGTGTGAAATCGAGTTTGCAATTTTTGCATTGTATATGCAGTGTATGAACATGTGAGCATTGATTCCTTTCCTTGCTGTTTGGGCCCATAGGCAGATAGATTTTATCCTAGTTTTATCAAAATCCACTCAATGACCTTGGAGCGCTGTAACACTCTCCTGTAATTATAGACTAGTGTCTTAATAGACTCTGTCGCCCGCTGACCTGTATAAGTGAGAAAAGTGTGCATTTGAGCTTTATTTAAAATTAATTTTTTTTGATGGTGTATTTTGTAAGTCTAATACCAGATCCTCAGGGGAGGGAGGGAAGAATCTTTTAATTAAGTTTCTATTTAGGTATCAGGCAAATTCTATCAATGGCAGGTGAAGCATAAAGCTCCAATGGGAGAGTAAAATTTATAATTTAAATGATCAGGTGCTTCATGATTCTCTCAGCAGTTTGAATGCCACAGTAGTATGTCCAATTGCCATAAGTGAAAATCCCTTAGAAAGAGGATGTTACATTGCATTTGAAAGCTGTTACTGAGTGTGAGTTTTGCACCAGTAGCTCCTCCCATATTTTGTGGGATTTTGGCCTCAGTGACTTGTGACCTCACTTTAAGTTAGGGAAGAAGCAGTTTCTAAATCTGTCTTTGCCAACTACCTCCTAACCACTCTCCCCTTGTATCCTGGTCATAAAGAGCTACTTTTATTCAGGACTGAGAGGTAGAATTCTTTTCATACCACACCTTCCACTGCCATTCTTCAAGGTGTTGGTTTGAATGGCAAATGGATCTCTCACTTGATAGTGGAAAAACTTGGCTTTTCATTCCTCTCATCCTGGGGTTTAGAAATGAGTCAGACATAATTAAGAGCAGCCAACAAAACTGAGGAAGTGGTAATGGCCTTGCAAGCATTGTGCTCAGAGTGGGCTGTAGAAATGAGCATCATCCCCTGGGATGCTTTGAATGCTGGAGATTCTGTTTATTTGCATAATGCAAGGAACCTTTTTATATCCTGTGCTGGAAAATTTTCAGATGTGATGTGTCTGAGGACCACAGTCAAGTCTTTCATCCTGCTAGTGCACCCCTCATGGAGAGAATGGAAACTTAGAACAGCAGGAATGGTGAGAAGTACCATTGCACTCTTTTTAGTAGGGCAGAGCTGCACCTGGGGGTGCTCTGCCAGCATGGAGGGGGACTAGGAGGTTTAGAGAGCCAGGGCTCTGGAACAGCTTGATAATTGACCTTGTCAAAAACCTGCAGACATATCAGAGTTAGGCTGGTGAGGAACAGATCATGCTCCCACCACATGGTCTCTAGGATCACCTGAGCAGAGGGCTGCTGAGAGGCAGGAAAGCTGTCCACTCTGTCTGTCTGAAATGGGCATATTTCTGTGGAATATTTTAATTTTAGATAATGTTTTCCACTTGTAAAGTGCCTCATGTGAAACTGTGTGATGAGCATATCGTACAGAACAGCTGTACTGTTCTGCCTCAGCAAGATGAAATGTTTGCTGACCTGGCATGTTGCAGGTGATTAGTAGTGTTTGCTGTTGGAACAAAGTGCAGCTTATCCTGGTCATATTTGACCAAAATAAGGTCTTTGGAGGCAGGGAATGTGGACGTGTCAAAGTTTGCAGATAAAAAGAGGGAGCAGAGCAGCTGGTGATGTGAGATGGAGCACGGAGCAGCATGTGAGTGTCTCTCTGTTTTCTCTAAACACCAAAGGCTGGTGTTTTCACCTGATCTGTTTTTACTCCAAACCCATAAATTTCTATGTCTCATTACATTCTTGTAGGTGACCTTTTTGTCTCTGTCTCTTCTTTCTAGGGCTGGCTGGTGACAATTTCTAAGGTAGATGCTGTGGAATGATACCTTGCAAATAGGCTCCTTTTCTGTGATCCACCTCTGATTTCTCAGCTGCCTGAGAGGCAGGACAAACTGGCGTTCTGTCTGATCTGTACCGTCAGGATCACCCACAGCAGGTTCTGTTGCCATCAGCACAGGTCCCCTGGTGCTGGTTCATAGGATTACAGACTCATATATCACAGTTTCACTCAGCTTTATTTTTTGTGGCTTTGTGCACCCAGGACTGTATATACCAAGATGCTAAACTTGGCAAGGGCTGGACTAAAGCTAAAGGAGCAGTGACAGCTTGCACTGGCTAAGGCTTTGGCTAAATTAAAATACTTCCCTTCTGCAATATTTCTGTGCAATTGTGAGTGATGAAATGGAAAGGATGGTGGGTGTAAACTTCCTGGCTTACAGGAAGGCTGCTGAAAAACAGGTAATTCTGGAGAGAACAGATTTACTTTGTTGTTTTATTGTGAGCTTTATGTCCCTCAAATTGCATATAGTCTCTCAGTTGTAATCTGCATCATGGATGAACTGTGCCTAGTTTCTGGGGCACGGGCTCTCGTGTTTTTCATAATCTCTGAAAAAGCTGATATGTTTAATGAAAGCTCCCCCCCAAATCCCAGGTGTACCATGGGGATGCTGCCAGCTGAAAGAGCTGGGGAAAAATGTATAGGTTTCTGAGCTTTGTTGCAGACAAGAATCTGTCACCTCTGCCTTGTGGCTCCTGAGGTGAAAAGCAGAGTTGGGATGAAATTGTACTGAAACTTTGAAGCAATCTGGGTGGTGCTTGCATGACCTTGGACCAACTGCTTTGTCTCTCAGTGCTTCTTTTCTTAGATGATGAAAGAATATAATGACAATAATACTTGTCTCTTAACAAGGGTGTTCTGATGAATAAATTAATTGTTCGTTATGCTGTTCTCAGTTACTATGGTAATTAGTGCTACAGAACAGCCTAAAAATAAATAAGATCACTGAGTGAAGGATATTCAGGGGAAATCAGGTAGTACATCCTGGGCATTTGCAGTAACCCGAGTGTGTTGTACAAATGTGAATTTGTAAAAAATGTTCACCAATGCTGAATTTTTGTAGCAGAAATGTTTCCAATTATCTTTTTGGAAGCGACTCTAGCACACATTTCCTTCCGTATCTGTGGGCACATGATTCTTGCAATTAGTTCTCCTATTGAGAACAGCACTCCCTCCTCACCCCATCTCCTTTACAGCCTAAGGGCACCTGAAACAAATGATTCTTTCTTCTTCATAAATCATACATACTCAGTAATACTGCCAAAGAATTGTTAATGTGTTTGGGGAGTTTACATAATGAACCTTTCTCAGTAAAGGTGAAGTATTGTCGATGCACTGCCTTGCTGAAATTCTGTTATAACCTTGCTGTATGGCAAGTAGACCGCCTAAATCCGTGTGGAAGTCTCTGCAAAGTTTTTAGGCTTTCTCTCAGTGATCAGTTAACTACATCAGCATGCCCCAGAGCCAACCTTTTAAAATGTTATATGATGTTTAATCATCTCTGAATTGTATTGGATTCCACAGGCATAACTGAAGTATATTTTTGGAGTTTTCAAGTTAACATAATTTTGGCCTCTAGTAAGTTAGGAAGTGTGTCTTAAGGTAGTTCTGAGTCCTTCAGTGAAGGTGTCACTCCTTCAAGGCCGTGGTTTCCATTGCTTAATATCACGGGACTATCCTTACATAGGAAAAATACTGTGTTGCCAGGAAAGGATTTGCTATTAATTACTGTGTTCTCTGACTTTATGTACAGATCTGGGCTTGGATGTTCATTGTCTTCCTTTGCACTGGGTTCCCAAAATAGCTGTCTTTTCTGACCTGGCCATTTGGGGACCAGTTTGTAGTTAGCAATTGTGCAGTGCTAACCTGTGCTTTCTTCCTCTCACTGTCACAGCTACAGCAACCTTCATCTGTTCACCTCCTGCACACCTCCCCCCACGTTGTGTTGGGAAAGTGTCAATAGTAAGAGCAACAAATGCCCCTTCTGCTTTTTCAGGACTAGGAAGGTGATGCATTGGCATTCCTGACCTCCTGCTCACTCAAACAAAGAGAACTTTGGGTCATTGCTGTGGTCTCTGGTGTATGGCAGAACAGATAGCATGACTGACAAACAGCTGAAATACTTCTTTATTCTTCAGAGCCTTACTGCTCTTGAGTCATACAATTTGAAAAACTGACACCTTGTGCAGAGGTGAGGGCAGCCCAAATCTGCAAGGAGGACCTTTGTGCCACGTTCCCAGCCACCTGGCTGCTGCAGGGGTCATCAGCTTTGCAGGTTTCTCTCCCTGGGCCTCTGTAACTGCCTGTGAATTCCTCTCCTTGCCAGCCAGTGGCAACCTTGTGGATATTGGGTAGGTGTACAGAAAGGGAAAGACAGCACAGGGCAGAGCAGAGAGGCTTCTTTTCATGGCCTGTCTCTCCTTGCTTCCTTTGCTCCTGCTGCACCTTTCTGACACATGAGTTTTGGAGCTTGTGGATTTTCATTTCCAGTTAGTTATCATTTATGTTACAGGTTAGATCTCAGCCCTGAAGAACTTCAGTTGCTGTCAGATTTATGCCAGGCAGTCACTACTTGTAGCCGCAGTTGCTTGTGTGTGTGGTTTCTTTGTCATAGTCCCCAGTCCCGTTCCACATGTGTGCTCCTATTCATACATACACATGTGCTACTGCTTTTGCAGAGACCTGTGGGTATCCCTGACTGTGTTTCCTGCTTTTTTCCCCTCTCTGTTTTCCTGTCAACAGTATCCTTGCCCACCTTGGGTGTCACTGTATGAGGAGAGCAAATGACACAACAATGGTTTTGGCTGATACTTGACATCAGCCATGTCCTCATGCAGTCCTGGCTGCCTCTCCATCTTTGTGCATGAAGCACAGAGACGAGTCCAGTCTGAGTAAGCTTTGAATGAGCTGTTCATCTTCAGCTCAGTACCTTCAGCTGGTGTGAGGGTGCATTGAGTGCAAACTAAAGAGCTTGGTCTCCTGTGCAACAGGAAACCTGCTTCTCTTGGCATAGTTATTAAAGTGAAGTGGTGGAGGAGTAATGAGAGCTCCTGTGGATTTCTCCTTCTTAATTAGGTAGTGCAATTTTTTTTTCAAATAGGTTCTTACTTCTTGTAGATGATGGCTTGACTTCCTTTTATCCTGAAACTGAGCTGTGGCAGAGTGCAAGAGGGTTGTATGGTTGGATATAAAGTTGCATTGCACCTGTGAAGCTACATGTCCAACCTTTGAACAAGGCAATGTCAGCAAAGGCCAAGGGGTTAGATGGCTGTGGCTACTCTTTAACTTGTCTTTAGTTATGTTCTGAAGGAATCATACTAACCTCTCTGCTTACTGGTCATTATTGCTGATCCACACCTCTGGTTATTATTTGAGATGTTTTGGCAAAGTATGAACATTTTGTCATGTAGGTGGGTAAGCCCAATGCTGACCTTGCAGAGATACTGATTTACATCTGCAGAAGGAGTATCTCTACTCTGTCCTTGGGCAGAGTAGTCACAGGACAAGGGAAAATGGTTTTAAAGTGAGAGTATGTTTAGGTTAGATATTAGGAAAAAAATCTTTACTGTAAGGGTGGTGAGGCACTGAACAAGTTATCCAGAATAGTTGTGAATTCCCCATCCCTGGAAGTGTTCAGGACCAGACTGGATGGAGTTCTGACAACCTGGTCTAGCAGACGGTGTCCTTGCCCACAGCAGGGGTGTTGGAACCAGATGATCTTTGAGGCTCTTCTATGATTTTATGATAAGCCTTAATTTCTGAATTTCTAGGCACTGGGAAATTTTCTTTTAATAATACTGCAGTATTGTTATACCAGAGGGTTTTTTGATAGATTTGCAGATAAAGCAGATAAGACTTGTGTCTTGTAATGTCTGAGCTCAGCTTTGACTTGGATGGTCTGTAACTGCAGTTTTTGTATGGAAAATTCTTTGCAAAATGCAAATCTGCTGAGTTGCTTGTAGCTGAAAATTGAATCCGGTGGCTTCAGTGATTCTTTTCTGAATTTCTGTAACTAATATCTATTTTGGCCATTGTATCTTAATTTTTTTTTTCAGCCAGAAATTGCCCAGCATCATGGATATCTCTTTCATTTTTCTCTCTCAGCTGCATGCTAGTCTATTATCATGTGAGCTCCTTTCTTGATAGTCTTCCTTTGTGTGTGCCTGTACCATAGGGATATGGAGAAAGTAATGGATAAGGAAATAAGGAAGATAAAACCTCTGCTCATTTTCTTCCACTTTCTCTCGGTGTGGCCTGCACACAGGCAGCAGATGTGTAGCCCCTTCTGCAGCAGCACACAGAGTATCTGTTGATGCCTTTGTATAGCATGGTACTGGTGTGGAGCAGGTGTCCCATGGGCTTCATGGTGGTCGGGGTCTCTCTCAGCAGTGACCTCTGTGCCACATTAAGATAAAGCATCCCAAAAGTGCTGGTGGACACTGCTGCTGTATGCCAGTTCCTCCTGCAGCCATTGTATGTGTTTCAGGAGCTCCTGCCTTCTTAACTGCAGCCCCTGCTCCCTCCTGAGTCAGGATTATCACTGCGTGTTTGTAGAAGCATCTTGTGAGCCAAAATCCACTGCTGTTACAAAATCAGCAAGCAGGGCCAGTTCTGCCAATGTCAGTGATACCAGTCATTAGCATCTGAAGAGATGACGTGAATTTTGTTTTCCCTGTTCAAATACTGGTGACTGCCAGAAGCAGAGTACAGGACTGTGAGGTCCAGGGTGCTGTCCTGGGTTGCAAACCCCTTGTCTATGCCTGCATTATCTTCTTAAACTACAATATTTGTTTTACTGATAACACCCATAGATTAGTATGTTGCAACCTAGTTGCTATAAGTTGCTCCTCTCTAGAGAGGAGAGCAAGAAGTTATTGTATAAGAGTGGAGGAAGTCCTCTGAAAGCTGTGGTCCTTGGGTGCTAACTCTAGTTTGGCAATAACATTGCAATAAGAGAAGATCAAAGGTCACCCTGCAAATATTTTGGGTTTTCTTTATTCTCTGAAGCAAATTCAGGCTGATGCTTTTTCAAACACAGGAAGGAAATGTAAAATATTGTAAAATTGTCACCCCTTCATATTTATTGTGTTGGAGTGACGAAAATCAAACAAAGCTAAACTGTGCAGGTAAACACAGATGCCTTTTTTTGGCAAAGCTGTAAGTAGTAAGTGGGAAAATGGGAATTGTAAAGGGAATCCCTTTGTAAGGATTTAGAACAAGATTAGTAACAATTTTCTTTTAATTCAGCGCATTACCTTTCTTTCTGTTATTACTCTGTTTCTGTTCTTTCTGGTGTTCAGTGGTCCTGGGTCTAAACAGAGCCTTTTGTCTCGGGTGAGGTTTTCATTAGTGAGAAGTTTTTTATGTTTCAGAGGGCCGTGTTCAACAAGCTGCTTGTGTAACTGGGCAAACAGTTAATTTGACTGAAAGTGATACCATTCCTTTTCATTATGTACTAACGTAGGTGTTGCAGTATAGTTGCTTGCTTGGTTGCTCATTCGTGCACAGGCACAAATTCAGGAGCATTTCCATCCTGGAAATGCTTCCATTTAAACATACTTTTTCTTTCCCCCACATTTCATGCAGACTTAGCAGTTGGGCCAAATAGCTAAAAATCCTCAGGGATTTAAAGGATTAAATGAGAACAATTGTTGTGGTGTAGGAAGGGCTGAAAAGTCCTGAAAATATGACAGGAGGTTCTTGCTGTGGAACCTGGCTAGTGAACTATACAGCCACCTCTGTTATGGGCAGAAATATAACTGTGAGTGGTGGACTGATGGGTTGATGGGGGTTTGATTGCTGGGAAAATTAAGGAAAAAAAAAGGAAACCTAGTGATAGTACTGATAACTGACCTGAAGGTTTGCCACTGGGCTGTTTGGTGAAGACAGTGGGAAGATGCTTTCTAGTGAAGGATAACAAATTTGTTTCTCCCACCAGAGAACAAAGTCTGTGCTAGTTTTCTTTCTCCCTTGGCTGGACTCTTCTGTTCACATTGGCTCCTGTGAGTAACCTGTTCTTTCATGTTTTTCTGTTTGTCTCAGGTACTGAAAGTTTCAGGCCGGAGTTTTTCCTCTGCTCTCTGTAGCTGCTGCCCAGTGCTGCCCTGAAGAAAAGCGGCTTTGGGACGGTGGGTGCTGCCCTGAGGAGAGGTGGTGGGAAGGCTGCTACCCCTTGCCTACAGGGTGTCAGGGCGAGGCTCATCACAAGGCCTGCTGTGCTCCCCTGCGCCAGCTGCCATGGAGACCTTATCCCAGGACTCTCTGCTGGAGTGCCAGATTTGCTTCAACTACTACAGCCCCCGCCGGCGGCCCAAGCTGCTGGACTGCAAGCACACCTGCTGCTCCGTGTGCCTGCAGCAGATGAGGACCAGCCAGAAGGACCTGCGCTGCCCCTGGTGCCGTGGGATCACCAAGCTGCCTCCGGGATACTCTGTGTCACAGCTCCCCGATGACCCCGAGGTGATCGCTGTCATCGCAATCCCCCACACCTCGGAGCACACCCCCGTCTTCATCAAACTCCCCAGCAATGGGTGCTACATGCTGCCCTTGCCTCTCTCCAAGGAGCGGGCGCTGCTGCCGGGAGACATTGGCTGCCGTCTCCTGCCCGGCAGCCAGCAGAAGTCCCTGACGGTGGTGACGATCCCCGCAGAGCAGCAGCCGCTGCAGGGAGGCCTTCCCGCCGAGGCGGGAGCGGAGGAGCCGGACCGGAGAGGCGCTGTGAAAAGCTCCACCTGGTCAGGGGTGTGCACTGTGATCCTGGTGGCCTGCGTCCTGGTCTTCCTCCTGGGAATCGTCCTCCACAACATGTCGTGCATTTCCAAGCGCTTCACGGTGATCTCCTGCGGCTGAGGCGGCAGGGGCTGTGCTCCCCCGGGGGTCGGGTCGGTGGTGGTGGTGGTGGTATTGAGCGAGACAATTCCGTGCAGCTTTCCCCAGTGACTGTAGGACGCTGTGCACCAGGGCAGTGGTCTCCAGAGGGATGGCATCAGGCCTCTCGACAGCCTGTGGAGAAAATCACGTCCCGTGTCTGGCGGCAGTGGCACTGAGGAGGACTGCATGTGTCACCGCAACCATTTATCAAAGGGACTGCAACTTCACAGTGATCTTTTTTTATTGTGTTACGAGATTAAAGACCTCTATGTAGCTGGTTATACTGTGAAGTATACAGTACGGGCTCTTCTTTAAACACAGTGTATTAAAAATCAAAACTGCTCCACATAGAATCAAATGAGAACTGGCGCACAAATGTATGAGGTGTTCAATACCAGTCCACACATGCATTATTTTTTAATGAGGGGAGGGAGGGAGACTTGTAAAATGGAGAAATTATTTAGCTGGTAAAGCATTTTATGTGTTTTAAACGGAGCAGTAATTAAACCAAGTTAGGGAGTTGTACGATAGTTCTTAGAAGGAAGCATTTTACAAGCAATCATTTCTTTCCTTGGTGTCTGTTTTTTGCCTGTTTTTCCCCATTTCTTTCAAGTACAGGGAAGTGGTACTTCCAGCATCTTTTATTTGAAGGAGCTTTCTAGCTTTCAGGCTAGAAAGACCTGAAAATGCAGTCAAAACAGTTCTGCCTAATTGGCTTTATGGGAAAAGATGGTTTTGCATGGTAAATATTGGACATGGTGTTTTACCTCCAGTCTGGTTGCAGACTTCCTGATGACGTGGCCTTTGTAGACATTAGTGAAGAAATGGGTCATGAGAAGTCCTAGGACTCCTGCAAGGATGTGATAACATATTGCTCTTAATTTTCTGCAGGTTAGGTTTACTTAGTTGTTTTTGAAGAATTTAGATCTATTTTGCCTCCCTCTTTCCTAGGAGTTGCAACTGTGCACGACAGAGGGTGATTTGACAGAGGTGTTGCTCTAAGAAAGCTTCACCTTTGAAACTGAGACCAAGGACCCTTGTATGCAGTCATCTAGTAAGAGGCAGTGACATATCTCAGAGCATAATCCAGGCCAGCCTAACCCCTTACTGGGTGGGCCACCCCTCCTAAACTGCTGTGGCTGTCCCAGTGCCAGAATGTCTGGGTGAGCCTAACAGATCCTCTCCCCATGTTTCAGTCTTACTAATGTAGATGATTTCATAAGGACAGATTTGAAAAACAGGAATTGTCTCCCTCCACCTGTGACTGTCATGAAACTCCAGTCATTTGCAGTTCACTTCTTGTGAAGAGCCAAATTCCTGAGTGCTCACTGCAGTAGCGCATTGCTCTAAGCAGTCCCACTAGCTTTAATTGTACTGCTCATAAGTAAAGTAGAGCCCAGTGAGAATTTAGGTATTTGGCAAGTCTGATTGTTGAAACTTACATGAGATTTTGGGATTGGGTCAAAGGGCACATGGCAGACCTTTAATAAGACAGAAAAATCTGTTGATTTGCACTGCTTCTTTTAGTGAGTACAAGGCATAACCTCCCTGAAATGTGTCCTTTTGTTGCCTACCTACTGCTCTTTCTAATTCTTGGAGATTACTGAATGCCATATTATAACATTGTTTTGATGATGTAGTGCCCAAGTTGGCTCTGTAGTCATCCTTGATTTTCTGGTTTTGTCACAAAATCCGGTTGCTGGTTCACAATAAACATTCTCAGCCCACACTTCTGTCAGGAACATACCTCTGACTTGATGCTGGTTTTCTTTTCTTCCCTGTTTCTAAACCACCATTTTCTTCCTTGATTCCTGTTAACAGAAGAATAGAATATAGGGTGCTTAGTTGTGATGATGTGTGTTTGGTCACGTATGGAGAGGAACCATTTTGCTGATTTTTGTCTACTATCATATGTGTGCATAGCACAGGGAAAGCAAAAGTGTCCAGATAACACACTCAATGCCTTTTTTGTGAAAGGCCCATGTGCAGTATGCCTTGAACCTGGCTTGCAAATATTTGTAATTACACGGACACCTCTCCGCAGCATGTTTCATTTGGTTGCAGTAGGGAACACCAGGTATTCCCAAATGTGTCTTGTGAACGTGCTCGTCTCTTGTTGCCAGTAGCTAGCCAGATTCCTACTGACATCCATGCTACTCTGCTTATTGTGTAAAGGAAAGCCAGTCCACAAAAAATCCTGCCTTTTATAAGAGTCTTGAGGAACTGACCAGATACAGGACTTGACCCTCTACTGCCTTATCCTGTAGCAATTGCTGGGTGTACCAGAAGCTTATGGCATAGGTACAAGATGCTCCGAGAACAGCGCTGGTGCATTTTGCATCAGTTTCTGCATTTGTTTATCTGAGTTATCAGCGAATGCACAAAACCACAAGGCAGTCAAGGAGCAGGCCCTGGCAACACAGTGGTGGTAACGTTACCTCCTTCCAGCCATACCTGCCTGACTGAAGCTCTTGAGGCCGAGGATTCTCTGGCATTGAAAAGAAAGGCCCTCTTCATCTCCATATGGAGAGTGCAGAATAAAAGAGGAATCAGAAATTAGGTTAAAATACCACACTGCATAACACATTATACAACAGGCAGACCTGGAGTTTATCCGGAATTAATGACGTGTGTGTTATATTAGCAGAATACCATCCTGTACTACGTAACACAGTACATTGTTTTGTTAATATGAATTTCCTGTACTTTTGTGCCTGCTGAAATGCATGTTTGACCTAATTTCTGATCCAGACATTTGCCTGCTCACAGCCTTGTGTAAGAGCAATAAGTAAAACCTCAAGATTTTTGCCTGCGTCTATGCGCATGGTGTGTATGTTCATTCCTTTTTATAAATAAGAGTTCTGGAAAAGTTTTTGTTCTGGCTTTGGACTGTGACTAGGATTTTAAATTTGCAGCTCTCATATATGTTAGATCACCTAGCTTTTTTGCTGACTTGTGTAGAAATGAACTAAATAGTTTGTTATAATGTACAGTGTTAAAATGTTTCTCAAGTATGTCAATAGTCATGCTACTTTAAAAATGCAGTGCAGTCTGTCCCATTCCTTGGTTCAATACCTGGCATTAAAAAGTGATACTGCTAGTTTTTTATTAATATTATTTTTAAAAAACAGCCTTGTCTTTGTAATTTTTCCTTTGTGGAGAAACACATTTGGACTTGTGCCAAAATCATCAGGTTCCAGGTTAGCTTTTGTTCTCTGGTGTCCAGTAAGAAGTCACTGCCCAGTTCCACCAAAAAGAAAGACAGAAGCTTACTGTGACCTAGTACTGTTTGAGAAACCAAAACTTATGCTAAAATGTGTGGGTAATTATTCAAGCACCTGCATTTTTAGAGCACATTACTCTGTATGAATGTGTATTTATTTGCTTGTTTAATAGGAAGGATGTGTGTGTTGGGGTCCAGCTTCAGGTTTTTTTCCTGGATGGACCCAACTTCCATTGTTGGATTGTGCTTTGCTGGCAAACAGACTTTAGGGTTCACTCTGTGAAATTTTGTTTAGTGAATTTTAAAAATTCAAAATATGCAATTTTGGTATGCAGGATTTTTTTAGGAAATTGTGTGTTCAGTGATTGTTCATGCTTAACCACAATGTAAAGGAGCCTGTATGTTTTGTAAACATGGAGCAGTCATGAGTCCAAAGTTTCATCTTTACTAATGAAGCTCATTCTGAATAAAACGTTAGCAGGAAAAGAATGATAGCAAGTGAATTATGGTTCCTCTGTTATTTTATTATCAAATGAAGAGCGTGGAAGGGAATTTGGCAGAATTGCTCCATATTTTATGAGAGGGTGGCTGAAATTCATCAGTCAGCATTTAAAGGCAATGTGTAAAGTATGAGTTGTGGTAAATAGTGAAAGGGTATTCCGGTTTAATTACTATGGAATACAGAATTATAGCTGATGACTACTGAGCCATGAAACTTTTTTCCCGTTTTAATAAAATTAAAAGTTTTAAGTAAACACTTTGCTTATAGGAATGAGGGATTGCTGGCCTTCACTTAAGTTTACATTGTGCAGGCTGGTACAGTGGTTCCTTCTTGCCTTGAGCCCCACCTTCCCAGTCACATGATTGCTGGAGCCATGGGCAGCCAGCTTTTTTTGATAGTGAAAATGGTTTTTCTGGAGTGGAGATGGTCTATATTACACACTGGTTTTGTTACATTCACAGCAGGGCTGAATTAATACAAAACAATCCAAACAATTAATACATGGTCTGAACTCTTCCATAGATGTCCCAGAAACAAAAGCTCCAGGCACCAGTCTATCATGTAAATCTAACTGAGCCTGTGTTGTTGGATCTTTTCACAACAATGCCAGGGAGCAGAGGATGTTTCCTCATACTCATGAGAATGGATCTGTACCCACCATCCACAAGCAAACTAGCCCCAGGGAGTGGGGCCTACTGGAATGAGACACTTGCATGAATACTGCAGGAGATGTTCACATGTAGAGTGAACACTTCTCTAGTAAGTGTTGGGGTTGAAATACCTCATTATCCCAATTGACAGAAAGTGTGGCTTAAGGTCTGTTTTTCCCAGACCTTTTCTATGGGTGGATGGAGGGGGAAGGGAGGGAAGAAGGTACACAACAGCAAATGAATCTCCCAGCAAGGTCTGGGAGGCTGCTGAAAGATCTGCTGGCCCTGAAGGCAAAGTTTTTGTGCAAGAGCTTCAGTAGGACAAGATTGTCTGTAAATGTAGTGGATTTAGAACGTTAGTGACCTTTCTGGTGCTGTACAGTGTTCGTAGGCCTGACAGCTGGGCTTGTTATGTTATCTCTCTTTGTCACTTTACCTCTTGCATGCTTGTGTCAAAAGCAAAACTTCCTGCTTTGGCCTCAAGCTGAACAATTTCCAAGACATTTCTTAAGTTGCCCTGAGCATCTCTAATGAAAAAAACTAAGCTTCCAAGAACAGTGAAATTTAATGCTTTAATGCTTTAATGTTCAGAAAATGTGTTTTTTAAGCACTGTCTTGTGCTTCAATATATTTTTATTGTAGTTCTAAATCCTGTAATTTTTTGTGCTAATCATGTTCCTGAATATCAGAGTCAATTAAAGGGATTAGTTAAGATCTACAGGCAGAAGAAAACATTTCCTATGTGTCCCACAGTCCCCCTTAGTTCTACATGAGTCTGTTTTCACTCTCCTTATCCATTTCACACTGGAGCACGTAATCATGGGGATGAAATGGGAATTCATGGCCATGCATGGAGCACCTATGCCTACGAGCACAGGGATGCATTCCCATGCTGGGGGGGCACGCACACAGCACATGCTCATGTATAGTCAAGAGGGCTGGTAAAAGAGCCTCAGGCTTTTCAGTCTCATGTACTTTATGGTGCTGGGATAGCTTGGTAACATGAAGCTTTGTTATGGCTACCTGGATTTCTTGTGGGATGAGTTGCCATCCCCTCTGAGCTGTCCTCTGCAAACCAACCACTGTTGCTGTTGGATGGACATCTCTGCTCCACAGCTGACGCCTCTTCTGGAGTTCAGGTGAGAAACCATCTATCCCTCTCTTCCTCCAGGCTGGAATAGCTACCCAAAAAGGAACAACCAGATGCCTGAGCTTTTAGTTTATAAGGAGTTTGTAAGATCAGCTGGAGTTGAAACTGAGCTGCATAGAGCACTCCTGCAAGCTGGAAAGCAACATACAGACTTGGCCTTACTGGTTTGAAAGAATGAAGAGTGGGTGGCGAAAGAAAGGACACCTGAAAATGAGCACAAGATTAGACACTAGCCTGGAAATTCAGATCTACATGTGCAAAGACATATACTGGGAGTGTTTTACAGTGGCCTGTTTATGTCATATATGTCAAATTGTGTCTCAAGAACGTCACTGAAACTCCAGATCTTGCTTTTTCTTCAACACCTTTGAGCTGGGAAGCAGTCTATTTCAAAAGTGCAGTTTTCTACCTCACTGAAAGACTTGATGGAGGTACAGAATTTTTTAGAGTACTGAATCATCACTGAAGCTTAGGGTTTGGACTAAAGCTGAAGAGGAATTCAGTGGGGAGAAACAGGGATAAAAAAAGCCGTATCTTTAGTTCTCAGTGTGTGCAGTTGAGTCACATTGTTTAAAATAAAAAACTTTGCACGAATGTCCCCTAGGACAAATAGTGAAGTAGACAAAGTTGGTAATGCTAAACAGCTGAAGACAGGGCTTAATGAACTTACTAGATCTGAGAAGCTGAAAACAAAAGAACTGGCTATTTGGTACTGTTACTGCACTCAAAAGAAATAGTAGGATTAGGTTAGGGTTCTGTAGCTTTCTGGCTTGGTTTTCAAGATTAAGTAAAAAGAACCCAACTTGAACTGAGAAACCTGAGTGGTTTCAGGCTGAAGGTTTTTTACATTTGTATCTTGAGAGCTGTGAAAATATGAGTGTGTGTTGTCACTGCGCTCATCTGTTTGGGAAGCATTTCCCATAGGTGCCTGCATGCCCTGACTTGATCTGAACCACTGGTATTTGCATCTGCTTGAGAGAAATCTGGATGTGCCCCAAGATGGGGAAGGTGGGGGAGGAGGGGGAAAACCATCTTCTGCAAGATGGTTTGAATTCAGGTGTCATTATAAAGGGTGTGATCTCACTGAAGAATTTGAAAACCGTGGTGAATCTTACAAGACTGTCAGAGCAGTCATGTGGTAGACACATGGTGCTGGGTATGAGCATAACAGGGAGATCAGTTCCCAAGTTTGGCCAGTTTGCTGATTGAATTGCAAATTATTAATTTTTCCCTTAATTTTTTTTGAATAATGGTTGCAGATGTTTCTTGAAGATTTGCTTATGGAATGTATTTTAATACTGGGGACACAATTCAGAAAACATGCTGAGAAAGCACTAAAGTAATAGGTCTGAGGAACCCAAAGGGATTCAGTCACAGATGATTAAATACTTTCTTCAATAGAGGTAGCTTTTACAGTCACGTGTTTGTTTCTTGATGCTTGTCTAGCCTGCACAATTCTTAAGGAACATTTGAAGTAAAAAGCTTTTTAGGGAAGGTTTTATTTTGAAAGAATATTGACTAGGAGAGGCTGTTTAATACCCCAAGGTAGCTGTTTTCAAACATTTGAGTCTAAAACCTTTTATTTCTGTAGCTCCTGTTTTTAATTGCTTATTGCAACGTAGCTGAGCATTAATTTATGGTGGAAAAGCCCACAACCATGCAGTTCAAACCCACACCAAAACCCACCTTATGGATCCAGAACACTGATGGTTTAAAAAGCTTGGGAGAAATAAACTGAATTCTAATCACTTCTTTCCTGCTATGCTGAAATGCTGAGGGATTTGCTAAACCTACAGGTTGATAAAACTGAATCCCTGCTAAATGGTTGTATTTGCTAAACCAGCTAACTGCAATGGATATATAGTATGTTTTTTCTTTTCGACCTCCCCTGGTTTAGAGAAGACAAGATTTGGACAGTTGTAGCTGGATTGAACAGCATGATAAGAGTTGTAAAATGTTACCAGCAAGGAGTGTGGTTTTGTGATAAACAAAGGATTGCAACAGTGAATGTCTTTCGGCAGCCATCCAGGCAGAACAAGCATGCAGCAACTTCAGCAAACCCCTGGGATCAAGAGAAATGTCAGGAGTAGTGCATAAACAAGGATATTTTTAATACCATAGATACTGTCTGTTATTACTGATACTTGACATCTTTGGGTTGGGGTTCTTTCTTTTGTCCGTTGTAACAAGGAGCCTAAAAATCACTTTGTACTGCTTCCTTAGGAGTCCCTGTTCCTCTTCTTCAGCCCTTTGTACCATCCTGTTTCCCTACAGATTTGCAAGGAGAAAGTTACCTTTGTATGAATGAATGACTGCAAATTTCTTCTGCATTTTCTGTGATGAAACTGATAACAAAGTCTTCACAGAAACAGGAACATCTCCAGGACTCCCAAGTTCTATTTGCAATACCCCATTATCTGCTGTTATTATCATAGGCTCTTTCTAAATCAGTATTTTGGATTATTGTTTCTTTAATATAGCCCAAATGTTTTTGAAAAAAGCAAAACCAGAACAAGATAAAGCAACTTGGAGACCAGAGATCATTTGCACAATCTGATTTTTAAGATAAGATTATTTATTAACATGAATGGATGGAACTTTCTTTTTTTTTTTTTTTTTTTTTTTTTTTTTTTTAAAGAAAGTGGTGTTTTTTTTTTTTTTTTTTTTTTTTTTTTTTTTTTTTTGTTGGTGTATCAGTGTATCAGTGACATTAATTTTGTGATTCCACTTCCTTTGGTGAGGGAGGGAGATAAGGAAGAAGAAAATCCATATTCACAGCTCGGATTAGATCTGCTGAGTTTCAGAATGTGTGTATGTGCTTCTGTTTTATAAAACCTCATGAACCTCCTAACAGCTGAAAACTGCAGTAGCACCAAAATCTTAATGAAATGTCACGTGCTGCCTATTAAGTTTAAAATGCCTGCTGAAATGTGCGGAGTGGACATTGTGGCTGAACTTTCTGGCAGTTGAGCACACAGAGCACTGCATGTGGAATTAGTTGTGACTGTCAGTTCTCTGAGACCAAACTTGAGTCTTGTGCCTCATTTAGAGCTGTTAGCAGACTTGGGCTCTGAGGATCTGTCATATGTCCTAGATGCAGTGGCAGCCCTAACTTCATAGATCTAAAGCAACTTGCCTTTGATAGGGAGACATTTACAAATTTTGAGGGCAAATTATCTACCTCAAGAAATTCTTGAGTGCTTGATTTGGTCAATGACTCAGCTTTTGCTAAAGGAAATGGAAATTTGGTTAAATCATGCAGGCTCTGTTCAACCCTGCTGTTCTTGCTTAGTGGCCCAGAGGAAGGGGTGTCTTGGGATGGGTGTTGAACCAGGGATGTGACCCACCACAAACAGAAGTTTATGGGATGTGACCCACCACAAATCTCTGTTATAGATAGGACTTTTAAGCTTCAAAAGAAAGTGTAAAATTCTGCATGATTCCTTCAGCTTTCTAAGTTGACAGAAATGTAAGGCTCTTCTAGCCATCATGTAGTCTGCAAACTAGAGGAGCTGCTCTTCTAGGGCTTCTTTCAGGTGAGGAAAGTCCCAAAGTAACCTGAGTTGTGGCAGGGCGCTGTGTCTGATGCTGCACTGAGAGTTAATGTGCTGCTCAGATGCTCTTTTGCATAGCCTCTAAAAAGTATTTCTCTAAACTGTATTTCTGATCCTTCCCCTCCCTCTTTTTTTTTTTTTTTTTNTTTTTTTTTTTTTCTTCTTACAATTGTTTTGGAAAAAACAAGAACACACTAAGAAAAACAAAAAGAAGAGGAGAGCTGTTTTTTATGCAGGCCACGTTTATACCATCTGTTCTGTATCTATTTAAACTCTGCTGGGAGAAAGCAGAGGTGCCCCTGAATTTCAGTTATGCTTCGAATGAATCCCACTGGACTCCCTCTTTTGGAGACTAAACCTTGCTAAACAGAGGACCTCTGAGAAGAAAAAAATTTTTGAAGTCCCAGGAGTAAGCAGATGTGGTCGGTGGTTGCTGGAAAGAGCAGAGGGAGCAGTGGCAGTCCTTGCAGCGAGGCATTTTCCCTGTGCTCGAGACCAGCAGGCTGGTGCAGCACAGGGCAGCAGCAGGAGGGCAGGACTGGCTGCACAGTCAGAATCACACAGATTCTCTTGGGTGCTGCTTGACAGCTTCCCAATGTGTATTTTGCACTGCTTGCAGTTGGTATCTGTTTAAATTACTTCAGCTACTGTATCCCTGATTGCTCCAAAGACGTACAGCAAGTGAGCTGTATAACCTAAAGCAGACATGAAAAGCCCATCCCGCAGGGCCTGTCTTTGCACTATCCCCATTAGCAAAGGTTTCTGTATTACTAGGGGTAGGGAGGAGTGAGGATGGTTGGATGATTGGGGTTTGTTTTCTTTTTTTGAAGGCAAATAAACTTTGACAGGTGTTAAAACAAAAAGGCAAAGCAAAAATACTGAACAGTCTTTATGTCAGCTGAAGTGTCCTCAGCACAGCTTTGAAGTGAGAGCTAGTTCTCTGTCTCGATGCCAACTTTGAAGATGTGTGTCTCTATTCACATACTTAGTGTGTTAATTAAAACAAGAGCTGAATGAAGGCTTGTCTCTTATTTTAAGAATAGTTACACCAGAAGCTGGAAGGTTGAGTCTAGCCTCAGGCACACAGGTATTATATGGCTCTCCTAGAGCTCTACCACTGTCTCTGCTCCTTGTTTTACACTCTGTTTTACATGGTCCCTTGCCTTCCCTAGGCTCCCTCCCCAGTTCTCATTAATTATTTTCTAGCTAAATAAGCAGACTGGCAGTGTTCAGTGGCTGTGAACTGAAATCCTTGACGTATTTCAGAGGCCAGAACATGTATCGCTTGGTTTTCCATAACTTCCCCCTTTTTTCCTTGTGAAGCACCAACCAGCCTCTATAGATACAGGACCTGCTGGGCCACCATGTCAAAACCTTGCCAAATATTTACTTTATAAGTGTGAAATCAAAGTGGTAGATAAATCAGAATGTCTGGAAAAGCATTCTTTGCTTGCTGTGTCTGCCCTAGACAGTGTCTCAAATGCTGCTCAGTTTCTAACCATCCCCTTCTCCCTGCCCTTGTTTTAGTACAAGGTACTTTTGTAGATCAACCTCTGTAGTCTTGTCTTTTGTATAGGTGGAAATGCTGCTTTAAGGAGAACAGTTCAGACACATTTGCTGTGATTAAAATTCTTAAAAATTATTTTCAATAGATTAGTGTGTGTGGGTTTTTTTAAATACAAGAAGTAAAAATGACTGGGACATTCACTCATTGGTTCCACTGAGAGCTTTAATAGTGTTGCGCAGTAATTAAGAAAGACTGAGATCCTCAGCCAAGTTTCATATGGGTGGAGGTGACATTCGAGTGGTCAGTCAGAAAGCCACTATTGCAAGCTTGTGAGAGAGAGGGAGAAAAATGGCTTTCACTCCCCATCTTTCCCTGGTCAGCTCTACCTTTTCCAGTTTGGTACAACTTTGATCTTGGCTTAGGTGGAAATCTATGTCCTTTGGGACAGGAGCTGTTGTGATATTTCCCTATGAATATTCTGTGATGCTTGAGTGCACACTCATGATGCTTGACGTGCACACTCATGTTCTATGCTCATGTGTGTAGATCTAGAGATGATCTCTTACCTCCTTAACTAACATGCATCCTTACAAATATGGAATTAATGGGCAACTGCTATTAATAAATGTAAGTCCAGTGACTTCAGAGGACCTCTGAGGAACTGCAACACCCAGAGTGAAGACAAGTAGAAATAGATAATTTTTTATGTTCATCAGTCTCAGAAGTTTCAAGTCAGTATATAATTCTGAACAGAAGTGTGGCTTATTTTCCTTGTAAATCTTCCATTTTATAATGCCTGATTTCCTGTGGAAATGAGACATGGCCCCACATACTTTGCATGTGTGTCTCCCTTTCCACTGACCTTTCAACCAAATTTGATGACCTTTCATCAAATTTAATGCAGTGATAACAATCCAAAAGAGAATTTAATTTCTGTTTTGATGATGTGTAAGTAGAAGAGTAGAGGGAAGAGAGAGACAGCTCCTGTTTGTCCCAAATATTTGAAAAAGCTGCAGTGTGTACTTGAATCTCATTATAAAGACCATGTGAGGGATGACCCCCAATAAAAGACTCAAGCAGAAGAACTCAAATTGAAACTTGCAGTGAACAGCGAGACAGCAATGGAAATTAGATTTTGTATTTGCCTCTTTTAATGCAAATTATTTTCTTTTGAAATGCAGCCTCTCTTAGCATATATATACATATATATATATTAGTCTTGAGTCATGAATTTAAGTGGCACTGGTTGCTGATATACAGCCCAAGACTAGTGGAGTTTTGCAGTCACCAGAAGCTGAATCTTTTCATTAGTAGAGTCATAACACAGCTTTCCTGACATCACTCTAAACAACTAAGAAATTTCACTGAGATGGGGACAGATACCAACAGGCAGAACTGTAAATGTGCACCATCAAAGGGAAATGCCTGGTAATGATGTGCCTGGCTGGGTTTTGGTATCAAAAGCAAGGCAAAACCATACAGTGCTCTTCATTTATGATAGCATAGTAGATTATGGTTGGTTTAGCTGGGATTAACTAGGAGTGTGAATTAGGTTACGTGAGGTAACATGTTCTATTACCTGAAGCAATAAACAGGAAATCCATGAATTACTGTACCCACAAGCTCCCCTTCTTCAAGGCTGTAATAAGAGTAGTCAACATCAAAACTAGGTACAGGTGATTAGTTATGCCATTTATTTGGAATACTGAGAGAGTAAGAGATATACTCTATGGAGAAGAGGAAATTTTGTTGAAGGCCAGGAGAGCTTTTACCCAAAGAGAAGAGGTAGAGAGTGCAAGAGGCAATTTCACTAGTGAAAAATTAAAGTGGTTAAGGGAGAAAAAGCCTGAGGGAGGTTTATAATTTGGCATGAAATATGGATATTCAGTAGATTGCAGTCTAACAGATGAAGAAATTTCAGAATCCAGTACAGCTGTTAATTCCAAAGCCAGATGGAAATATTCTCAAACAGCAATATATTTTTCCCCTGTGCCATCAACAGGCAGGCACAGTGGACATTTCCAGTGTCTTTAAACCAAGTAATACCAAACAGGTCTTCTGGGTAAAGCTTGATATACGGACATTTGGTATTTCTCAGTTTTGTAAGTTTCATATAAGGCAGCTTTGTCCAAAGACTTGATACATTGCTTCAGTGAGTAAAAGCCTTTTGTATGTCATTGGGTTATCTAGAATAGCTGAAAGAGTACTAAGCAGTGAAAACACATCTGGGGAGCAGAAATTCTGTGTCAGCAGTTGCTACTTCAGACAGATGGAGAATGAGAAGCAGAAAAAGAAAAAGAAAGAAAGAAAGAAAGAAAGAAAGAAAGAAAGAAAGAAAGAAAGAAAGAAAGAAAGAAAGAAAGAAAGAGAAAGACTGAATTACGCTTACCTAGGGGTTGAATAGCCATTAGGAGATACAGACTCCCCTGAGCCCTGCACTTGTGTCTGTCCCAGACTGCAATGCTAGAATCAAGAGCTGCATCTCTGGTGTGAGAGCTACATATGTCACCATCCCATGTGTGTGAGCATCTGGCAGCTGTAATCTGTTCCCTGTTGGTTGGTGCCTGATGCCTGATGCTCTGCTGTGCTTGTCTTTTGGTGGGATGTTGCTTCTCTTGAGTACAAATGGAAAGCAAAACAGGGCCAGTTGTGATTCTGTTGGGCTTCCTCTCCATTGCCAGTGCAAGAAGGTGGGAGGATGCTTCCTACAAGAAATGGAGTGAGGCAACAGCTAGACACAAAGGTATGAAAAATGTTGTTTCATGAAAACCACCCCTTTTCTACCAGCTGAAGGCATTATAAAAGATTGCAGGTAGCTGAAGTCTTATGCAGGAAGACAGGTTAAATTATCACAGTGTTCTTCATGGCCTCCCAGGCAATGAATCATTGAAGCAGTGAAGTGGGCTGCTGCTTTCACCATGGAGGAATTCATCACAGTAGCCAAATTAATGACTGCTTTTCAGAAGTTTCTCCTGGTATCTGAAGGACTGATTTGCTGTCTGCTGTTTGTTATCTGTGGCAGTTTTAAGTTTCACTGAGGTGAGTATATTGCTTTGTGTCTTTAATGCCTGAATAAAGCCTCCCTAACCTTGATGATGTCCATTGCTTTGCTTTCTTCCTTGCTGGGCTTGATGATGATATCACAACAATTTATCTAGCTAAGAGCCAGTTCCTCATTTCCCCTTGTGGCTACATTAGAGTGATTGCCTCTGGCCCTTCAAATGGGCTGCTTGCAAGTTGACCTTGGGGTAGGAGCAATAAGGCTGTAGTGTTTCATTGGTATTTTAGGTGCTGTCTGTGTTTGAGGATGTAGCACAGGGCTCTTGGTGGCACTAGGGAAGGGGAACAAAGCAAACAAGTTGGAGGAGTGGATGCAAATGAGATTACGAAGCCCTGACTGGAAGGCATAACACTGACTGGCTGATTTGCACACACCCTGAGCTGGGATTAGATTATTGCCAGCGCTATCCTGGCCTGGGGGCTCTCACATGTGGTTTGTTTTCTTTTTTCTTTCTGTGCTTCTATCACCTGCCACAAGAGTGTGGAGCTACAGACAGAAGGCTGCCAGGACAGGGGCTGCCTGCAAAATACAGTGGGTCAAGTTAATCCTTCAGGAAACCTTGCTGAGAAAATGGGTCTTGGTTGTGTTCCCTGGCACCCCTGAAAAATATATTAGTAGAATAAATATGGTGGAATGGCTGACAAAGTATATACAACGGTTTTCACTCTGACACTATCTTTTACCCAAGTATCAAGCCTGCTAACTCATACAAATTAATTTGAGTCTTTCATCAGCTTTATACACAACTTTTGCCGCTGAGGCACCTGGATACATGGTCTTGTCTCCAAGTCTTCCATTTCCAGGACAAACCAGAATCCCCAGACTTCAACAAATGAGTTGTCTCCCTCACACAGTGACCCCCAGCTCTCCATCCTACTTGTATTTGAGAAGAACTACAGAACAAAACCAACCTAAACAACCCAACCAAAAATATGAAAGCTGTAATGTAAGACTTAATCAGGGGAATCAAAACACGCTAATAAGTAAACCTGTGTTTTCATCCACTCCTGCCCTGGTTAGAAAGCCAGGACAATTGTCTGCGCCAGGCAAGCAGCTCCCGAGATGCTGTTCAGCTCTACAGCCTAATTAATGTGTCTCCAGCCTAATTAGTTGGTCAGAGGTGCAGATGAGCACTTTCATTGCACCAATGTATCATCTCTTTTGACCAATCCCAGTCATTCCTACAAAAGGAGAACAATGCAACTTGTGCAGATTTTTGTGGTGGCTCTACAAGGAAGGTGGATAAATCATGGAGGCCTCATTCTGCCACTCCTCACAGAGCAGGATGCTGTGTCAGGAGAGGGGTTGGAAGTGCTGGGGCTAACAGTGAGTGAAATACTCTCAGCATGAGTCAGTGTTCCTGAACAGCAGATTAGCACACTGAGCAAAGCGCTTATCTAAAATTAAGCTTTTTCCTCTACTTACACCATGATATTCTTGTCTCCAATTATGTTTATTTTGTTTGCTTTTCCTTTTCTCTTTGTGTATTCAAGTGCTGATGAGAGAAGTCCACACAGAGACCAAGGAATGGGTAAGGTCTGAGTAGCACAATAAAATAAAAGCTTGGGTGGAGTTCAGCTGTTAAATCCATATACTTTATTATTGTCTTCAGCTGGATTTGAAGCACTAAAGTACCTAGGCAAGAAAACAAATTTACAATGGCTTAGTTAGAAGTTCCTTCTCCATGAAGAGCTAGAGTAAGCAAAACATAACCTGAAACAAGGGCAGATTCCCTTGGAACTTTTTGAAAGGGTTCTTCTTGAAATCAAAACAGTTGTGTTCTTCTAAATAAATGCAGATCCCATTGGCCACAGGCAGATACCCAGTCCCAAAGCTGCATTGAAGAGGTGCACAGTGGAGTGCTGGCATCCCAGCAGGACCAAATTCACTCGTGTGACCACTGGTTTTATGGAGGCAACAGCTGCTGACATGGCACCTCTGTGTTAGTCTCACGCCACACCATCCAAGGAGGGCTCTTGTTTATCTTTCTTCCCAGAACTGGGAAATCCTGTGTCTGCTGGCAGTGTGCCTGGCCAAAAGGAACTGGGCTGGAGTGTTGGGGTGCTACAGCTGAAGCAAAGGGAGGGTGCAGACAACTGCTGGTGCACTACTCCTTATGTCAGAGTCCCTTTTCACCCTCTAGCTCCACAGCAGCTGGATTGGTTTGCTGGGAGTCCAGTAGAAGCAAAGTAGGAAATCATGCAGTAGGTGTTTTCCTGTGGTTGACTATCTGTTGCGCTAAAAAAATTATATTTTTTTGCCTATGTTAAAATCCAGTTTCGAGGGGTGTTAAGATTTCAGCTTCTGCTAGGCTGTTTGGAGGTGAGGAGGTCACTTTGTTAGCATATGTGGGCACCTGAAAGCTGCAGGAGAGCTGAGAGTAGCACCGATTCCTGACCTTGCTGACAGGCATGTGAAATTTCTTGTAGGCATGAAACTGCTGACACTGAGCATTCTCTGAGATGCCTGATGACTGTGCCCTGCTCACATGCTTATGGCAATGGCAATCAATGATGCTAAGGGCAGCAAAAATCCTTCCCCCTAAGGTTAGGTGGATGTTGGTGTTCTGTCTCTATTGGCGGAGAGGTTCAGCTGCTGGGGACACCTGCACGTCTGCCACACAGATCAGACACTGGAGAATTGCCAGGTGAGGATGATACATGCCTCCATCTTGTTTTCCATGAATGCTCCATACTTGGACTTTTGCAGGAGTGAGGCATACCTGTAGCATCAGGATATTTAGAGAAGCTGAGAATCAGGCCAGATGGTCTAATGATCCCTCCCACCTTCTGTAAGGTTCTATAATTCTGCATCTTTGAGACAGCATCGTCTACTTGTGCAAACCTGAAAGAAAAACCCACCACTGCCAACCCTCCAAATTACACCTCTTGAAGACCTTGTGCAGCAACTATCTTAAAATACCTTTTTAAAAATATGTACAGCTGTTGTTTTTAAATGAAGTCTCTGACCTTGATCACTTGAGAGTACATGGCTAAATTAAAAATGAACTGCCTAAAACTCATTTAAAATATTACCCTGCATTTCAGAATATGGCTTGTATGAAAACTGCATATATATTCAAAATTGAATTGTATATTAATATATCAACATCAAACCTGTATATTAATGTAATTAAAACCACCCTTTCACTGCTTTGGAAATTATTTAACAGTTGATAAGTTCAAAAGCAAAAGAAAATAAAAATTTCAGAAAAATGTGGTTTTGTTCTTAATTTTGGTAATATAATTATCAGTGTTAGTAAACTGTTCCTCTTGTATGCCTTTATTGTCTCAGTCAAACAGGAAGTATGATGGAGGTATCATGTAAGATTTGGGCAAATGTGCTAATAACGTGTATTCCTTGAAAATCTGTGAAATAATAATAATAATATAAAATAATAATGCTGCTACAAATAGATGTTCTTTCATGTTTATCCAAAATCTGTGTGTAAATTCAGAAATAGTGCAAGGTGAAGCATATTTTATAAATGTCCATGTGTATAAACCGACATTTATATATGTCCATGTGCATATATATGTGTGTGCTTATTTTTAATGATACATATATTGAAAGATTTCACATGACTTTGCTTGAGAAGCCTCAGCAGCACAGAATAGTTTTTGTAAGGATATAAAAGTCTCATAGGGAAAAACTTGCAAAATCCTTTCATCTAAAATAATGATAGAATCATCACAGATTCACAGAATGGTTTGGTTTGGGAGAGACCTTAAAGATCATCTCATTCCCTGCTATGGGCAGGGACACCTCCCACTAGACCCAGTTGCTCAGAGCCCATATAAGGTTGGAGATTTTACTCTTCAATGCATCTCACCTCAACATGGAGTTGAGAAAAATTTTCAGTTTTGCAAGGAGTGTTCCCTCTCTGCTCTTTTACCTTTTCATGCATGCACACATATGGATGGATATACCTTCTCATAGGAGGTGATTCCAAATGACTAGATAGCTGTACTCCAGTGTTAAAAAGAGCATCCCCTGGTCCCTTTCATCTTGGAAATAATTTCATGTGAATGTCCTGTGCAATTGATCTATATAATAAACTGATGTAATATATGCATGTGAAAATCTGGAGGAATGCTTCATAACAAAGCTGGATGAACATTACTGTAGACCAGATATTGCCTGTGAGTATTCCACTGTATTTTCAACCATGCTTTTTTTGCTCAGCAGGAATTTATTCAGAGGTATCTCAAAGGCAAAAGTGTGGTGAACAGTGGATCAGCAGAGATTCATATGGATCATATGAACCTCTACTGAGAGATCGTATGGCTATGCTTTCTTTTTCCCAATCAATTTTTTAAATTAAAAAATGCATTTGTTGGTACTGCACTCTTAAGATGATTCCTTTGACTAAATATTTGAAGGAAGCAAGCACAAGTAGCTACTCCTGATCTCATTACGAATTTAACAGTGTTCTGGTTTGTGCAGTGGCCAGGGGCGGGGCTATGGCTGGGACCTGGAGGTTGTTTTGTACCACCTCAGGTCATTTTCCAGGGATGGGGAAAGGGGTCCCTTCTGGGTTGGTGTGGCATGGTGGAGTGAGAGGCTGGGTATTGTCAAGGGAGAAAACTCATGTGCAAATCTTTTGTTTCTTCACACCTTTGTTATTAATATTATTGCTGTTATTGTTCATTTTCATATTTCATTGCTGTTTCCAGTATATTGCTATTTTCTCAACCCATGACCTTTATCTTTTGTGGCACCAATTCTTCTCTCCATCCTGCTTCAGGGGCAGGGGAAGAGGGAGGAGGAGTGAGTGAAAGGCATGTACTTTGGAGAGTCTCAGTGGGAGCACTCAGTTGGGGAGTACCATTTCTAAACCATGACACAGAACAACCAGGGTAGCTTCCACTGCCAGCTGGATGCAAGTGAGACTCTTGTGCATTTCTGTTGTTCTGTTGGTTAATGGAACCTTCTTCTTTAGCTACAACTTTTTTTTTTCCTCAAGCTTCTCCAAAGTACAGGTGCTACTAGAGCTTTTCACACTTATAGCCCATAACCCCTCAAGAACACTGGAAACATTGCAGAGGAATGTTAGTTGCATTACTCATGGCTGGGATCTGAAAATATGCAAAATGTTCTGTGGGAGACTTTATACTGCAGTCCTAACAGGTAAAAGAAGACAGGCTGTAGAGTTTGGAGACAGGGAGGTTGCTGGGAAAAAAGGCACTGCAGTAAATGCATTATGCACGCAAAGCATTACATGTGCTTGTAACCTAAACTGAATTGCTGGGATTTCTTGCACTATAGCAAGTTGTGTATCATATCTTTCTCAGTCCTTTCTGTGGGTCTTCAATTTTTTCCCCTTCACCTGCAATGTGACAGTCCATTTTTCTATGCTTATGGTTGCCACCTCATGCAAGAAGAAAATACATCATTTCCAGGGTAATCTTGTGTGGAGGACCAGGCATAAGTAGATAACATGTTTTATTCTCAAGAATTCTGACTGTTGTGAGAGGAAAGTTGTTAATGGAACAGAGAGTCCTGTGGAGATGGGGCAGCACTGTTCTCAGCCAGCTTCCTTTTCTGCCTTGAGGCTTGTGCTCATCGTGCCTGCACCGACTCCCCCTCAACCTGACTGACTTCTTGGAGCCTCTAAAGGGCTGTCTGTGCATGCACAAATAATGTAATGGGAATGGTGTGAAAAACCTATTTTACATAAGAGATGTGCACCAGATAAACTAGAAAAGAAAGTGGATCAGTCCCTTTCTCTCTGTTAATTCCAGATTTGAACTATCCATGGAGGCAGGACCAATATGGGATCTAAGGACTGGTGATCTTTTTCCTTCTCTTTCTCCCTCTTATGTCTTTATTTCTGTCCTCCCTTGCTTTGTCTTGGCAAAGTGCAGTTATCATATTCTTACCCTGTACTCTGTACTGAAGTTTGCTGTAAGGATTGGGAGCTTGTCAAAGGTAGTTATAAAAATTGAGAGCTCACTAGCTAACACTTCTCTGATTATACAGTGGGCTGGTTTCTGGAATTACAGAGACTATATAATAAAAGATAAGAGATCCCTGACATGTGGTCTAGTGTCTTTGTTCAGTCAGGTGAGAATTTATAATGAACAGCATGCCCCCTCCTGAGTGGGCTGTAACATCCTGCCCATGCAGTTTTGACCTCCATGCAGAACAGTCCAGGTCCAGATGGAAAAACACCTGTAAACTAAATGATAGACACCATTCCAGTGACATTTCCCACAACAGAGACTGTCAGTTGCAGATGTGCTATGCAACTGTACTTTATCCTTGGAAGGGTTTGGGTAGAGTTCTGAAAGCATCCACAGCTGTGGGGTGGAAGTGAATGAATACTGGGCTTCCCCTCAGCACCGCTGTACTGCAGGACTTACTTGGGCTGTGTTTGCACCCTGTGTGGTTTGACACCTCAGCTGTAGCTGCAGTGCCTGTTTTAGTCATAGGCACCCAAACTCTGTGCCTTTTATTGCCTGCACAGAGCAGTCCTGTTTATGGTCCACCCAGAAAGCTCAAGGATCAGATAGCACCTCTCTCCTTCCTTGCTTGTAAATCATCCAGGAGAAGTAGTGTTTACCTCTGGGTTAAAGAACTGATCTTATAATGGTCTGCAGATTGGGCTGATTGCAAAAGTAAGCTGGATGTATAAAACCAAAGATGCCCCTTTGTCCTTTCAAAGCAACAGAGAATCTGCCACATGAAACTGTCAGGGATGTGTACCTTTCTCTCCTTCTCTGAAACAATGGACAGGTTATATTCTCCTATTGGCTTTTCTGTGAGATGACTTTCTATGTATTGATTTTGTGGCCTTTCAACTGTCTCCCAAGTCTTCTGCACTGGCAGCATTATGAGGATCAGCTGTATGGTCACAGCTTGGAAAATGTTTACATTTTGTTATTTCTGAGTCAGATGGGTTCACAAAATCCTTGGGGCTGAATGATGATATAATTTCTCACCTCTGTACTTCACAGGTCAAATTATTGCAGCTGCTCAGAGAATTGGAAGAATTCAGGCCAGAGAATTAGCCTTTAGCATCCATTTCTGCTCTTAGTGAAGTTGAGGGGAAATTCCTTCAGGATCAGAGTAGCTACAAGTTTGTGCACATTTGCTCATGCTGAAACCTATGGCTGTAGGTCACTATGTTGAATTCTGCACCTAAGAAATAAATATCTTCGCAGAAACAAGGGGCTTTTTCTGCTCACATTTATTCCTTTATCCCTGACAGATTCTTTCTGTCTGTCAGCAACAACAAAGCCCCATTGTCTTGGTGCTCCAGCTGGGTCATGTTAAATGGATCCCGTTTTCAGAAACTACTGAGACTCCAAGCCCTTGAGATACCTGCCCAGAGTGTTTCACCCTGGACAGCCCAAAGTGGTGGCAGTTGCACTTTCCCTTCTTAGTAATACCTGCTTTCGATGCAGTTTTCTGCAACTTAATGATTTAAAGCCCACCTAGTTTGTGATTGCTGGGGAGAAGAGACAGTAGATTGCTCTTCAGATACTCACCTTGGCATTTTGTAGAAAACACTGCCTCTTTTTAGCCAAGTGATCTCTCACTTTTGCTCATTCTCATCCTGCTGACCGTTCATTCTCCATTCACCGGGCTCACAAACAATCTCATTTTTCACACCTACTTCTCCATTTGTTGACACTTTGGGCTCCTGCCCATTGCTCTCCCTCAGCAGCAAGCTCATTCACATTCCATATTCAAAACCCACAACATGATTCATTGAACACCAAAGTGCTTTTGCTTTGCACTGTTTGTCTGAGACTGACCTGAAGGATGACATTATAAATGAGCTCTTACATCTGAATTGCTTTGTCCTGATTAGCAAAGTCAGTAGAAAATGGCAAGGAGCTTTTGGTCTTGAGTGGGATCTGCTGCTTCTCAAAAGTTTTCTCTACTCATTAATCTTACATCTTTGCTTCCCTCTGTTGCATGGAGGGTACCACTTTCAGTTTTTAGGCTCCTGAGGGAGATTTTTGAAAAGGACAGTTTGCGACAGATGACTTCCACAAAAAAAACCAAACCAAACCAAAACACAAAAAACCCAATCCAAACAAAATCCCCCAACCAAGTTCTAAGCCAACAAAATGGAAGTGGCATTCAGTTTGAAATGAGGGGAATAAGCTGGACATTGGAAATGTTGTAAGCCATGCAAATGCTGCAACTTTAATTTTGCTGATTTGAGAGGTTTCAGACTGTGCATTTAGAAATCATTAAAATTAATGAGAATATTCACTCTTCAAGAGTAGAACTCAACTTAGAAATGTCACAGTATTTTCTAAATTCTCTGTTGGTCATTCAGACCAACATTCCAAATCCAGATATCTGACTAATTTTGATGCATGTCACTAAAAGGGAAGAACCAAAGATCAGTCTTATTTTTGTCACCCCCAGATTAATGTGAAAATATTTCACCAGTGAACCGTCTGTTTTGCCATATTTACTCAGCTTTCTCTTAATGTCAGTTGTATTCTGTATCCATGCCATCAAAATCTCAGTCATGACCATTGACTACTGCTGATGTCAACATCAAGATTTATAGAGCTGCAAAATACTACTCTGAGGGCTAAGACTTTATTTTGAGACATAATGAGTCTCAGTAGACATCATAATAGAGATTATTAAGTGCTTTATTGCACACAGTAATTATTGTTGTCATGCAGAATATCTCAGCTTGTGACATAAAAGTGGTACTTTTTCAGAATAATATTAAGGAAAATGAGTTTAAATTTGAGAGCTAGAAGAAAACCCTTCTTAAAAATGATCAGGGTAGGTCGTGAGCTTTCCTAGCACCTGCTATTTTTCACTGATGTGAATGAAACTCTGGAGAAGTACAACTGGCTGGTGGAGAACAAAGTTTTTTCTGTTATAGAAAGAAGTGAAAGATAGAAGTGGAAGTGGCAAACAAACATAAATGTAGGTGAAATGAATGTCAAACTTGCTGTGTCACCTGTTGGAAGTTGAGACTTTTGGTTTTAATAAGTTATTGTTAAAGGTTTTAATAAGTTATTGTTAAATAACTTATTGTTAACAACAGGCTTTGGTGGAGTGGAGTAATGGTCTCAAGGAAACACTGGAATTCAAAAGTTAGAATCTCTCTCAAAAAAGGAAGCAGAGAGAAGGATGATATACAGGAAACAGGATTTTGTTGTACTTTAGGAAGGGTGAAATACAGGTGAAATATGGGTAATACTTGTGGCTGATTTACTGACCAGTTAGTGATCTTTGTGTTAATATTATTAACTCAACTATAAGTAAACTATTAATTAATAATATGTGACCCATGTGTGTCCACAGTGAGATTGTTACAGAGTCTTCCAGTGCCTGCTGTTTCGAAAGGGTTTTTTGAAACATAAATGAAGTGAGAGTGAATGTTCTTTGAGGGCTTAGGGATCTGGTGTTGAAACAAGTCTTAAGTATCTCAGTTTATTTTATCAGCAATGAGAATCAAGAGGTGACAGGTTTACAGTGGAGAAGTTCTTTCAAGGAGAGAGAGTAATGAGGTCTAGACAAGCGTGTGACATGATCTTATAGCTGGAAGCTAAAATTACACCAGTGGAGACAGCAAATAAAGCACAGATTTTGAACTAGGAGCTCTGATAACAACATGACAAAACCCCCACAAATTTCTTCCCCATCCTTCTGATGTTCATTTCGCTTCTTTGGAGTGTGTCCTTCAAGTATAAGACATTGGTTCCAGTACAAGACTAGGTAGATGAGCATTAGTCACTTTTGAAATATAGAGAGGCATACTGGGTCAATTAATTACTGCTTTTTGTGGCCTACAGCTCTGTGGATCTATTATGCCTACTCCTTTCAATCACAAAGTATTCAGAGACCAGGATCATTCTGCATTATTTGTTCAGATGTAGTATCTTTCCTCTGTGTCATGAATATAGGATATAAAAGTGATAGACACTCTCCTTGTCTCTTTAGCATCCAGGTCCATCTCCCATCGGCTCAGAGTTTAGGACTGAGATTGCAGATGCTGCTTTGTCATGCCTTCTATGGCTTTCATCACTGTCTTATCATTTAAATGTAGGATTTCAGTTTCAGATGTGGATGTTATCACAGGATTTGGACATAATGCCCTCATTGTTGCCATGCAGATGTAGGCAGCATGTTAAGCAGTGCTTAACCAAGTGTGGTCTTTTTCATGGCTCATACAATTGCTGCCACCTAAATTCTAAAGTCCCAGACCTTGGGCACTAACCTTGAGGCACCATTGTCCTGTGGTTAATGAATAGAACATGATAATTTCCGGAACTAAATGACCGGTCAAATTCTGTACAATACAAACTTGTTTCAATATTACAATTTTTCTTAGAGGGGGAAAAAAATCTCTTTTCAGAACATTTGCCCATTTCTATTATTTACTTGTTTATGAGGAATGATACAGTAAAGACGAGAAAAAGCATTTGAAATTCTAGATATGAGGTGAAAAGATGCAAACAGTCGCCAAAAGTGTAAGGGGAACATAAAGTGGGTACTACACTCAGCTGTTCTTTGATTCTGGAACTTTGCATAGAGTTTGTGAAGCTTTCCTCCTATATAGGTGTGAGACAGAGCTGCTCTTTACCTGGTACACAGAAAGATAATTATAGGGACAAAGGTGTTTTGGTCTCAGGCTTGGCCATTTATGAGGTATTCTACCCCAAAGTGAAATCGAATAACTCAGTCTTCACAGAGGAAGATGTGGAAGCATTAACATACCAGGGTTTTCTCATCAGGATGCTCTAGGAAAATTGCTGGCCAGAGGGATATAGAGCAAGCAGGTATTTTGTCAGCAGGAGGTTAAGTGGGAAGATGATACAAGCATAAGATGTGAAGAATGAAGTCAGAACGAAGGACAGCTGATCTGAGGGGGCAGGACTCTTCATAGAACTGCTTTTTCATGCCTGCTGGGCTGAACCTTGTGCTGGTCCTGAACCAAAGTGAAAGAGCTGCCAAATCAGTTCAAGTGGAGCCTGTGTAAAGAAGGCAGGTAGCTTTGGCTGAGCAGTGTTGCTCTTGCAGTAATCCTGCACACCGGGAGGTGCAGGCAGACATGAGATGCCTGGGTTGAAGCCTCGAGCTGGGGGGAGAGGGCAGAGATCTCTGAGCTGTGTGGGTGGGTGCAGGGCAGTGAGATGATGAAGCCCACTGTGAGGATGTGCAAGCACAGCCAGTTCAGTCCTGGGCTATTTTGTCTGCTTGGTTTTACAGCTGGATAGCAGCTCTTTCAAAACAGTTTGTGTACATGGGATATGTGTGTTTTATCAATTTCTGTGTGCCCTTTTCCCAGAGAGTTGGCATCTGTGAATTTATGGCACTGTACTGCTTGAACTGTGCCACTTCTGTCTCCCTCCTTTAAGCTGGGAAGCTACAGCAACTGACATAATAGGGCTTATCCATTTAACCTGAGAGATTTCTGAGGTATTGGGGAGGAGAGGAGAGAATCTCTGTGTGTGTCTTGATATGGAGCCAGTTTAAGCCCCAAGGAAAGATTTCCATTGATTGTAACACAGTTTAAATCTGGTCTGTAATACCTAATAAACAACAAATCATGTTGTGATCCTTTTAAGTCATGACTTTTATATAAAATCAGGAGAATTATTCTTATTTATTATCCCTTTCACTTAAACCTTTTGGGGATAGAAACACATTCAGTTTAAAGAAAACACTGCAATCAATGGCTTTGGAAAAAGAAAGGGTTTGTGTATGACATTGACTCAGTTTTTATCCTGCTAAGTACTTACTGTAGAACAGGAGTGATTTTCTGAAAAATTGTGGAGAAAACATAAGCACAGTAGTCTTGATACCGCAAGTGATGGAGGAAAAAGTCTTAAAAATAACACAATGATGTCAGAAGCTTTTCATAGCTTGTAGGGTTTTCCCTACTGGAATTTAATTTCAATCTGAACACAATTATCTGGAGTAGGCGACTCTGAGGAGTAGAGGAGTGAAATCCTTTAATGTTTTCCAAATTGGTGATGGAAAGAAAGTAGCTGTATTTTAGCTAAGACTAGAGCTTTTTTTTTTTCTTCATGCCCAGATTTTGGCTTCTTCACTAAGACTTCGACATACTTGAGGCCACTATTCTGCAGTCTCATTCCTCATTGTCATCTTAACTGTCTCAAACTGCCTCTAACACTTGAATGAAGAAATACAGGAACAAATCACATAGTTTCTCATATTTTTCAATATATTCTGTTTTCAGTGTATGCTATTATCTGAAATACCATTAATCATAGGAATGTTTGTTGTGTTACAGTTATTCCTCAGGCCAATTACAGAAGTAAAATATCCTCTGTATTTCAGAAGGGCTTGGCTGTGCCTCCTCAGCTTTGCAGGACAGTTTGGCAGTAAATGACTGTGCGATTATTTTTTTTTTTTTCAACCAGTGTGGTTTAAAATGCACAGACATTAGAAATACTGATATTACTGCAGGTAACCTCCCTGTATGGACCTCATGCCATAATACCTAAACAACTCATTTTTTTTTCACCCAAGTGATCTGTTTTGTCCCGCAGTCCCAGACTTGGAAGTTTTAGGCTCTTGCTTAGAGAGGTTGGGATACTTCATGGAAGCCAGACCAGAAAGTCCTGGGTAAGCACACTGCCTTTTACCTCCCTGTTGGCTTAATGTGGAATAGTATTTTGATTATTTGCTGCTCAGTTTCCTTCAATACAGGGTTTAAAGCAAGGTTTGGATATGTACCTATCTCTGGGGGCATCAGAAATTAATTTTTCTATAGAACGATCCCTCTCACTGAATTGTTTTCTGAATTGAACATACATCAGAAATTTATTTTTCTATGGAAGGATCCCTTTCACTGAATTGTTTTCTGAATTGAACATGAAGAAGGTACCTCTCAGTTCAGTAGCAGACTGCATTGGCTTTGTACCAGCTCAGTCAGGTGGTGCAGGCAGTGGAGCAAGAAGTGTTTTCTATGATGTGAAACCTCTCTCTGGGGTAAGGAAGATCTAGCTTTTTCTAGGAAGCTAGCACTTGTGAGTAATATTTTGTAGGTTCCTAAAGACACAATTATACACATCCAAACATAGCCTGTAAACTCTTGTGTGAGCTTATATGATTGGAAAGGGGTCAGGTAGGTCAGTACCTTTGATTGTCTCTGAGTGACTGCCTCCTAACTTCTCTGCGGACAAAGGCAAAAGCATTTGTGCTCACGTGCTCTGTCTAGATTTGGTAGATATGTCCTTTGGCCACCCAATAGTTTTCCATGAGGGCACATCACAACTGCTTCTGAAGGGATTAAGCTTATGCCGGTTTGGGTGTTAACAGGTGGCCCTGGTGTGAAAATCATCTCCCCTCGGGCAAATCCATTCTCCTCAGCAGAAGCTATTTTATACTTTTGAGTGATTACATTTCAAGGGTCGATGAAAGCAGCAACCCCATGCTGTTAGTGATGTGTGAACACTCCTTATGAATTACCTTTCAAAACAAGGTTTGAAAGGGGTGCTTAGGCAAAACAGAATCTTGCAGTTAAAAGGGAGGGTTTTTTAAAGTGCACTGTGACTCAGAAGACTCCCCTTCTCAGACTCCTGTCAGTGCGCAGATGTGTCTCCAAAATGGGTTTGCTCACTCCTTGCTCAGAAATCCTGTCATGTTCATACTTCAGAAGCATAGTGGCTCACTGAATACCAGGCTTTTACTGCTTGAGGAGAGGGCAATATTTCTCCCTTACAATACAATCTTGAAGCCTTATGGCAAAGCTTTTCTTTGACATAGGCCAAATATTTTATTTTGCCTGACTAAGGGACCAGGACCTTAATATATGCAATCTTTTAAACCGGCTCAGTTTTTAATGCTCACAGAACTGAAGTGCCTTATGAATTACAGACTGACATCTCCTTTATCAAGTGAAATGACTATGTTGGACTCATTCATGGAATATTTCCAAGCACAAAACTCACTCTGTTTTCTATTTCTGTTAAGATCTGATCCACAGTATACTGGTTTATGCTCACTGGTAGCTGTTTAACTCTTTTAATGTAAAAACTTTGCATGACGGTATGTGTGGTTGAGTAGAAATAATCTCTCCTGAGCTACAGTGACAGCTTTAAGATAAATAATGGTATTTTCAAAATCATTTGAATTTTGTTTATAGCTTCATCTACCACTTTAGTAGTAATGCAGTGTGCTTTAAGATACATGAAATCATTGTTAGGTTCCTGGAGCGGTGAATTTAGAAAGTACCTTGAAAACTCATTTGACAGATTTACTAGTAGCAAGAAAGTAAAGCAGACATAAACCATCATAAGTAAATCCACCATTTTATTAAGAAGGCTCCTATTTCAAACCCATCTGAAAAATTTCTCTGAATACTGTCAGTCTGAAATTCAGCTGATGTAAATGAACGCCCTCCTACTGATGCACAAGATGTGAGCTTTTACACCAAGCCTATTCCCACATATCATCTACACTGTCTTTCTTCAGAACATGCAGATGTGATCCCATTCACTTTTGATAATTAATGTACAGTCCTTGTGGCCCCACATCAGAAATGACAATAGTTGAAAGTACTGCTCATCAGCAACAGTTGGAGTTTTATGTATTAACCCCATTGCAGTTTACCTTGGTCACTGAACCCTGAATCTATTTCCAATGACAAAATAAATATATGAGCTTGCAATACACCTAAAATTTTGTTCTTCAATGGATACAGTTTTCACCTGACATTGGCCTGGCTTGGTAATGGTATGTCCATTAGATTTCACTTCATTTTAATTTCCAGGATTTTATCCATAATGTGGCTAATCTCAATACCAAATTGAATAAGTTTCCTTGCTTTTTGTGCTTGGACAATGATAGAAGTGCAGCCATCTTGGCACTGATAGTGAAAATTTGTCATTGTTATTCTTCTTTAAGGTCACTTCCTGTAACTCCTGTGCCTCACCAGCAAAGCCTCCCAAGGTTTCAAACAGTCAACAGCGTAAGAGATTTACTGCACGGGTACCATAGAGGAAGAGCCCTGTAGTGCTTAAGTCTCAGCTCATATATTTTTTTCCAGACCAGTACTTCAGGTCTAGTATTTTCCACATTTGGGTTCAGACCATTTACTATTTTGAGAGGAGTTTGTTTGAATTCCAGGAACTCCCACCTAAACAAAGAAAAATAACTATACATCAATATCTTTCCATACCTTCAGCTCAGATTTTTGTTGTTGTTGTTGTTGTTGCACACAGAGACATAATTCAAGATTATGAGAGCAATTTTTTTTCCTTCATGGTTGAGGTGTTTTATGGCAGTAAGAGCCAGAAACAGAAGAAACTCACAGACTCAGCACAATCTCCTGCCTTTCCAGCACCTGTAGCCAATAGTTGCAATCAGAAAATTGTCAATTTCCACAGTATTCCATTGCAGGAGGGTTCTGAAGTAAATTGGTTCTGCAGGTGGGCACTGATGATGGAAGATTGTCTTAATCCAGCAGTTCCAGTTCAATTACAGTGTGAATTACTGAGATACTTCCGTATGATTATGAAAATTGTCTCAAACAAGAAAATGAAGCATAGGATTATTCAAAAATGCCACATGGCTATATTTTGCCTTATGAATGCTGGACTACACAGTAATGAGAAGTATTTTTAAAGCAAAGAAGAATGTTGCTTCTGCAAACATAGGTGCTTAAATATTAATCAGAGCTGTGCCCCAATCCTGCTGAAATACTTAATTTTCTGGCTGTCACTCACTGTAATTCTGATGGTGATAGTGAAAGGTTGGTGTCAGGCCTGCTTGTCAGTGCCCTGCAAGACTGCAGCAGGTGTCATTGCTGTGTTAAAAAATTCCAATTTTTTTCCATCTGTGCGCCGAGTCCTGTGCAAATGCAAGGAACAAAGAACAAAGCATCAGAGTGACCCATCCTTTGCAGGCAAGGTGTGTGACCCCCTCTCTCCCTCTGCTCAAGGCATCCCTGACAAATATGATGTGTGGTCTAAAGCTGCCTTCCAAGCCCACTCCAGCCTAAGAATATTTAACACCTGAACTCTGGGATTTTCCCTTTAAGGAAAAAAGATGGGACACAGGCTGTTGATGTGGGGTCTGGATAGGAAGCGTTTGTCTTCTGCAATTAGATGACATTTCGATGTAACTACTTCTGCAGCCCATCTAGACTTACTGCAAAGTGTGTGAATTAATTTAAGCCCTGAAACTTTATCTAGAGATCACTTTATAGGCTTGCCAGGGATGAAAAACAAGCATAAAAAAGACATTTATCTCTAATTCTGTTTGTATTATTAGACCTTGAGCACAGAGAGAGGAAGTAAAAACGCCATTTAGGTGTACCACCCTAGTCAAAGGAATACATGTATGTACAAACAATAAAAATTCCTCAAGTGACAAGCCTTTAAGCTTTCACAGGGTGGATACTAACTTCCTGTGGTTTTTTTTTTTTTTCTTTTCTACACTGAAAAAGTTTTTTTTTTTTTTTTTTTTTACTAAAAAAATTTTTTTTTTTTTTTTTTTTTACTAAAAAAATTTTTTTTTTTTTTTTTTTTTAACAATGCCATACTCCCTTTAATATTTTTATTACATTTGAGACTGTGTTAATTAAAAAAAAAATAACTTAAAAAGTAGTATGTATAATTCAATTAGGTATGGTTTAAAAATTAAATTAAACCCCACATACTAAAGGATAAATGGCTCCTCTCCTTTCCTTTTTCTCCTTTCCTTTCCTTTTCTGGAAAAAACACTTGGCTTTTTAACCAAGACTTATAGTATATGAAAGTACAAATGTATTCAAAGATTTTTCTATACTGCCTGTAGTATTACTTCTGCCTTAGAGGGGCTCAAGTACTTGTATGCAATACTATATGAGTGATTCTTTTCTGCAGCAACCTCTCTTTTGAAAGCCTGTTCCATTTATTATTATGAACTGGAAGGTATATTTGAAGAGTAATGATGAAATATTGACTAGAAAATTGGGTGTGCCAGCCATGGGCGCCTGTCCCTCAGGGGAAGGAGCTAGTTTGTCAGGTGGTTTAAGTGTGGCTGACATGAAGCACCTGTATTTGTCACCTCTTCTAGTGCTGGTGCAGCATTCAGAAACCATAAGTCAAGTGGCATCACCAGCCATGATGACACTAGTCTGTGAATTTTACCTTCTTGTCTACTGGCCTGGGCTGGAGTTTGAACAAACACATTGCAATTCCTCTGGGCTTCCTTCCAGGATAAATTCAGGCACAGAGAAGTTCCCCTCTGCCCAGTTGTCTCCTGGATAGGAAGGCAAAGTGTTGCTGGAGCAAGGTCATGTGTGCCCCAGCTGAGACAAGCAGCCTGTTGTCTCTGTTACAGACTGCCAAGGGCAGTGTCACAAGAGTGGTTGAGGCTGGAAGGAACCTCTGGAGGTCATTTTGAAACAGCCTCCTCTGCTCTAGCAGGGCAACCTACAGCCAGCAACTCAACACCGTGTCCAGATGGCTTTTGAATATCTCCAAGGACCGAGACTCTACAACCACAGTGGATAACTTGTCTCAGTGCTTGGTCACCCTCAGGGTGAAAAAGTGTTTCCTGATGTTCTGGGAGAACTTCTGTATTTCAGTGTGTATGCATCTGTCACAGGTTACCACTGAGAAGAGTCTGGCTCCATCCCCTTTGCATCCTCCCTTCAGGTATTTATACATATCATGAGACTCTCCCTAAGCCTGCTCTTCCCCAGGCTGAACAGCCCCGTTTCTCTGACTTGTCTTGCAGGGGAGGAACTCCAGTCCCTTCAACACCTCTGTGACCCCTCACTGGACTCTTATCTTGGACTGGGAAGCCCCAAACTGTTTACAGTCAGTCCTGTCTTAATGATATCACTCTTAGAGCACCTTGGGCCAAAACTTAGAGTGATTCAGACAACCAGCCCTCTGGGGCTCCTTAACCCTGGTGCTGGGGAGTTACCAGAGAGGAGCCCTGGGGGACAAGTCTCTCCTGTAGCTATGGAAAGAGGAGGTTAGAGAGCATTTTGTGGTGCTCATGCTGATGGCTGTGTGGGGCAGGATGGCCCAGGAAGAATGCTCTGCCTGCCCTAGCCAGCTGATGTGAAGGTTGGCTCTTGGGCAATCCATGACTGTCTAGCACTGGGTAGCCCCAAGCAGTGCTGGGATTGCTGCTGTTAATCCTTTTTGAGCAAGGGGACACGCCATGGTGGTATCATCAGGAAGCTGTTGTGTTTAGTCTTTCCTTTTTCCCTCACTTCGTCCAGCCTCTAAAAGTATCAATAGCAGTATGACCTTCCATGCAGCCCCATTTCTCCATTGTTCCTCCATTTCTCCATTGTTCCTCCTCTTCTGCACAACCTCCCAAAATGTTTTTGCAACTCCATTTTCTCAGAAAAGCAATTGCCACCACCCTCTCCCTGTCCCTCCTTTCCTTCTCTCTCTCTTGGGAACTCTATATTTTTTCCCAGGATGGGAAAGATGTTATGTATAATTAAGATAGCACATGGATTTTTCATTTATATATATTTATGAAATAACAAATAACATTTGAAACAACAAATAAAATTAATGCATACAAATAAAATTAGTTCATTGGGCTGCAGATAAAGCTGAACTGCATACTAAAAGATGTTTGCCCATTTTTTCCTCTCTCTTAATATAGCTCTATAAAGATAAAAGAAATACACATTTCTAAGGGAAAATACGCTTTCAATAACAAACAAACCAGCATATTTTATCTTAATACACAAACCAACACTATTATGTTGAGGAACAGAAATAACCTTGGATACATGCTCAAGTTTAGTAATTAACAGCTAGCTTTGAAATTACAATTTGCTGATATTAAAATGTCTTTTACAAGGTAAGTTTAATTCAAAACCTTATTAGTTACATATTCCCTTAAAAGTGTATATAAAGATAGAGAACTTATTTGTAGAAAGTATGCCTTCTCCAGTCAAAGACAGAGAGAGTGTTTTAAATAAAACCTTTTTATTTTCAACTGAAACTCATTATTGATTTCTTTTTCCATACTACAGTTTGGAAAACAAAGGACAGTTTTTCTGGTAACCTGATTCCTCTTCCCTCTCCTCACGCACCCTGCTCTTCAGATCTCCTTCAGGTGAGAGGTGCTGCTGCTGAGGTTTCCTCTATGAGTTGCACCAAGCAGCTGATGCTCATGATGAGTAAACGAGGGGCAGAGGTAGGAAAGAGAGGTGAAGAGCCTTAGGAGATGGGGAGCAGAGCACATCTTGATTTCCTGAAGTTGACTGGTAGGAATCATTATTTCCTCTAGATGTTGTGCATATGGATTTCTGTGTGGAAAAAATGGGAGGAACAATAGTGTGCTACCTAAATCTGGGAACAGGAAAGTCAGAGGCAATGTGTCTGCTTAAATACAGCTTTGTCTCTGGACCTCCTGGCTTCTTATTACCTGGCTATTACCTGGCTTTTTGGAACTGTAGGGGTGTGAAAACTTCCAGCTTTGTCCACCCACCACAGGTGTTCACTGTCCAACATGGTCAGTGCTTCCTCTGACCTTGATGAAAAGTGCAGCCCTGGCTGCCCAGCCTTGAGCTCAGAGAAAGCAGAGAAACCTTCAGGGATTTCTGACTGAGAGCAACATGGAGGCACAGCCTTGGGACAGCAAATGCAGGCTGTTGAAATGGAGAAAGAGTCTCAAAATCCAAGTTTTCATCCTCAGATCTGGAGGCATCCTGGCCTTGCACATCATTGTTAGGAAGAATAAATAAGGACTGGAGTTGCATACATTTTTCCAAACAGAAAGGAGTAAAGTGGAAAATCCTGGGAAGTTTTGGAGGAAAATTATAAACTTCTGACAACTTCACGCTGAGAGGGAGCCTGGTCAGAAAACTTCCATAGTGCAGAGCTAATAGTTTCATGCAGGAGAAGCCTGCAGTCACAGATGAGCAAAGAGAAGAGATGTGAAGAGAGAGAAAACCACCCCTGCATCCCAAGACAGGACTTAAGAGAGGTGGTTCCCTGGGATGGGGCAGTTTGTAATCTGCCCTGTGTGCTGGGTAATCTCTTCTGCAGAGACCCTTGCTTAGTCTAGGGCGAGTGTTAGGGCAGCCAAGGGGAGGAGAAAGAATTTGCTCTTCTATGTGAGATTAGGGAGAGAAAGCAATAACAGAAGCACTGAAAATGAGGGAGGAGGTGGTTTGTGTGCACTGTGTGCTCTGTCGTTCCAGGGGCAGCTCTGCTGCCTTTTGGAAGTGAAGCAGGGCTCAGGCTTTTAAACAGGAAGAGCACAAGATTGAGGCTGATAGCTTCACTTCTCAGACAGTATCATACCTTTGGATCCTGACAGGTTTTAACATGAATTATTGTCATCCAAGTTCACTGCTTGGTTGAATTGCTTTGCCTGTCCCAAACGTCCCTCAGATGTACTTGTTCCACAAGGCTTGTCACCTAAGTACCACTGCAATAACAGAAATCTCTTGTCATATCCTCTTTGTTCATAGTCAAGACTTGGCACTGCTGTTACTCATCAATTTGGTGGCTTCAGAACAGCTGCTAAGTACACTTGGGAAGGACTTTTCTCAAGGTGCACCTGAGCCAAAAAATGTAACAATAAGTTGATATATCAGTCTCAGTCACTCACCTGTAGTGGGGATGTGGTTGCAATATGCTTGCATTACAATATTTATCTACAAAAAGAATAAGAACTAAACAGAAGAGTCACTTTCTGCCCAATTGTGTTGTTTTGCCTTTGGCCATTTCTATTTATGTGTGGACTGTGTGTTATCATACATCTGTTTAGTATTCTGTTAAGACATCTGTGTTATATTTTAAAAATAGTATTCCCTTTTAATGAGAACTACATCCTGTGGTGATGACAGGCCTGCTGTTCCAAGTCTCAAGTGTCCTCCTTGATGACAGTAGAAGGCAAATAACACCAGATCTTCCCAACTTGCTCTTTTCCCCGGATGAACTACCCTTTTCGTGTTTGTTTAGTATGTAATATTAAAGTGGTATTTAGCCTGTAATCTCCTATTAAATCAAATGAGATAGGACTGCTGATTTTGTTTAAGTCTTGTGGTGAGAGAGGCTTGCATGAAGATATTTCTTTGCAAAAGGGACCTGACTAAATAATTAATTAAACAATGATTAATTTTTTTTCAGGCAGCAAGAGAAAGAGCTCAATAGGATAAACACCCAGGGTATTTCTCATTAATTTAGAAGTCACTTTCATGAGAACAATAAAGAAATCACTTGTGGGAAGATAATCCAAAGTTAGCTTAAGCCTTGATTCAGTGCTGATGGATTTGCTGTCTCCAGTGGTTCATATTATGCCTTTAGGTCAGCAGCACTGTTCTTTAAAGTTTGGTCTTGGAGTCTGGTTGCATAAGAATTTAACTTTCATTTAAAAATAATAAGAGGGAGATTTCTGCAGTCTAGAAAAGGAATTTAAAATGCCAACAGAGCCAACTGTGATTAGGATGAATTTACTTTGTGTGAAGGGGGGTGAAGGGAAATCAGCAGTATTTATGTTGTGGATAAGCCATTGGCCACTGCTGTGGGGATCCACACAGGCACACAGAAGTGCATCAGAAACAGCAGCACAGCACGTGCTGTTTGTACCCAAAAGCACCATATTGAATCATGAGTGAGCTTGTGTGTGGCTGTGGGTCATACCATATTAAATTAGACCTTTGTTTAACCTGGTGATGTTATGACATTTGTTCATTGTGATTAACCACAAATTATTGCCTCTGGTCTGTTTGTTACTCTGTTTTGTCTGTGGTCACAATGCAAGTAGACTGTCTGGATGCTGGGGGTGCAAACTCTTGTATTAGTTTTGTAGCCAAAAAGGTAGGATTTTTCCCAGTGGATACCCAACATGAGATGCCTAAGATCCTGTGGTGGGAAAATGAGCTCAGCACTTTGTGCCTTACCTGCGAGGTAAACTTATAGAAGTTTGCCTAGAAGTGAAAACTACAGAAGCTTTGACTTCCCTAGCATTTCATCGAGAATAGCAGATATCTTTTTAGCTTATTGTTTTTAGCTTAGCTTTTTATGTCCATCGTCTTTAGTAATGAAGACAAACCCAGTCTTGGAATACCACCTGAACACTCTTCATGTCCTTTTCCACTGTGGTAACCATATCCTTCCCTGAGCAGTTTTGTGGCAAGTCATGACTGCCCTGTTGATACCACCACTGCTTATCCTGAGATCATACCACAGAGTGTGAGAGGGAGAAACTCATACCTCTAAGGAAACCAGGATAGTTAATGTCTGTACAGAAATTTTCTGAAGACTTTTAATCACTGCTAGCATGTGGAAGTAGGGAAGGGGCATAAGCAATGGGAGGGAGTTTATAGCAAAAGGTGAACTGAAATATTTCCTTAATGAGACTAAATAAAGAATCGTGAGGAAGCATTGCCTGACAGGGAATATGTTCCCTCCCATGTGAAGAGGCTTTAAAATATAAAAAAAATATAGGTGTGTCCATGAACTGTCAATTATCATTACTTCAGTAATGATTATGCAGTTTTTGGGAGAAGGAATTGAGAGTGAGGCTTGGCAAGCCACTAGGGTCCCATTTACACACCAGGGGGTTTCTACTCAAATGCTCTTTGCTCCCTGTTAATTATATATGCTTGACTTTACACCTTAGAAATACCTTGGCATCTATGATAAGAAATTTCATACATGCTCTGTCTTTTCAAGCAGAACTTATATTCAAACATGCAAATTAAATCTCACTTTCTTTCCCATTACAATTTAGAGTTGTGCTCATCTGCTTTTCATGGTTTTTATCATGTGGCTGTAAACAAAATAATGAGCAATGAAAAATATTTAGGTAGAGTTAAAAAAGACTAAAAAGATAAGTCAACAGATATTTTGAAAACGAATATTTATAGTTATATTAATCTCTAGCCTATGCAGATTGCATGCCATAGAATTCAGAGCAAAGAGCAAAAAGAAAAGAAACAAAAACATTTCTGATGTGTTTGAATCAAGTTTATTTTGGTGATGACTTCTTGCTCAGCTGTGCACATCAAAACAAAGCGATTGTTATGCTCTCGGTGAGAATTTTATTTATGTGCCATGACACTACCAGTACTGAATCATGATGTTCTTCTAACTCTCCACAAAACAATGGTCTGCCTAAAAGTATTTAAGAAAATACAGCTATTATTGTTTTCTTACATGGTTTCATATGCTGAATATGGGAAGTCTAAAAACACAGCCAGAGTCTTGCTGACACTGTTGTTTTCATACAAGTGAAATGTGCTGTAATTTGTTTTGAAAGGAGGATCTCTCTCCCATCAGGGAAATTCTGAGGTGTCTAAGGCATATCATTAAAACAAATAAGATTTTCATTCTTGTGGTCAGTTGGTGGGTTGAGAATGCTTTGGGCTTGCTTGAAAGGATATTCAAAGCCATGGCTTTCTCTCTGTTCTCACTGTAACAGTTAGCAACATGCTGTGTTTTCTGCAGGGCTTTCACTGAGTTCTGCCTCCACCAGAGCCAGCACTGGATGCTTTCACTGTGGCTTTTGTGTGACCTTATAGCTTTCCTGACTCATCTGAATTTGTTTCATGTCAGGAGACCACTATCATTGGCATCTTGCCTGCAGCCAAGTAACTCCTGTCAGAGTACTTTGGGGATATGACACTTTTCTTCATGATTCTCTTTCTATATATCTGTGTGTTTAACCAGTTAAAGGCTGTTCACACTCTTTAAATCTAGATAAGTGCTTGTTTCTTACCAAGTGGGCCTTTGAGGATTTTCCTTTCTGTTGGGCAGCTGTTCCATCCTGACATCCCCAGCCACACAGAAGAAGCTACAATTGCAGTGGGGTATATATATAATTTTGTAAGAAAGCTAAGAAAAGGGAAGAAAAACCTGTTTCATTTCTTCTTGTTGTGACTGTCTAATATGAAGATACCCAGCAACAACTGAAGTAAGAGGGTATTTGGTGAGCAGAAACTGCTTCTGTTTAAAACTGTTTGTTGTAATGTTAAAATAGGAGGAGCTTGACCGAACCTTTTCCTCTGAAATATATGAAGAACTGAAGAAGAGATGGAGAAAGTCTGCCCCGATTTCCATCCTTTGTGGAAGTGTTAATCTACATCCTAGCCTCCTACATAAATGAGAGCGGTGCCTTTGAAGGCCAAGCCCAAAGAACAAGTGACTGGTCAAAAGAGATGGAGCGTGTCTTCCTTGCTTCTCTCCCAGTTCACATGCTGGAAACCCAAACTTGTAGCTGAAGATGTGCTTAGCATCCTGCCCCAGTGGAGGGTGCTGTTGTCTATGTAGTGTCCTTTCTCCTTCAGACACAAGCCCTTCATCATTACTGCACAGCTTTGTAGAGAGGAAGTGTAGGTAGACTTCAGTTTCATTTATTAGCTGTTTTCCTGATCCAAAAAATACTGATTCCTGAATTTTCTTCACATTTCATTCTGGTACCTCACCCTAACTACAATTTGACCTCCCTCTCTTTGAAGGATTATGAATCTTCTACGAAAATAAGCCCTGTCCTGCTACCTGCATGTGTTTCCTCCAGGTTTCACAAGCCCCAATATTCCTGTGTCCCTTTGTGTTACCTCAAAAATGCTGGTGCTACTATTCCCTAGCAAAGTGGTTGAGTCATCACTCTGCACTACCCTGGATCTGGTCTCTGTTGTGGTGGAGCAGGTACTACAGTACACCAAAGAGCCTGATTTATTTCACTCTCAGATTTCATTATAACACCCTGTTTCCCATCAATTTTAATGGCTGACGGTGCTGGCTGGGAGCCTACGTTGATGTTCACTCATTCTCAGCAGGGCTGCCCACTAACATCTTGGGTAAAATTTCCCATGTGTGTCTGCAACTGACCATCACTGTACAGGTCAGAGCTTTGTAACTGATTAATGGGCCAGAGCAGATTGTTTTGGAGGAAACCCAAGCAGGTGTGCAGAGCTGAATAAGTGTGAAATGACACTACAAGTTACGATCCAGTGGCTCAGTGTAAAAATCTCTTGTCAAGTGTTGTGAGGCAAGCCTGCTTTGTGAAAGTCCCACATGACATCTCAAGCACTCTGCTCATACAAAGACAGGGGTGTCACCGCAATATCTGACTGGGATAGCTGTAGGGACAATATCAGATCCAGCTAATAAGATGCTAATCTCTGTTAATATGTGATCTACATCCCAAAGAGCTATAGAAAGTGGCAACAACTTCTATGGAGACTTTTGTGAAATCAGATATATAGATAGCTGTTTTTCTGGGTTTGAGATGCAACATACAACAGGTAAGGGTTGCAAAAAGTATAACCCACAGGTTTCATCTTTGAACAGTAATAGTGTTTGTGGAAGTGTAACAGATCACTCTCTTAAGTGGGAAAGCTAGAAGTGACCTTTTGCATTCCTTCACTGATGAGAAGAGATTGGCTTCACCCCAGTAAACCCAGCAGTTTATTGTTGCTTTGCCCTGGGTAAAGCAATCTTGATGCATTGAACATTTATAGAGACACACTTCTCCGTCTCTTGTGGAACCTCTATGGCCTCCACTTGAACACTGTGGCAAGCTACTTATCTTGGAGGGCATTTAAAAAGCAACAGCAAAAATCTAGTCTTTTTCTATGAGGACAGCAACTTTTCTAAGTGTACTGTTCACAGCTGTTTGAGTTGCAGAGAATGGGCCCACGTTGTTCCACACCTTTCTGTACATGTGGATGTATTGTTGACACTTATCTATACAGCTCTCTGCTCTCTCTGGTAAGTTTTAACTGAAGAGAGAAACTGCTGAGTTTCAGTTTTTGAGAAGAAACCCTGAGTTCCTGAATTCATTCATAATGGCATGAGAAGGAGTGATTTAGCAGAAAACCGTAGAGCCTATCAGCAAGGTGTTTTGCTCAACTGTTTCTGGCAAGGAAAATCCCTTGGCATAAGGGTCAGCTCAGTACCATGAGACTTCTTCTGAAGCTTGACCTTCTGTAGCTGCTCCCAGGAGCATAAGCATTTCTACTTATTGGCCATCCACTAGCTCTTCTGAGCAGGATACAAGCAGAAGGGAGAGCAGAGATGCAGTTAACCCGTTGTTCACTACCAAGCACGCAGTGGATCACAAGCCATTGTTGCCGTGCCACGCATTTTTTGGTTGACAGCTCTGTGCATAACATAGTTATCAAATCCCATCCCTGTGGCTTAAACTGTGCAAGAAACTCTCTCCTGCCCCAGATCATCAAGTCCTACTTTTGAGGTGTGAACAGATCATACAGTTTATTCCACAGATTAGTCAATCTCCATTAAAAAGTAGTTATAAGTTCCTGGTCTCATTCTTCTGTCTTCCATTAGAAGGCTGTTCATGAATAAAATTACTTTACCAGGCATAATTTGCAGGCTAAGTGTATTCATTACTTGTCTTTATCCTCTGGTTCTTTGACTTGAAAAGTTCCCTATCTCATGCTCACAATGTTTCACATGTTCCTAAAAAACAGCTCTGGCAACCTTTCCCCCCCTTTATTCTTTCCCAGGTGGAATAAGGCAACCTTGGTGTCTTCTTGTAACACAGTGCTTCCACTTCGTCTGAGATTTTTGGTAGATTCTCTCTGGATGGCTCTTTTGTATATCACTGATTTATTAACTTGTGCTATACTTCCCTTAGAATTGCCCAGCCTCATATCCTGTTCCTCATCACATTAAGCCAGTGGCACGCTGAGACTGCTTAAGAACAGCTAGAGGCCATGCAGAAATCAGGGTGTGTGTTAAGTGCCACAGGTTAATCCTTGTGAAGTGAGAAAGCTATTCTATCTTTTCATGCTGAAGTCAAGGAACAAGTTTAGAAAACATAACCCCAGTGTCATTATTGGTGCTGATGGATAACTATGAAAACATGTAATACAACAGGCCAACACAAATAGCTTAACTTTTTTCAACTTAAAAATTAAACTAAAAGCTATTAAAGATTTCGTAAATGTGTCAAGCACAGAGACACTGTTTATAAAGAACTTCTAATATTTATGTGTGTTAGCAGGTCAGCAATTTGTTGGCTGATATCTGAAAATGTCCTTGTGAGAATGGTAGTTTGAATGTATTAGTCCTGTATGATAGTCAGTAAAATTGCCCCTGGACTCTCTGCACGCATACACCACCAGTCTGTACATGTGATGCTGTTGCCCAGGTGGCACTGGGACCACTGGTAGTGTCTCTTTAAGGTTAGATTAAAAATCTCAAAGGCAGGGACTTTTTTTTTTCATTTGTGTGGAAAGCTTTGTGCATCTTTTTGACACCATGTAAATAATATAACAGGGCTCTGCTCATTTTCTTCCTCATAGATGAGCAGTTTCTGTCACAGCAATAGACAAGAATAAACTCAATAATATATCAAGATTAAGGTTAGATATTAGGTTGACTGATGCAGACCTTTTATTCTGAAGAAGTGCTTGCTGAGAATTGCAAGTGAAGCAGCTATTTAGACTCTAAAAATGCTTACCTGTTTACATTTGCTCTTCTCACCCACTAGAAATCATTTAAAATGAGCTGGGAGATGGAATTAACAAGAAGAATATGACTATAACTATAGAATAAATGCAGTTACTTGAGAAAGTACATATGACTTCTGCTCAGGATGGAGGAAAAGGTACTAAATGATAACTGGAATGTTTTCTTTGAAGGTCAGTTGTTTTCATGTTGTTGAGCCAGCAGTCCAAGGAGTTTTGTTACAGTTGCCTCTTGGCTGGGGACATAAATCTATCTATGTAGCTCATGCTGTTCTTAGGCTTTTTTCTCATTGACAAGAATAGGGTAACCTACCAACCCAGATTGTTCTTGTCAGCCCAGGAATATTGACTATGGCATTACAGATATCCTCAAGAAACAGAATTTCAGGGTCCCTGTGATGTGTTTTCTGCTCCATCAGTTTTCACCCCTGGGCAAACTATGATGTATGATGCTGATGTATTGGGCATAACTATTGCCTCAGCATGTTGCTAGCAATTCTGTGTAGAACTTAAGATCCTCTCTCATCTTCACTATCACAGCAAGTATTTTCTTCTGACATCTTGACATTTAATGTTTTTTACCAACCATGATCCAGTGGTGGGAAAAACTGCAGAGGTATGAGCGTGATTCTCTGCCTGTTTGTACTGGTAATCCTCAACTGTACAGTTTGCTGTGACGTGAGTTGCTGTACTCTTCACATGTTTATAGGGATCTGACTATATGGGAAAGCTTGACTTTCAACTGGTTTTCTTTTGTGCCATCTACTTTGGCTTTTAACCTGTTTTTCTCCTTTTGGTATACTGTAGCAGCAGTGAAGTCAGAATGAAAGGAAATATATTAAAAAGACCCAGTCTGTACTGCAGGGTATATAGTGTTGTCACAGTTCCTCCCAGCTTCATGAAGATTATTGCAAGCTAGTTGAAATGCAAAGTGTCTCTTCTCAGAAGAAGCATAGCTCCTCAGACTGTGCTGTTGAGAGAGCAGGGCAGACATCCACTGCTTTGTTGGAATGTCAGGAGGACCTAAAGAAAAGTCCCTGTGGGTCAGTGTCCCCAGTTCTGGCAGCAGCCAGTGCCAGACTCCTAGGAAAAGACTGTAAAGTGCAGGGCAAGCTGAGAGGGTTACCTCCTTGCAAAATCTTCCCTGCTGCCAGCCACAGGAATTTATTTCATTGGAGCTTGTATTAGTCTAAATTTTATAGCTGATTGAGAGAGGCCCAGCTTTAAATACAGCAAGAGCAGTGACGGATTCCACTACCAAATTATAGAGGCTTAAATCAGAGTCTTCTGTGTTCTTTCTCTGTGTCCTGTCTCTTCCTTCTGCTCTGCAGCAGTTACACTTGCTGTCCCTAGGGGTTCCCCCAGTATCAAGATCTGACTACAGTCTAGCAGGCAAAAGTACTGACTGTGTCTTACGCACAAGCGGTGCTGACACTTTTCAACACTAACCACATGTCAGATGCATTCCTTAAGGGGCTGTGGGAAGTTGAATTCACTGAGGAGAAGGCAAGCCCATAACAAAGTTTAGTGGACACCTTTTTCTGCATCTTTGAGGTTCCCTTAGGTGCTTATTTTCCTTATGACTTCAGTTGCCATATTCCTTGTCGTGCTGGGCACTAATGGAACTGGTGCAGTAAAAGATGAAAGAGGTAACCAGAGATTGCTTGGCCCTCTTCCGTCTTCACTGGTATTGGGATTTCTCCCCCTCAGTGAGAGGAGATGCTTTAAAAGGATCATCTGGATCAGTGTGTCCTCTGTGACTAAAGCAGCTCTGGTATTGACCACAGAGGTTCTGCTGCCTTTCCATTCCCTGCAGCTGCTAATTTGTAAATACCATCAGCATCTGCATTAAGACACACTCTTCACATGATGCATGCAAATCTGAATAGCACCTGCATGGAGGTATTTAATCAGCAGCAGTCATTTAGCACAGCAACTTAATTGTCATTACATAAGTGAGTCATATCATCACAGAGTATCACCTAATAGCTGACTGATTGCTACACAAAGATATGTGCTCTGACTGGGCAGGCAGTTTTTATGTCCAGCTGTTGCTAAAATGAAATCAAAGAGAGTGATCCTGGCTAATGCTGTGTTGTTTCTCTGCTGTATTTGATATACCCCTTTCCATGCATTGCTTTCTCCTGTCATGATAAATCTACTGGAAGTCTTGCATTAATCGTGCCCTTGTGAATTATCCAGCAATATAATTTTTCTGTCAGCCAGCCTCCAATTTGAAATGATAAAGCCTGCTTGCTTGTTGCTACTGCATTATCACTGGTTCTGTTATTATTGGTGTTAGTAATAGAAGCAATGGGTATAGACTCGTTCATTTGTAATTCCATTTATCTGCCTCTTGCTGATTCTTGAAAATCAGATGTCTGGATGAAGCATAGGCAATGTTTTCCAAGGACTAATTTAGAAAGACCTGCTTTTGGCTGTAGCAGTGTTCTGCCCTCAAAACTTCACACAGGTGAAGTTCACCCTTACAGTGTGATGCCACTACCATAATATTCTCGTTAAAGAATCCTAGATCAGATTTTTTTTTTTTTTTAAACTGTCCTGAATTGACTGAATTAGATCAGGGAAATAAGATACCAGCTGTGTTGCATGTGCAGGGATTACAGTTTTTTTCTCAGTATTTTTCTCTATAAAGTACAATGGGAAATCCTAGTCTTTAAGTAAAGAAGAAATATGATAAAGTAAGGAATAAAAGAAAACTGTTTTGTATTTAGATTAAGGAGATGATTTAGACTCTCAGCCTGATGCATAGTGCCAGATTAAAAAAAAAATCACACTTCTGTCTGCATGACTGTGCCTATTAATGTTACTGATTATTTGGGAGATTGAAATTCTTTTATTACACCTTTTATGTATTTCAAAGCATTTTTACATGGAATAATTTCACTTTCCCCCCATGTACTGTCAAATGATTCCTTTGTTGCCTATGTGGATTTTTTTCCACAACAATGGAGGAGGAAAAAGATTTTTAAAGGCAAATGTAATTATAAAAACATTGTTTTTAAAAACAATCATGAAAATGTTGCCAGGAGAATGTGGGATGGGGCAGTGCTATTATCATCTCGTTGATAGACTAAAGATAGTCTTTTTGCAGTCTTCCTCTTGGGATCCCTCTTCTTTTCTCTCCCTTTCCTCGAACTATAGTTTCCTGTATATGAAACTGAGCCATACTCTGTGGAAGTGAAAGTGAAGTTCCTTCAAGGTAAAATGCAACTCACTTGCTAGTCACACAACTATACAACTTCTGTACACCATTAACATGAAGGTGTGGGAAATACCTAGAACCTCTTTTGAGGGGTTGTACCGAAATTCTGGATATTGTAAAACTTTTTGAAACTTTTTGAAAGCAATGATCTCAGACACACAAATACTTTTTAGACACCGAGTGTTTTATGTTTCTAAGGAGAAAAACTCAAAACCTCCTAGGAGTCAGCCAGCAGTGCACCTGTGGGTAAAGAAATCCAGGTTTTGTCTGTTGGCTTAGAGTTTGATCTTAGTAGTAGACTGCCAACTGTGAACAAATTTTTCTGCTGTTTATATGAGCAGGAAAGAGTACTAAGACAAAGTGTACCTAGTAGCACTGACTTTCACCTTGAAAACAGAGAAGAAAGAAATGAGCAGTGACACTGGATGAGGACTCCCTTTCTCCTACTCCTGCTTCATTCACTAAGATAAAAATTTAAAGTGTAGTAAGGTTTACTCAGGATTGTTAGTCTCCTGTTACCAGGGTTCTGTGCAGAACACTTGTGGGTAGCAGTATTATTCCTCTTGTCCATGCCAGACACACTACTTCTACTAGTATGTTTATGATGTGTTGTAATAATTTCTCTTCCCACCCTGCCTCTGCTGAGTCCTGGTCCTTGTCTGAGGTTGTGCATTTTGTTACCTCTAGTGGTAGAAGCTCCTTGTGTTGTAGGGCTTCTTGTTTTTTGAAGTTTTTGTGTTTTTCCTGAGTGTCAGGGTCCTGTGTGGGCTTATGAGGCTTTGCTTTTTGTGATCCTGGTTCCCATTACAGGACCTGATCCTGATCCCTCACCTGTAGGCACATGTCCCAGCCCAGTCTTGGCCCCTCCCTGGAATGGTGTATGCGGCTGTTCTGGTCTCCTCTCAGCTGCCTTGCCCCTGGCTGAGGCTGTGGGACAGACCCTGATCCCAGAGAACCACTGGCCCCTACAAGTGTCCTGATATTGAGCTTTATGTGGCCTTTGTTTTCCAGTTTTATTTTGGGTAGTATCTTGTTATTTCACAGTGTGATGCCATTGTTCACATTTCCTAAGGTCAGCTTTACTCTGGTTGGAGTTCTCATGCTTTCCCAAATACTCCAGAAATTTGTTTCCCTGTCCTCAGATATGAGGCACATGCATGACCTAAAAAGTGTTCCTGTTCTTTGCATTAAAATGTGCACAAAGCTTTTGGTTTTCCTGACTTTTTCTTTAAAGCACCTCTGCCAAGCTTTTATCCGGTGTGCAGGCCTCTTCCAGCTCCTATAATTACATTTCATAACCTCCTGTACCTGAAATAACTAAAAGCTCTTTAAAATGTCAAATGATCAGAGTCAAAGCCTGTCAGGAATGGGGCTTGTCAGAGACAAAGCTATCTTCTGACTGCTCTCCACTTTGCTGGCAACCATTTCTTGCTGATACATAATGAAGCTCTGTTTAAATCCTTGGCAGTGGCCTCCTATTTTTCTTTCCATTTCCCATGAGTTTTGTCTCTTGGGGTTTGAATAATTCTGTTCTCCAAAGATGTTTTCTGAGCTTGCTTTATGCACGGGATGATGTGTAATTTGGGAATCACTCAGAGCCAAGGAGGCCAACAAGTGCTTGGGCCATCCAAGGTGGGAACCCTTCATCTCATCCTGTGGTCAAACACCTCCTGCCTCTCTCTGCCTCTTCCTAAAGCACATACAGCTGCTCAGCATCCCATTGCTTTTGCTTAAGGAGGAGAGGTGGTTATCAGGACAGTCAGAGGATCCTCTAAGAGCAGCATGCTGACCTTGTCTGGCATTGAACCTTGTGTGAGGGTGACTTTTGTACAATTCCCACAATTTTTTTTTTTTTTTTTTTTTCTGTTACCTGAAAGTGAAGAATCCTCTACAGCTTTTAGTCCCCAGCCTTCAGTTCTCTAAGTAATGTCAGTTCTATGTGTGTGAAGTTTCTTTCCTGGTTTTACATGTGAGTTATCCAGGTAAGAGGAGGATCTGAACCTAAACTTCCTTCCCACAAGTTTCTCTGTGCCTCTGGGGTAGTAATATTTAGGTCACTTTGAGCATGAAGCCCTTCCTTCTGTCACTAATAAAAGAGATGGGCTGATTGAACTCTACAAGATCAAACGAGAGATAAACCCCACTATCAATCACTTTCCTTTTCCTAGAAATAGCAATTCATCTACCTGTCTAGGGCTTTCTAAAGACAGAAATTTGTGAGATAGGAACCCAGCTTCTGCCCAAATCACAGTACAAAACATGAATGCTGTTAATAAAGGTTTAAAAACTCAGTTTCTCGCTCAGGACTGCTCTAATGGCTGCTTCTCTGTGCTGATGTGGTTTCTACACATCTTTGCAAGGTTCTGACAGGGAATTTTTACTTTAAGAAATATACTGCCTTCTGCAAACCAAGACTTTTAAGAGGGTCTGTGCCCTGCTAGTTTAAGCCAGCACTGCCCTCTTCTGGTGATGTCATTAGGCCTTTTTGTAGAAATGGTGTTTTTTTGTGGCCTGGTACTGAGTCAGCAACATACTAATTCTACTTGTATATATGATGCAAAGCATGTCTATAGTTCTGCTTAGGTGCTTAAGGACATCAGCACATCAAACTGAAGCCATTAATACCTTCAGTGGAAACACTTGTGTATAAAATCACATGTGTTTTTAGCAGACTGAACTGTGTCTCTGAATTTTAAATCTTGAGAGCAGCTCCTTATTTGACCTCTCACTAGACTTTGATATTGTGTCCACACTGAGCATCTGCTCTTCAGCTGCCTTACAACAACACCATCTCTAAACTAGTGTCTGTAAAGGTTTCATAACCCTTCCTTCTTTCTGGCAAGGTCACTTTCATAAAAACGAACAGGCTATCATAGCTGCTGAAGAAGGGGCTGTGGATCTCAATTGCCTTATCAGGAGGAAGCCCGGGTGGTGACAGCATCTATGCCTGTCTCATGTGGGCTGTGTGCATGCTGTAAGCACCAGGGGTGTCCTGGACTCTCAGCTATGGTCATGAGGGGATGGATTTCCCTGGGATGCACACATGGACCTGTGAGCTGGCAGAAATTGCTGTGAGTTGCACCACTGAAGCCACAGATGATACTTTTAGTTGGTTCTTGTAAAGGCCTTGAATTTTAAGTTACCTATCAAAGTGCATGTCAGTTTTGAGAGCCGTTTGTCTTATGGGTTGTGATGTGCTCAACTTGTTGCAAAGGCTGAGAAGCAGAGCTGGATTAATGTTATAACTGTCACTAAGCCCAGGTTTCACTTTAAATATTTTATAGTGTGCATTTGCAGCCTGGAGAAATTCGTACCTCCCTGTCAGTATTAAGTGTTCTGAAAAATATCATGTGGGGTATTAAAGAGGTAACCACAAACCTCATTCAATGAAAGGTACAGTGCTATATCACTCTAGCAATTTCAGCCAAGAATTAGTGCTTTTCAAGAATCAATGACAAATGATTTACAACATCCTTGTAACACTTAATGTATGTAATAATGAGAGAGCTAAGCTAAGTGACTTATATCAAGTCATTGAGTACCTCATTTATAAATGAGGATACCAATGTCTGATCGGATCAGACACCGTTGTTTTGGTGTGACAGTCTACCAGGACTGCAAAACAAATAAGAACTAAACTTTGTTGATGTTCAATAGAGTTTGAAATAGACATTTTGCATTCTTTCTTTCTGTGAGATTACTAAATTTACGTACTTCAAGAAGGGTAACTAAAAGTAAAAATAATCCCAAAACGAAACCAGAAAAAGTGGGCTAATGGATTACTTAAACAGTACTACACTACTGGCACAGGAAAACATTGCATACGTGTATGAAACACATATTTTTTTTACAATTTAAGAAACTTACATTCTTTTGTAAGTTTTAGTTTCAGATTGGTAATGCTTGGGTATTCTGAGGAAATATGCGAAAGGTTGAGAGTGGGTATTTATCCAAATCAGGGCTCCAACTTCTCAATATTTCAGCCACTTTCACTAATTGTCTATCTGTCCAGCAAGACCTTGGTACATTCTGATCTTTTCCTTTCAAGATGTCCACATTTTTAAGAGAGAAGAGTCTTTCACAATATCTTTTGAAAATATTCAGCACAAAGTAATTGCCTTTCTGATTTTCCTACAGACAACAAATGTTTTGTCCTTTCATTATAGCTGTGTGAAAAGACACGTACAAGGCTTTTCACATTCACCAACAGAAATCTCTACTGCCAGTGCAAATTAGGAGTAACTCAGTCAAAAGCTATGAAGCTCAACTGGTGTGAAACTGCTCTGAAGAATTGATTCAAGGGCAATTGGAGTTAATGGGAATGTTCCCATTGACTTCCATGTGCTTTCAAGTATATAATACGTAATGCAGAATAAGTAATGGACTTGTGGGCTAATGGTGCTGGTGACAAGAAATGTTCAGAGATAAATTTTAGCATGGGAAAGCAGTTATCCTTAGTCTTCCTATGGAGTCAAAAGGGAGAAGGCCATTTCTCTCCTCGTCTTCTCTTCCTTGTCATAACTCTTTGAGTCAATAATTAGCATTCACCTCTCCACCAGTCCCACCTATCTGATGCCTTCAAAACTCCACTGAATCAGTAATTCTTCCCCCTCTTATAATTAGTGTTGATTATTTGAATTATGCTTTAATGGTTTTACTAGCAATACTTTAAAAAAACTATTGAAAATCACATGTAAATAGTAGCAAGTAGGCTTTACATAAAATTAGTCATACTGGATGACTACCAGATATCCACTTCTTATATTAGGATCAACAATATTTCAAATAGAATTTTTGGTACTTAGGGATTTGTAAAAGCTATGAAATCTATGAGCATATACAAGGAATCAAGGACATTACTCCTAAGCACACAGAGTTTTCACATAGTGTTCTGTTGCTTTGGCACCCACAAGGACAATAGGTTTTGAAAGAAAATAATGTCTTTCAAGATTGGAAGAATATATATATATCCTTTTAAAGCTTTCCTTAACAGTACGCAGTCTAGAAAATATCTACCACTAGTTCCATTAACAAAAGGGCTGTACAACTCTGAACTAAGAAAGACTTCTTGAAAAAATGTACAAGGCAGCACTTCAGAGAGTCTGAGCTCTATACACTAGCTCTGCTTTATCTGGCAGATTTTTGTTGTGATTTGTTGTGATGTAAGTGTATTTTTCTTTTCATCTGACAGAATAGCGTTAATTTTTCTTGGAAGAAATTAATTTCATGTTGGAAGATGAAAAGTTTTCTGGCTACTCTGTGGTATATTATAATGCAGGAAAAAGCTGTGCAGAATTTTAAAGTTCTGTTTGGCCTTCATTATGTCAAGATTTCATAGTGTTTCACAGAGATTTTATAATATTTATGTGGTTATTACAAGCACTCAATTACTATGGAAATTATAGACTGCTTGAATGTTTGAAGTGAGGCATTTTGGATAATTTCTGGTATGATGGTCCATTTTCTATGGTAATCTGAATAAGTGTGAATTAATTGCCTGTTGTTGCCATGGCTTTTTATGGTAATTCCAGACTTCTAATATTTCAAATGTACCAGGTTACATGTCATACATGTCTTTAGTACTTGTTAACATACCTCTTAGGATGTTCCGGAGATTACTGCCATCTAATTTCTCCTGTTTTTTACTATCTGAGGGTCTTAACATGAAAAGCTGGAAGATAATCTTCTTTAAGAAAATCCCTCTAGCCACACTGGCTTTGCTTTGCAGCCAAAGAAGTCTGTTAAGAAAAAATTCCCATTACTACTTTTGATTCTGGTTAGGACCCATGATCTTTCTTGGGCAGCCATGANTTGGGTGGGAAGAAGTAAATAAAAAGAAAAAAAAAAAAAATGTTGAAAAAAAAAAGAGAACACTGAAAAATAAGTGTTTACACAAAATTATTATTCCACTAGTGTTAACAGCATTCTGGTGGGTGATGAAAAGGAATCACTCTCCCTGAATGGGACAGTGGTGAAAATTTGTAATGGTCTTTCTTAGGGGGCTATTACTATGTTCAGGATAAGAATCCATGAGCAGTGTAAGGCATCATTTACAGGTGAAGCCTATACTTCATTTGGTGTTGACCAATGTGGTGAGGAGGTACATAACAGGAATATTCAGACTCCTATCCAACATGTTTTTATCTCCAAGTGCTGTGAGCCTCAAAACAGGCATAGGCTCTTCTTTATTTGTTATTCAGTGGAAACCATATGAAAATCTTGGCTATCTAAGCATGTCTTTACCACCATGCTAGGTAGATAATTATGGATTTGTCCTATTAGTTATCATTAGCTACACACAACTCCTAAATCAATTAATTCTATTTAAATTGCAAAGTCTAGGTATTCAGGAAATGCTGGTTGAGTTTTTAAATAACAGAATTAAGGTGTTTGCCTATGTAGGCTTAACCCAATCCCCTTGTGCATGGGCTTTGAGATCCAGCCTTTGATTACACAATCCTGTAGTTTTTTCCCCATATTTGCTGCCAGAGTGGCAGTACTGTCTTTATAACCCAGCAGGTTGATATTTTGTGCTCATACTTTATTAGTGGGTAGTGCCAGGATTATTTATGATTTTCCAGTTAGACAACGTACATGTGTTAAATTCCCTATTGTCTACAAAGGAGTGGCCACCCAACCATTTTCAGAAAAATGACATTTAAGGAAGAACGTAACTTCATGAAAGTTGACAAATTCCCTGTAGTGCTCTTACTACATCTACATTGTTTTGAAAAATGAAAAGCAAGCAGAAATTTAAAAATGCAAAACAAAATAAAAACATTTTAACATTTTGGAAGTACTGAAATGAATTGGTACAACATTTCAATACATGCCTGTGAATCTCTTTAGACATTGTCTGAAAAACGAACAAGAAACACAGAAAAATACTAAAATGGTTAAAAAATACAAATCATTGCACCAGGAAGTTGTCTTAGATTGAATAAAATATGTAGATGATTGTGATTGTCTAGAAAATATCTGTTTTGACTAGCTCTGGAACAGTTTTTTGTTGCATTTCTTGTTTGAGCTGGTGTGTTAAAACCCCAATTATTTTTGCAGTAAAATGTTAGAGTAATTGATAGCAGTAGTAGCTTCTCTATTAATCAAAATGAAATTGTGGAGGGATCTTGTCACTGGGCGTAGGTATTTATTGATGAGAAACAGCTAATCTAAGGGTAGGAGAGTGTTACAATTTGGCTAATCAAAATGTAAAAAATCCAGAGATTAAATTAGGTAAGTTTTATCTTCAAGTAAAAGGCAATTGATTGTCACTGAGCCTTAGAGACTGTTAAATCTGTGGGGTTGTGTTTGTTTGTATGTGTGGCTGATGGCAGACCTCAATAAACTTGCTCTTGGGTGGAGGCATGAATGTGTCATTGAATACAATTCTTTCATATCTACTCTTTCTACTTGCTCTTTCTCCTCAAATCTTCCTCAAATCTGGACAATGAATACTTGATACAATATGGCAAAAACAAGTAAATGAGTGCTGGGATTGAGTTGTTATTTGAAGTTGTGAGAGTCTCCAGGCAACCTGTGAGAAAACTTAAGGGTCTGGAGCAGGGCTTTCTGGATCCTCAGATCATAGACATGGAGAACACTGCAGCCTGATTTATTTTCTTGTGTGACCAATGCTACAAGGTCTCACTTGTGTCACTGTACTTTCTAGTTTCTTTCTGATGCTTTGTTCAAAAAGATAACAAATATTTAAAATTATTGTATTTTGAAATTCTTTAAGCAAAGTGAGAAAAGGAGGGGAGGGTTCCAAAAGACACTCAGAGGAAGAGACCAGAAGGAGATGGCTCACCCAGTTTCACCTGGTGTTTTCTCTCCCAAAGACCAGCTGATAGAAGATGAATGCAATCAACAGCTTCCAAATCATCACTGAAGATCTTCTATGTGGTGGGAGTCCAATTGCTAACCTGTGAACAGAAAGATTCCTGGGAAGCATATTTGCTGGATTCAGAAAGGCTATAAAACTATTGAGGAAAGATCTTGAAAGGGAGGTGTGTAAAAGGCCATATCCACCCCTGGAATTCCCTCCTTTTGTGTGCTCCCGACTTCCACATATCTCTTGGGAGTCTCTATGGGGCTACTAAGAACCAACCACACCTGCCAGATGGGGTGAAAATTTGTAGAAAGTCATTATATACCCACCTCTGCAGAAGGATTGCCCTGGCCTCAACTGCTCCTTTTGGTATTCTTTGAAGAAAACTATCATACATTGTTTTAACAGGCATCCAGTCCTAACCTAGCAAGAAAAATAAAATGCTTATTTGCCATCACTATAAAATGAAAACAAACAACAAATCTTATACCTAATCTCTTGTTGAAATTTGCTTTGAACTACTTGTCAGTATTTTGCCTTTCTCCTCTTTTTAAATGGATTTCTGATTTTTTCTGCTTAGGATGCCTCTTCCTCACTATTCCAATTACTTCTGTGTTTATTGTTAAAAGCATTGCACTCATTGCCTTTGTCCCTCTAAAGCTCTCACATTTTTAAGCAGCTTTTTCACACCTATTTTTTCATTATTGTTCAGGAAAAACAGTGAAAAGGACTGCATGTTTTGCCTGGGATTAGTATAAAGTACGAGAAATACAGAGAGAATGTCACCTCCTTTTCTTCCTAATGACTCTATTCTTTATGGATCAAGGCATTTCATCAATTGCTTTTATTACAGCATGGGAACCTTCATGGAATTGTTTATTCACTGTGGCAGTGAGACTTTTTTCCTTTCTACAGTCCTTCAGCTGTGTAAGGCATAGGTTGTTTCTGACAGGAAGGCACGGCACTGTACTTTATTACCACTTACCATGTTTTATAACAGTGACTACTTCATATTTATTTCTGAATAATTGATAGACGTATTTGTAAGAAAAAATTGTCTGAGGGTACTCACGCCACAAATACATACACCCTAAATGTGATTTTCTCTGCAGAGTGGGAAAGTCTGTAACTCAAAAGGTGTTCATGCTTGGGAGTTCTTTAGAGTGGGGCTGCAAACTACTGTAAAATATTGCAAAATTGGTTACAAATTTGTGCTGTGAGCAACTGCTATATTGTTATACTTTATTACTCCTTCTCTTAAGAACAGGAGAAAATATATATAGGCTGATGATATGTTTTTATACTTCATCTCTAATATTTAGGGGAAACTGAGTCAAATTATCATAGTGTGACTTGAAAATACTCTTAAGGTGACAGAGTACTAAAGCAGAGAACTGCAAGCCCTTTGATTCCTAATCTCAGGATCCATTGCCTTATCTTTCTTGTCTCTATTTTCTACTTCAGGCATAATTCAGCTAGAAATTTATGTCTGTCCTTTCATCATCTGCCATCAAAGAGAGGATTTTCTGTGATCTGCCACCTGTGAATTTTGTCATGATTTGGCTGAGCCTCCCTAGTGGATGGTGGCCAGATTGTGTTATTTGGACTTAATGTTAAAATTCTGTGGTAGAGCCCTCTTCTCTGAGCTGAATTCACTTCCCTCTTCTTGATGTGGAGATCGTCAAATACTCTTTCAGGGACACATCTTTTCTTCTAGTCCCTTTCCTGCATCTCAAAGGCAGTGTTGATACATCCTAAAGCATATGCATCCTGGATTACAATTTAACCCCTTTGGGAGCTTTGTGGCTGTTGAAATAAAGAACACAGGATTTGCAAAGGAAGTTCCCAAGCACAGATACGTGACTTTAAGCAGTGCAAGCGAACTGCAGGTCCATGGAAATCAATACCTATCTGGATGCAGCACTCTCTTCATCCTTCTGAAACAATTTCTTCTGACATTCAATGGATTAAGTCAGTGTCCTTCAGTTCTTTGTTGGACAGTTCGCTTTCTTTAATGTTTACTTAACAGTTAGTGATACCTTTCCTCTTTCTTAGAATTTTCTGGATATTTTTATGCCTTGAATCATTGTGGGATTTTTACTGCAAAAAGTCTCTAAAAGTCGATGATTTTATTAAAACAGCTGTCTGTCTGTCTGTCTGTTAGGATAATACTGTTTCAAATAGACAACCCCAAAGGACCCTGTTCAGCTTTTTGGACAGGGTTTATTCTTGTTTTTAAGCTGAGAGTCTCAGTGATACTCAAGGTGAAAATGAAAAAATTACTCTACTTGAGTAAGAATCGTATGCCAAAAGCATATATACCCATGAACTGTTAACAAGCTGTACATTTATCACAGTTATAAATTGCTAAATTTGAAGCAAAAACTGAGAAAAAAACATACTTTTATTATTATTTTAATGTACTTTATTCAATGCATTAAAATAATAAAAGATCTGCTGTGTATTTGTGATCAATCAGAGGTGCTTTTTCTAGATGGATGCTATAGCTCAATCATATGTTATATGCTCAACTGAGAAACGTCATCTTCCTCCATTTGCACAGCCTGATAGTCACAATGGCTTGGTGGTGTCTTCTGACTTTTGTGCTCTTGCAACATCACTTAGGAAATGTCTCTCTGTGGTGTCTTAGCTCAGACTTGTCAAAGAGTTATGTTTTTAACTGTAAAACCAGCCTATTCTTATTAGAAAACAATTATGTGAAAAAGAGTACACCTTCATTCCCAACAAACTGAACAAAATTGCAGTGTTAAACCACCAGAAAATCCCCAGGCCGGTGGAAAGTTTGTGAGTTGTGTGCCTGCAGTCTCTTTGCAGCAGAGCTTGCACTGTTGCTGATGGAATCACATGCCTGGCAGGAGAGCAGACATGTGGTCCTGAAAAAGAGCTTCTTGGAGAAACACATTCTGTCAGTATCTTTTTGTTACCATGCGATGTTGTGTCAAAGTTTGAAGGTGATGGAAAAGAGCATTAAAGAGGTGGTAGAGATGTGGAAGATTAGAAACAAGGAAAAAGGTCATGATGAAGGTAAAAATGAGATAATGTTTTTTAATAGCTTTTGTTATGAGAGAAAAGAAATGCTCTGTAATATTTGTCTCACTGTGTGTATAGCCCTGAAATATACAGGTGCCTATGGGTAAAATTTCCACACTTCTCTTTTGAGAGTAAGCAAAAGCTGAAAGAATTTTTGGATGAAGTGAACAAACTCTTAGAACACCTGGAAGAAGGACCTGACTGAAGACACGAATGATCCTCTGCTGTGTACTGATGGGTCCTTTCACTGCTTTCTGGACATAGATTTTCATTGCCCGTTCTCAGGATTCCCTCTATAACTGGATATTCCTGGTGTAGGTTCATTGCTCAAAAATGGGAAGGGCTGGGAGCATAAGGATGACTAAACAAGACAGAGAGCTCATTAATGCCCATCATCCATCAAGGGGATCTGCTCAGAAGCTAATCCAGCTATTCAGAAGTTTTCAGAAAGGCAAATATTCTCAGCAAGGTATTGGCATGCTGGGACCTGGTAACAAGAGAAGGCAGTAGATGGTGTTGCATATGCTGGTGAGGAAGTACAAGTATAATAGACCACTGAGGGACAGGGTAGGGGAGGCAGAAAAATATATTCTTCCTTTTCCTTCTGGGAAAATATGAAGGAAACTATGACCAACTTCACCTCCATTGTGGCTTATTTCCATACACTTTGTGGGAGATGTTGCAGAAAAAAAAAGCTAAGTAATTCGGCATTGTTTTGTTCTGTATTCCAATATTCTGTGAGGTCTTGTATAAACCGTAAATAGTAAATAGTTGTTGAATATGATTGTAGGTATTGTGGCATGGCAGATATGAGGAATGTCGTGTTGTGTGAACACTGATAGAGGGAGATGTAAAATGGGAGAATTTATTGTAGCAAAGTTAGGTATTGGTCCCCAGAAAGGAATGAAAGTGCAATCCCTAACTGCTGTTTGTCCCATAAAAATCGATTTTTCTGTCTTTCTATTTGGATGTTCTTATGTAGTATTATATATTTTTTTTAATTTCATCCAGGAGTAAAAGAAGAATTGGGATGTAAGCATTTAATCTTTAATCCAAATTCTTGATACAAAGGCAACATGTCACCTTTGATTTTCTGAGATTTGTGCTTTCTTTGGACTGCCATATTTTTCTTGCAATGACATTACCTCAAAAACCTGTATTAGAAGTATCTGGTGTTGAGATAAGGATAGCACAGTGACAGTATAAAGCCTATTGACAAACTGGATTACTGAAAAACTGATGCTGAAAAATGCTAAATGAAATACAGGATGGGAAACAATATATGGACCTATTGTATATTACATTCAGGAAATAATTTTTCTTATAATTATTTTTGCAATAATTTCTGGACATTGCAGAATTGATACTGACCCTCTACTGTATGAGAAGACAAATAACAGCTTTCTGGCATTCATGCCTCTGTGGGAGGAAGCTGGCTGAGCTCTAGAGAAATCAGTGGAGTGTCACTGGCCCAGATTAATTTTCTAAAAGAGGTGGTACGAGGTGGAATGCTATAAAAAGAGACTGGGTCTTCTGGCACGGCCTGTGTACCCAGTGCCTGTGCTGCTACTGGTAATTTCATTTTCATTTTTATAATTCTGCAATGTCAAGTTATTAGAGCATTTTCCCGTCCCAATGCACCTTCAAGGTGATTAATGAAAAGAAGATGTTTCTTCTAGGACAATGAGATCCAGCAAAGATGAGCCTAGATAGCCAAAGATAAACCAGAAACAGCTTCCCTCCTTCTCTGGATGGCATTTGTGGATAGTTAGAAGGGAGCCCTTCCAGTTTCTCTCATCTTTTCACAGAGATTTTACCTCCTAGGCAGCGGTGGAGAGACAGCTTTGTATATTTAGCTACCTGTTATTGGGTTCTCAAAGGTGATTTGCAATGTTCCATTAAGGGAAGGAGTGGATACATCCAGACCTCAGTTATTCTTTTGTAAGAGCAAGGCAACTGAATTGTGCTGTTGCAGAACTGATGAGTACAGCACAACCATCCCAGGAATATAAAGCCACTTTGAAACAGATGATAATCTTTTTTATACCTTTCTTGTCTTTCAACAGACTTTTAAGTATTGCTAAACCTATTCAATATTTTGGTTGTTTGGTCTGGTCACTCTTTAATCTCAAAGACTTCTGATTATGGCTTCCTTGCACTACGAAAAGAAAAGTAAAACAATTGAATTGTTTCATTGTTACCTATTTTTATTTTGCTAACACCCTGTATTATGCATTGACGTCACTGGAGACTCATTTTCTGTGAGCACCAGTACATCTCTGGAATAAAAGCATCCATAAGGTCTTATTAATGAGAGGGTAGCTAAATGGCATGAAATAATTTTAAAAAGATAGTATTAAAGAGGCAAAGCCAAGTACCCAGAAACAAAGAAATGTTGGAATTCATGCTCAGCAGAAGCCTTAATTTACTGCCTCTCTATGCAATATGCCTTTTGTTTGCTATTTGGTCATATTTTTTCCACAGGTCTCCTGTCTCACCCAGCACACAGGACACTTGGTGTTCATTCACCAAATGTCTTTCAAAGTATTTTTCCACTCCTCCGTATACTTTCCCATTCATATGGATGACTTCCTTTCACCTTGGACTTTTCTAGGGTGCTTGTGCTGAAATAACCTTCTAGCTTTTAAAGAATAAAGATTTCAAAAGATCTTTGAAGGAGAGGGTATGGTAATATCCACTTTTTACAGACTGCAGACTGAGATCTGAAGATTAAAGCCAATAAACATCAGAAGCAGAGATAGAGAATAGATACCATTCTTCAGGTAGATTTTCAGTTTCTTTACCTATGAAATCTTTCTGCTCCTTCTCCAGTTTCCTGCCTACTTATGTTTAGTGTTCCTGTGTTAGCAGATGACCCTGAGTCTTACAGATAAATGTTCATTCAACCAACAAATCCCAGTTTGTCCCTAGAACAGACTTATTCTGTAAAATAAAAAAAAAAATAACAAAAATTAAGAAGGTTACATTCAAGCAACTACTGCATGTGGAAACCTCGTGGGATATGAGAGACTGCAGACATTTCAGGAACCACAGCAGTTAGCACCTTTGAGAGAAGTGGTGTACTTGAGAAGTACTGCCCTTGCATGAGCTGGTGTCAATGGACTGAAGCAACCAAATGAAGACAAGATAAAACCCACAGAAATTACATGATTAAATGGAACAGTGAGAGCTTTGAATCCATAAAAAGTGCAGGAGAAAGAACTAAAAACTAATTGGCTAGTACCAGGCTTCAGTGGGATAATCAAGAAGAACTGTTGAGGGGGCTTGGCCATGTGTCAGGAATGGACACAGAAGATGCCTACAGTGTATATCCATAGAGAAGCAGTGGAAAGCAAAGGAAAGCTGAGTGATGAATTACTGAAAACTGACATGGAAAAGAGAAACTGTGAAATGAATACAGAAAGCAAGCAGAGCTCTTCTAGGAATAGAATTGGGCAATTTTAGAGGAAGATGAGGAATGCTTCTACAAGACTTCTGTAGCCCCCCTGTGCAGGCCTGCATGTCTCCAGACCTGTCTGATGTGCTGGAACACCGATGAGAGCCTGAGCTAGAACAGCATACTGAAACACAATCTAAGTTCCCTCAACTTTGCAACCTGCCTGTGTGACAGGAGAATTATAATGGGCTTAATGAGCTTGCAAGTCTCTTCAGTCATTTGAGGGATGCATATTTCTCAACAAATGTGGTAAGACTAGAGGTTCTGAATGTGCAAACACGAGTTTTCCTTATTAAGGGATGGAGGATTCTGGTGCACTTTCATAATGATAATCCATGTTATGATGGTGCTGATACAGGTTAGCAAGGTGCAACTTCGAGATTGTCAGGTGATTTGCACAACTGAAAGAAAATTACAGCACTTTAACAGGCTTATGCATGATTTTTCCTCCTTGTGTTTGGTTATCCTGAAACAGGATGAGCTCTTACAACTTTTCTGAAGTGAAATTTAGCTCACCAGTGCTCCTTTCACAGACATTGTTGAAGAAAACTTTTAAGCTTATAACCTTTAATATGAAACTTATTCTTTACTGACCTACACACGTATCTATCCTACAAGCACGTATTGGATGTGGCTTTGGCTGGATAATCTTGAAGAATATTCATAATACAATAGCAGCTTTTGTAGTTGGTTACTTGGTTTTTGTGACTCGCCTTGGAATGGAATGGCATAGAACAATTTTATTTATTTCCCTGTTATTGGATTGCAGATTCACAATTCAGCTGATTCTTTACCATTATGAGCACAACATGTAAGACTAACCAAACCACACACAGATACATGTAATGCTCTGAAACACTGCCATCTCTTGGTGTCTGGGAGATGTATTGTGTAATATGTTTTGGGTTTCTCATAGGTGTCTCAGAAGAGAGAGATGTATTATGTGCTCCAGAGGCTTTTATCCTATGCAGCAATGCGTTGCATGGAGGAGCCTGGAGAACTACATCTCTGTATTTTGGTGTTTACTTCACTGCTTGGAAAGTGCTGCATTGTTTTCCTTTCACCACCTGTCCAGGAAATGCATATACAGCTCTCTCCTTAGGCAAGAGGAAAAATGACCTACAAAACAAACTGCTGCACTGCAGAAAAATACTTTTACAGCCTTAGTGAAGGCTTTATGAGACCCTGTGTGGAGCTGCTTTAGGATATGAAGGATAGAAGGTAAATAAGCCTGATGTAAATATAATGCTTTACCTTGTACCTTTTTAGGAAATGTGCCAAACTTTTTAAAGTTACTCATATCCTCCAATTAATGAGATTTCCATCCTGTTTCTATTTATCATACATTTGGGAAGAGTTTTGAGATGTGTCTAGGTTTCTGAGCCGAATGTTTGTCAGTTCTGCTAGGGACCTTTGGCTTTTGTGGTGGACTCCCCCCAAAGCTGCTCTATCACTCACTTCCTCAACTGGACAGGGGAGGGAAAAGAAAATGAAAGGCTCATTGGTTGAGATAAGGGCAGGAAGATATCATTCACCAATTAATGTCACAGGGAAAGCAGACTTGACATGAGGAAAAATTTAATTTATTTCAAATCAAATCAGAGTAAGGTAATAAGAAATAACACTAACTCTTAAAACATCTCCCTGCTGCCCCTCACTTCTTCCTAGGATCAGTTTCTCCCACAGGTTCCTATACATCTTCCCCCACTGCACTGGGGGCACAGGGAATGGGAGCTGAAGTCAGCCCAAGACAGGCTCCACTGCTCCTTTCCCCTGGGGAGAAGGATCCTCATTCTTCCTCTGCTCCGGTGTGGGCTGCTCTTTCCACAGGTCCTGCCAGAAGCCTGCTCTGGTGTGGCTTTCCCATCACAGCCTCCTTTGCTCTCCTGGGGGTCATCCAGGGACTTCAAGTGAATCTCTGCTCCATCGTGGACCTTTAGAGGCTGCAGGGGAACCTCTGCTCCAGTGCCTGGAGCAGCTCCTCTCTTTCCTTCCTCACTGACTTTGGTGTCTGCAGGACTGATCCTCTCACATTTTCTCACTCCTCTCCTCTAGCTGCAATTGCTTCAGCACAATGCCTTTCCTCCCTTCTTAGGTCTGTTATCCCAGAGGCCCATCACTTGGCTGTGTTTTGGAGACAATGGGCATTTGCTCCCCATATGGGACATGGGGGAAACTTCTAGCAGCTTCTCACAGAAGGTGCCTCTGTAGCCCCACAGCTGCCAAAAACTTGATGTGTTAATAGCTTTGGACTGGGCAATTTAGGAATGAAGCCTGGAAATAAGGAAAATGGAGGAAGGAACTCTAGGAGCAAGTCCCTGCCATGCTGACACCAAACAGTGGAATTACAGGCTTTTCCCTCCATGCTGAACAGGATCAGGGAAACAGTTAAGTGATCTGAATTACTTCTCAAGAGCTCTGTTGCGTCCTTACTTGACTGCCTTCCCTGGTAAGTACAGTATTTTAGGAGATGATTAAGGTGATTATAAAGCAGAGCTGTAATCAGGAAAAAGAAAAAAGGATATAGTATTGTATTTATATTGACCAGCCTCAACTTTCTTTTCCTCTGTGCAGATTTTTTTGGGGAGTTAACTCTGTTACTGAAGATTTATGTCAATGCAAGAAAAACCAAAATTAGGCTCTATGATGCAAATGTCACATGCCATGGTAACACATCTCTAAGAGCAGACTGAAAACTGTGAGAGAAGAATTAGATGCCCAGACTTACTATACTAATAGATACTTACTGATATGTGACTGTACAAGAGTGCAAATTGGAATGATTTTTCTTGGCAGAGAACCAGAAGAAATTGTCACATTAAATTAGGAGGATCTACTTTAATTTTCTCCTTTTGCCATCCTTCTATTGATTTGGTCCAAGTGCCTTTATTCAATAATTTCACTGAAGGAATACCAAGCAGTCTAGTTGCTCAAATAGCATTTATATATCAATACAATTTTTAATACACAGGATTTCAGTCTGTCAGGACCCAAGTCATTTACCAAATGTATAATAAAAAAGCCAAAACCCCCCCCCAAAAAAAAACAAAAAAAACAAACCAAAACAAAAACTAGAACATAAAACCAAATACCAACAAAAATGTATTTTATCATGTACCCTGTATGAAAATTATTTATAGCATGGACATGCCTTTTAGTCAGGAGCATCCAGATTGCACTTTTTCAGGAATAGTGCTATTATATACACAATGTATTTTAGGGAGGATCTACCACCTTGATTATTTGTTGTAATCAAAATAAAGTAAATAGATATTATATGGCAGGAGGGGACTTTTACCCTATGACAACCTTCTGATATGATGAGATTATCACTTATCCACAGAAGTAATTGCAAATGAAGAGATAATTTGTGAAGCTGTTTGGAGGCACTGTATGGGCAAAAAGGAATGATCTGAATATTTTCTGAACGGGATGATATCATATATAAATATTTTCTGATGAAGAAAAGCTTTGTGTATTATCTCTTCCTGAGAACTAGCTACAATATTAGCAAAGTTTAAATGTATCTATTTTATTGCTCTATGTGCATTTTGAAAATGTAGTTCGGGATTGTATTATCTTCTTTGGAGAAGTGAGAGTGAAGTCTTGGTAATTTGTGGGGTAAGAATGGGTAGTCTGTTTTCTCCCTAATGCAGTCAATTTTATTTCATGAAATAATGTTGAATTTACTCCAACACCTACAACAGCACAGTTGTCAATGCCATTTTTGTTCACTTTCTTGTCTTTACAGCTATGTTCTGATCCTATCATCCCTAATGCAGTGACAGCATTTCAGGGGTTGCTGTTTTTGCATGTGTAGGTGAATGTAATTATTTAATAATATTATAGGGGTTGGAAGAATTAATAAGAAATTAATTCAGGAGCTCACTGTGTGTCACTTTTCTGGCAGAGTTTCTTTACTCTTGTAGAGGAGAACTGGTGTGAATAAGCACAGCTCACATGCTAATGTGTAATGATTACTGTCACACCCTGATTTTGTGAGGTCTCATCCAGTTAATGCATGATTATACTGGTTCAGCATTGATAATAACCAGAAAGTTGCCCATTAAACATTCATTGGTAGGCTGCCTTGCATACAGGACTGTGTACAAGGGGGGGAATGTTTGGATGAAGACATAGAACAATAAAGAGAAACTTAAGCAGAGTAAAAGAAATGCGGTCTCTCATGTAACCCATACACTTCCTCACTTATGGATAATTGTGCTCAGTGAACTTCAGAAGGAAAATCCAGCCCAGCTTGCAGAACTCCAGAAGACCCTATATGAAGAATTTAAGTACAAAGTTTAAGACTAATTAGCTCTCCTGTTACCTTGGTAGTGCTAATTCATTTAAATGGATTTGATGGAGCACAGTTTGATCAAACAAGGATCAGAGAGAGACGGTCATTGACAGCTGCTGATGGGAGGAACAGACGTCAGGAGATTTATTCCTTTTTTCCCCTGTCCTGTTGGGTCTCTGAGAATTAGTGTTTGTAATGATAGCAGGCTTCAGAAGAAGCTTGCTGCAGTAGCTAACTTATGATCCTGATTAATTTTCTATAACTCTGTAAACTGTAAATAAATGGATTAAAGAGCCATTTGATCTTCAAGAAGAGGTTTAAAGTGGCTTTGATGACTATGTACCTAGGGGAATACAATGGATTATCATGGATAATTGATTAAAGAAGAGAGAACATTAAATTGATGTTATATGTGAACACATAAAATGCACAATTTGTGCATATGAGTTCCGTGTGTGCGTAAATGTGGACGTGTATGAGAGTGCAAAGTGGGTGTATAATAGTATACATTGCTATTTATTTAATTTGTCTCCTTTATAGTTAGGAAATGAGACATGAGACCTTGCTCAGTTAAACTGTAATTGCATTTGGAGATGGAGCAGCCCGCTACTAAACTCTAGGTGAAGTTCAGGCAATAGACAGATTTCTGTCAATCAGACAAGCTCTATCCATTAGTAAAACTGTCTGAATGTTAAAGGCAGTGAATCACTGTAATTCTGTGTGAGCTGAAGAACTCACTGATGGTTCAGAAGGTCGATGGGTGGTGTAAATGCTAATATACATTGGAAATCATGTGCCATAAATAAGAGTACATGAAAACAAGGTTGTTGCTGTATTCTCCAGTGTGTTAGCTTGTATACTAACATCACAATCTGCTATCTTGTGTGCTCAAAAAGATGTCTCTGAGGAAAGCTTAAAACATGTAAGGCAAATAATAAGGGGACTAAAATCTTAAGGAGCTGCCCCCTCCAGATTTCTTGATGGAAGAACATAAAGACTTGCCTCAGCTTTTAAAAGATCAAATTTTAAAGTCCCACATGACCAGAAATTAAAAGCGTAACATAACCTTGAGACTAGTTTTGTGACCTTGTCTGATGAAACAATTGGCTGTCCTGCTTTGTAAACTGGATTTCAGTTTGCAGGGTATTAAGTCAGCTGTGCTGTATAAACCTGCTAAAAATAAGGATTGAAATGGAAACAAGTCAGTTTTGACCTTAGTCCTGTGAAGGCTGGCTTACAGGAACTGAAGTGAACCTATGAATTTTTTTCTCTCAATTTCTTTCTTTCTCTTGGATGATATATGTTTGATTTTACAGATTCATTTTTCTTTTCCCTCCTTGTGGTAAAGACTCTGTGGAATAGGAAAGGTTTAATATAGATCAGGGAGGGGAAGAGGGAAGTGACGTTTGTGCCTTATAGCAGTTACTTTCTTGCATCCATGATGGTACTTTCAGTTCCGTCACTTTCATAGTTTAAATGATAATTTTACAGATAACACAAATGTTAAATGATATAAACCAATTAATTCCTTGCTTTTGCTGCTCTCCTGCATATATTCCCCGCCCAGGTGTCATTGCGCTTTAAAATTAAGTGGAGAGAGAAGGATTTATTTTGCACCAGGGCTTTGGGAAATCTAGAAAGCAGCTGTTCACTTCCACTAGAGCAACAGAGACGGCACAGAGTGTCCTCTGGGAACTGACATTGAGTATAGCACTGCATTATAAATACCATTTCCTAAATACAGACTTGGCTCCCTGCGGCTGATGAATAGACCCATGCTGTCTTAGTACAGGGAGCTAAAGAACAACATTTTCCTCACTTTCAGAGCAGGGGAAGGTGTCTTACAGGATTTCTTTTACTTGGTTGACTGTGTATATGGCTAGATAGATCTTTAACAATCATTTATGGAACTGACCTTGATGCTTGCTATGCCATCACCATTTCCTACTGAGGTGAGCTGTAATTAGGGGTGCATATCCTGCATGGTGAGTTGGGCAAGATCCCACATGTGGGCCAGGGCAATCACCAGCACAAATACAAGCTGGGAGAGAATGGATGAAGAGCAGCCCTGAGGAGAAGGACTTGGGCTGTTGGTTGACAAGGAGCTTAACACAGCCTGGCAACATGCACTTGAAGCCCAGAAAGCCAACTGTGTCCTGGCTGCTTCTAAAGAGTCTTGGCCAACAGATCCAGGGAGATGATTCTGCCCTGAATTACTGTGCTCATCTGGGGAGCCCCCAGTATAGGAAGTACATTAGCATGCTGGGGTCCAGAGAAGGGTTGTGAAGATGGTCAGAGGGTTGGAACACTTCTATGAAGACAGGCTGAGAGAGATGGGGTTATTCAGTCTGGAGAAGAGAAGGCTTTGGGGAGATATTATAGAACATTCCAGTACCTAAAGATCACCCACAAAAAAGCCAGAGAGAGACTTTTTATAAGAGCATGCAGTGATTGGTACAGGCAGGAATGGCTTCACACTGAAAGAGAGTAGGTTTAGATTAGATACTAAGAATAAATTCTTTACTGTGAGGGTGGTGAGAAACCAGGACAGCTTGCCCAGAGAACTGTAGATGTCCCATTACTGGAAGGGTTTAAGGCCAGGCTTGATGGGGCTTTGAGCAACCTGGTCTAGTGGAAGGTGTCCCTGCTGATGGGAGGGGGGTTGGAACCAAGTTGCTTCCAACTCAAAAAATGCTATGGTTCTCTAATCCTCTCCAGGAAGTGAGAGGATAGGTGTGAGTCTGCTCCCTTCTGTACTTCTGGGCTTAAGCATTGGTTTGATGCATAGCCCCTGACAAATGGCTTCACAGCATCCCTGCAGCGCATTGCTGCTTTGTGAACTGGAGCCTAAACATCCTCATAGTACTGTGGGGATATCTCATAGTACTGTGGGGATACAGTAAGCCACATTAAAAGTCTGTTGGCTTCACAGAGTGCCTCTCTATTCTTACCTGTCTGAAATAACTTCCCAGTCTCATTTGGGGAGTTAAATGCCACTTGGATAATAGGAAGGAATTAACTTTGTTCAACCAATACAAACTAAAACGGGCAGTCAGTAACTGGATAAGTTCCCACTGACTGCTGAAAATGCTCCTCATTAGAGAACACTCATCTCTTTGGGTACTTTTTTCCATTTTGTGTTCCCTTTTCTGCAGAAAGATATAACTCTGCCTGTATTTTGTATTCTCATGCACCTGTTCACCAGCAGATATTGTCTGAGGAGGTAAGGAAGTGAAACAGACGGCACTTTGCAGCTCCCTGTGTCAGCTGTGAAAAGCCTCCTGTGAATCACATTTGAACAGACATGTCCTCTCTTCTTTAGAGAAAGCATCCTAAGACAAGAATGTGCTGTTAGGAGACAAGCTGCAGGAGGGAATGTGATTTTTTTTTTCTTAATAATTCTTAAGTGAGTCTTTTTTACTCTGAGCACTTCCTAATTAATCAACAGAGCACAAGCGATTGTCAGCATTCAAAATGCACAGTTGCATGATTATTTTGTTCCTGGAGATTTGAAATTGCAGTAGCTGGCAATATCTTAGCCCCATATGAGCTACATTGCAGTTGAAACTTTGGAACCTCCTGTCCCTGTCAAGGTCACTTCAATGCTGTGACATAAGCCCAAAATCCCAAGGTCAGCACACACAGCTGTGATACAGGTAGTAATGCAAGAAATTAGAGAGAATCCTGATTGTACCCTCTGCATGAGGAAAGAAAGAAGTTGCAATAGGTAAATATAATTTTTCACAGGACTGTGGGGTCAAGTTAGAATTTCAAAGAAGACACAGTTTTGGGAATTGAAGATTTTTATAATCTCTTGATATACTTCATCTATTAAAGTTTTATAAGTGAATTCCTGAAATACTTTCTTTTCCTCTTATTTTTTCAGTGTGTTTCCTGGTTATCAGGAAGACAGCACCTACCAACTGCTATTGGATTCAATAAAAGCAACCCTAATGTTTGCCTTTGATTAATAACTTCTGTGCAGGGGATTCTTTCTTGTGAATCTGTTCCATGATTTTTATTAGAAAAATGGATATTTAGAGCAGTGCTATTTTCACATATTGTAAGAACCAGTCAACCAAATTAAACTTGTGTTTAAAAAGTGATTCCCACCACTGAGGAAACCATAGTGTAGATGGAATGTTAGGAACCATTTAGAAACTGGGTGGTTTTTCGTATGAAGCATTTAAGTAATATTTCATAATTTCTGAAATATTCAGCAGAAGATCTCAGCTTTTCTTTGAAAAAGTGAATAATTATTTTTTTTTTTTTTAACCTATCAAGACAGAGTAGCTCTCATGAAAAGAATTAACTTTCTGGAATGAAAACAGTTGAACAACAATAGTAATAACGAGACAACAGGTTTGAGCTGATAGAAAGGCTGTTGGAATAGGATGAATGGGATGGAAAGGAGGCTAGAACAGGAGAAAAAAGCAAAACAGATGGGTGGTTCTGTACACTGAGATTTCTAGGACCTGTGTCACCAAATAGCTTTGCAACAGCAGTTAAAATTACCTCCCACTCCAAAAAAAAAAATATCACAGAACCCTTCTAACTCTTCTTTTACTTGCAAGTGTTGCCCCTTTGTGCTGCCTACAACCAGATATCTCTTGCTTTCTGATTAGTGAAGAAGTCACTTTACAGTACTGGTCCCCTCTTTACTTTTTGACCATGGTCAGGTGAGTTGATGGGACACAGAACAGAGCACGTCCATACATGCAGTAATGTCACTTCTACTGGTACTGAATGTGGATTTTTCAGGTTACTGTACTATCCATGCTCCCTGTGTCATGAGTGTGTTGTTTAATGCGTCATAGTCATTTCCCTTGGAAACAAAACCAGAAATGACGATCCAAATTATGCTAAAAAGTGTTGATCTTGTGTTTGCAGATTTGCTATTTCCCTTGAGTGTAGGCAGGACAGAGCTCTTAGTGGGAGCTGTGCCTTGCCCCAAGGCAAAATTAGGACAAAGAAGCCATGTGCTGCTTTTCCTTTCCTTCTTTGAGTGTATCCTGTCTCTTTGGAACAAAAGTATTTCTGGTGTAATGCTGACACTAAATGAAAGTAAACGGGACTGATGGGCAGCTTGCAAAGAGTTTAGTTCAGCTAAGCATTCCAGGTTTATTTCTTATTAATTATTGAGAGTATCTTTGTGCTGGAAATGGTGGAATACACAGAGGATAATGTGAACTAGAGAACACACAGTGTAACTGAGTCACTGTGTTTCTCTTCCACCAGATGCAGTTTAGGGATGAAGGGTGAGAGGGGTCTTAGTGTCATCATGTCTGTGAGTCAGGCATGTGCAGACAATGCCTTCATGCAGCTTCCAGAGCACGCACTTGGGATGACTTTTTACATGAGAAAGCCAGTGATTTCTTGATCATGCTAAAATCTGGCCGTCAGGTGGCATGAAGAATCACAGGCTAACACCTTCCTCTTTTATGCCCGGTCCTCCCAGTGTCAGAATGGGTAGTGTCACTTTCTTTAAGGAAAAACTTGTTCTGGATTCTATTTTTTCCAGTCTATTCTAGCATATAGAACTGTGAGAAATTAATTCAGGACTGAGCCATGCTGTCCTCTCAAACTGAGTGGAATTCAAGCTGATGACTTAAAATGTAAAAACATATAGGTTATTCGCAGTGTCATGTGACATGAAGCACTTTGAACCTGTGAGAATGAGTCTTCTTAATTCTTCTCCCTGGAAAATCAATGAATGAAGTTTTTAATTCTCTCACAGCAGAGTCAAAAAAATCTGTTCACAGTACTGTTTCATTTGGAATAGAAATTGCTGTAGGACAAAAGCAGGGCAGATATGAATTTTATAGTGAAAGGGGTGCAGTAAGAGAGGGCACAATGTGAGTCACACATAAAAGCACCAAGAGAATGTGTTCTGAATAAGTTGCATTTGCAAGGAGGTTTAAAAGATGAGTAATGGGACCCAGTTTTCAAAATAGAGGTAGCATAAAGCCCTTCCAGGTGCCCTCCATCTCGTGTACACTGGCTGCTCTTCCAGAAAGTTGTGCCATGTATGTCAGTCCCATGAGGATGTCTTACATGCTTAAGGGCATCTCAAATGGCACTTCACAGTTAAGTTCAGGTAGCCAGAACCCTGTGAATGACGATTCCAGAAAACACTTGGGTAAAACTGTGGGGACTGATCCAGCTCTTTGCTCTGTATTAGTAATTCCACCCAACATTTCTTTGTTCTGCATCACTGAAGTAAAAACAGCCTTTATCACGGGTTATTTCACAATTATATCTGTCCCACTGTGGGGCAGAGGTAGAAACAGTAAATCTGAGATTTGAAAAGTGAATAAATCTTACTGCCACATTAGGAGCAGGTGTTTGTAATCTCTGCTTGAACCACACTTTGAGTAAAAGGATAACAACACATTTTGCTAAATTAGGTTTCAAAAAGATCCTAAATGTGAGAGTTCCAGATTACAGTAGTATTTTCTTATCCAGACAGTTAAAAGAAGAGCTGCATTAATTGTGTGCTAATCAGTTACTACTTAAGACAGTGGTTAACATTACCATGAATAATTAATAATTCTTGGACTTGAATTTCAATACTGAAATGTATTTGTGTCATATTTTCATGGTCTCCTTATCTCTTCTTACTTTTCTCTCTTTTTTTCTTTTCTTATCAAGATAATAAATTCAGTTCTTCACAACTGTTCTGATTCTTTTCTTCTCAAGATACTCAGGTTCCTCTCTGTGAATAATAGTTGCTTTTAAAAGCAGTTGTATGTGCAGCAAAGGGCATTTCACTAGTATTTGAAGAATCCAAAATTTTCAAATAATTAGATTGAGACGGGGGATCTTGTCTTGTTTGGATGCCTACAAAGTGCTGTTTTGCTATTCTGTACAGGGCCATACAGCCTTCTAGCATCTGAGTGCCTTTTGGCACTGCAATAAGCAGTGCCCTTAGTGTTTTGAGGTCCCTGAGTTCCTCTAGATCAAAAGCAGAGTCAGAGATTGCATTCCCTTTGTTATTCCAGCTACACCAGGGACCAGTGAAGACACTGGATTTGATCCTCCCAGCTGACCTTGGAAGCTTCAGAGTTACAAAACCTCCTTTACACCGGCTTTACAATGTGTTGCTGTTTTTAAAATACGTAGGCTGCTTTTAAATCAGCAATGCAGAACAACCAAATGTTAATGGGATTTACCAATACAGAGCAAATGTCTCCTTGGAGTGTATACAGTCACATGTTTGCAAACAATTTGGAAAATCCTCTGAGATTTTAATGCAATTTAGCTTTCTTTAGAACAAAAGAATTATATTTTTGGGCATTTTAAGGACTGCTACTTCCAGCTAGATGAGTTAATCTGATAATAACTATGTGCCTAGAATTTGGTGATCCAAAATTGGCAGGTTTACGTACAGAACTATTTTTTGCTGAGGAAGCAATGTATAATGAGCTCTGAGAGCTGCCAGCAAGTGTCTGCAGCTTTAAGTCATGCAGTTAAAAAATGAATTCAGCCCTGTGAATTGTGAGCAGCTCCTTGGGAATCTTTTCAATATGTATAAAGCAGGGTGTGCATAGTTATAGCAAATGCACTGATACCACACTGCAAACATTTTGGAGCAGGAAAACAATGTTTTCCCCACTGTTTTATTTGTTTTAACTAACTCACGTGCAGCATCAAGAATGATTTCCGAGACCAACTCTGGCTTCTTGAAAAGTCCCTGTACTGTGTTAAACTGCAGCAGTGGGGTGATAAATCAGTGTGAGCCTGAAGGAAATACAGCCCTGTGCATTATGCTTTACTGTGCTTAGTGTGAGGTCAGTCCTTGAGGCTTGGCATGGGTTATTGACTACTTGGGGAGAACAAGGAGCTTCTGCAATGATTGCTTACACCCATAAGTCTTCAAATTGGTGTGCTTACTGGACACATTGCCAGGGCAAGAAGACAGTTCAGAGACTGCTGGCTAACCAGCACCCTGCTTGGGCAGTAAGTGATCCAGCTTTACTGAGTTATGATGTACCTGCTGGGGGAAAAGGGGCTGCCTCGACTGGATCAGTGCACGCAGAACACTGCACATCCCAGTGAAAACTTCCAGCTGGAACTGCTGAGACTGGAATATGGTGCTTCCCAAGAATGCTCCTCTGCAAATGTATCTTTCATAGCAATCACTGAGATACGTTTCACAATCTTTCTTTTATAATTAAGCTTTGGGGAGTGGTGACTCGTTAAAGCTTTTAGATGCTGAGGTTGAACAAAAGCTGCCTGACTTTTCAATGATTCCCATGTTGCCTCTTGGCACTTATGGACTCAGTGCCTTCTTTATTTTGCTTACGCTACTGCTTCTGCTGTTTTCTCACAGAATGCCTCATCCTGGCTGAATAATATTTATATATGTGATGTGTCTATTGCGATATCCTAGGTCTTCCTGGCAAACATCCTGGCAAACTTTCAGCAGTTTCATTTCAGGTGTTCTTGCAGTGTGAGCAGACTTAGATGCTTTTCAATATACTTATTTTCTTATTCCATTTACCTGCAGGACATAATTGCCTTCTGGCATACTGATCTATCTTTGAGAAAAAAGAGAGAAAAAGAGAAGGCAGTGTAACATCCAAGCGTTTGATTCTTTTTTTCCCATTTATTGTTCTCTGTTACTAAGCAAAGCAGAGCTCTCTTAGTTTGTAGGCATAACATTACCTCTATACAAAAGCTTTTTTGTCATTTGGATCACCTTAATTTTTTACCATTCTCTGAACATAAACCACGAAAATTGTCCCTTTTCTTCCACCCTGCCTTGTGAATCTCAGTTGTAAGTTGTGAGAGGGTCACAAGAAAAATGTACAGAATATGAGACATTACAGTTTAAAGGTTTTATGGACACTCGCTTGAGATGACCTGCATAAGTCATTAGTCACATAATGTTTTAGTAAATTGGAAGTAATTAATTCATAAATGAAATTAGTGGGAAAAATGACCATGAATTTTAATAGAAGTGTACTATTCACAGGAATGGAATTTATTAAACTTCAAAATATGAGGCAGCCTCTTCACCCCCTAGATTCCACAGTTGTGATTATAACAGATGGAGATTCAGAGATACTTAATTGGCTGCATGAAGGCATTTTAATTGGATTTGAATAGTGTAAAGATAAAGGAGGGAGATAGTTGCAAAAAAAATCAAGACTGAGGATAAAAAAATCCGGAGTTTATACCATGCCTGTTTCTCCTGTTTGTGGTGAATCATAATGTTCATCATCTGCACTACCCAGGGGTTTGTTTTCCTCAGTAAGAAAGGTGGAAGAGTTTATCTTGCCTCTTGTATCCCTGCTTGGGTGTGTTCCCCCATTACAAACACTTTTCTCTTTGAGCATGCTCTTCCTGGTGAAAGCCTATGTGTAAACTGGTGCTTCTGTCTGAGTATGAAACCTCCACACCACTGAGAGCAGAAAGCAAGCAGCAGCTTTTCAGTATGGCTTGCTGCAGATTGAACTTCAGCTCTGTACCTGTCTCCTGCTTACCTTCCTGCCAGGCAGTGCTAATGTGTCATATGAATACTTGATTACAAATTTTCAAATATGTTCTCCTAAGGAAAAAGCAGTTCTTTGTAGGCTGATGCTACTTGGGAAACAATGGAACTGTATGTACATGTGTTTTCTGTCTGCCTATCTAGACACTAATAATTCTCCTGGTCTTTGCAAAAGTAAAGCTTGCCTGTGTTTATCCAATTTCTTTAAACTGAAATCTAAAGTTTGGTTCTTTTGTACTCATGCTTTTCTTGTATGTCTGGTTGGTACTTAGTTCTAGTTCAATTAGTATGAATTTATCTGCCTTACTTTTCAATTGAACTTTTACCCGTCACGGGCTGAGAGGCAAGTTATATTGTCAGGCCTCAGTTAATTACCAGTGCCATTATTTTTTTATTTGTGGTGCCTAAGCAATCAGGAGAACAGCAGGTTAAGTCACATTTGCAAAGAGATCACGACTCAATTAGTGCTTAAGTATATAAAATGAAAAAAAAAGAATAATTAGGGTATGGCAGTAACAACATTAAATGCCTGGTTTAGTGCTAAGGAACCTGCTCCACATAGAAGCTCACTAAAAGAATGAAGGATTAGAAGCAATGTATATAATGCCTGAAAGTAACAGGGAATTTGTGTGAGAGACTCTTCTCACAGAAGAATTAGAAGAGCTTGTTAGAACAGAGCATAGCATCTGGTTCTGCAAAATCAAATGTCTTTGGTTTGGAGGATTTGCTGCAGGGCTAGTTTAATTTTGGTTGTGAAAACAGAGTTAAAAAACATCTGACATCCAAGATCATCCCTGTCCACTCTAATCAAGAAGGTCCCAAAATGTTTCTCAAAGTTTTACTTATTAGCTCTTCTCTCTCTCACTAGGGAAAGCTGTTTTAACTTCCATGTTAAGCCATGCTTCTTTCTCTAGCATTTTGTAATTACACTAGTTCCCATTATTTTTAACTACTTGCCTCAAAAAGTACTGAGCTGCAAATTCAGTAACTGAATGATTACTGCATGGGATTGGAAAGGCTGTCTCTAATTTTATTCTACTTACAACCTGGTGGAACTGACAGTGTGGAGAGGAGGTGCTACTTCCCTTGAAGTAAAACTGTTAAGCAGCTGGGGCCAGCTGAGGAGCCAGCTTTTTGGGTTAGATATCCTTCCCTGAAAACTAATTAATTTGAGACATTTCACGTGTGCTATTTGTTAGCTTGGTGAAATATTTCTGAATGGGGGTGGTGGCTCAAGGATTTTTAAAGGAATTCTGGAGGAGGAATTGTGGTGCACAGGAGCAGGGATATGCCAAAAATCTGTTCACCTCCTTTTCCATTGAAAAGGTGGTTCCAGCTTATCCTCCACCTCCAGTCTAAGAGGAAACAGCCCCTTGGCTGTGACTTGCTCCTTCTCACACTGCAGATTTATCTTCCAAGTTTGTCATCTTGCTCATTCATTGGGGTAGTCTGTGTCTGAGCAATATATAACTGCTTCCCTTCTCTATAGGAAGCTGGCTGGGAAAATAAGTCTTTCTTCATGAAGAAAATCTAGCTGCTCTTAAATCTGGGTGCCTTCAGTTCACTTCTTTGTGGCACTGTTTTACTCTTCCTTAGTTTTTAGAAAACTTGCAGACAAGCCCCTGTGATGTGAGTCCGAGTAATGGAACTGGCAGCAATACACAGGAGAATAGGGAAGCTGAATTGCAGAATTAGCACAGTAAAAAACAATACTGGCACTGCACCAGTCTGCAGCCGTGACTGGGTGTACAGATCATCACAGAAGGTAGATGGGGTGAATGTGCTCTTTTCACTGGGTTACAGATCCATTCAATGATGAGACCCTAGAGGAATTTGAATCTTCAGTGGAGAACAGCCACTTTCCTGTTGCTACTTGAATATACAAGCACCAAGATGTTTATACCCCACAATGCCATGTAGAATACACAGGAAGTCTACTTCTTCTCCTGGGAAAAGTAGTTTGGTACTTTGGTGCTCTGCTCTAACAGTGTTATGAAGCAGGGGTTACTATTTTGAGAAAAAAAAAATTTTGTGCAGCAAAATTTCAGCTAATTGATATGTGAACTTTTTCTGTGGGACAGGGGTATTCAGTAACACCATGGGGCCTCTGACAGCTCGAGTAAGGGAAAGATTATCCAATATTTATTTTTCACTTTACAGGTGTGTGTATGTGTGTGTGTGTGCATTTAAAATTGCATGTTTTTCATATTGTATGTTTTTAATTTTTTAAATTTTATGTTTTTAAAAATCTGCAAATATTTTCTGAGTCTGAAAAACTGATCAGGAAGCATGTTTCTTCACAGAGCCTGCAACCCTTTGTCAGGTGGGCTCAGTGTAACCTTAAGCAGCTGAGGTTACAGTGAGTGTAGACATTTAATGTGGGTTTAAACAGGCCTGAGGTTTGATTACATTTGCTTTTCTTATAGAGGCACCAGCCTCTTTTCTTGACAGATGCAGTGGATTGATTGTGCAGTGGCTGCACACCAGATGCCTACCAAAGCCTCTCTATCCTTCCTTTCCTCAGCTGGACAGGGGAAAGAAAATGTAATGAAAGGCTCCTGGGTTGAGATAAGGACAGAGAGAGATCATTAACCAGTTACAGTCAAGAGCTAACCAGTTGCAGTCAAGAGCAAATAGACTCGACTTAGGAATGCTAGTTTGATTTGTTGCCAGTCAAATTGGAGTAGAATAATGAGAAGTAAACCCAAATCTTAAAACATCTTCCCTGCACTGTTCCCTTCTTTCCAGCTCCCTTTCAATCTCGATTTTCTCTATCTCCTCCTCCCCTAGCTGTTCCATAGGGAACATTCCCTAGGGAATGGGGCTTGGGGTGAGCACTTCACATATTGTCTGTTGCTCCTTCCTCTTCAAGGGGAGGACTCCTGCCCCTGCTCCAGCATAGGGCCCCTCCCACAGGAGACAGGGAAGTCCTCCATGGACTGCTCCAATGTGAGTCTATTCCAAGTTCTTTACCAACTGCCCCAGCAGCCCAGCAAAGGGGGAATATTGATGTGCTAAAGTCGTGTTACACATCACAGAGAACCCTGTCAGAAACAACTGTTAGCAGAAACCCAGGTAATGAGATGGGAGATGCTGCATTCCCTCTGCTCCAGAAAATCAGGAGACTGTTGCCTTCCAGGGAAGGCTGCCAAGTTACTCACTCTCCTTCATCCTTGAGCTGCAGGTTAAGAGCTGGAGATTAATGGCTTCAAGGGACTGGGTAGGTCAGATGATTTTTTTCTTGTACTGGGGCTTGTGCTAAGGGTATGCTCATGACAGAGCATTAGGGGTTAATAGGGCACTAAGGGGCATTTTAGTGTATGGTTAATTAGTTATCATGCAGGCTGATTGATTGCCTATCTATTAAATCTTCTATTGGTGGACTTATAAAATGTATTACTCATCTGTAAAATGCTTATAACAACTACTAATCATTTGAGAAACCTGATAACTCCTTTATGAACCTATTCTTTAGAGTGAGGATCTTCATACTCTGTGTTTTTAAATTACACATATTATGACCACACCTGTGTCATATGTGAGCATATCTACTAAACTGTAAAATTCAATAGAAAGGATCAACCGTGTTTCGCAGTGGCTGCTTATTTTCCTGTCCAAGTTTTCATCCTTGCCTTTGTGAAAGTTAACACATTGCCTTTAAAGATGTCCTACAAGGTCTGTGGCAAAATCCAGTCAGCAAAACTGTTGGAGCCAAGGGGAGCACAGCCATTTGCTCTGTCAGTGGGAAGTATTTCTTTTGGGCTGTTACACCACCGTGAGAACAAAGAAAGTGCTGACCAAATGCCAGGAGGTCCTTTCCAGTGGAACCTGGTGGGGTTCTCAGTGGCTTATGAAGAGTTATGTAAGTTCCAGGCCAACACTGTTTTTGTTTCATTAAGTCATGGGTAGCCTGGTTTAACCTGCTGGTACCTGAGGGCATTTCTGATTGTGCTTGCTTATGCTTGTTTGTGGCACTGAGGAATGATTCTAGGGACTGTGGAAACCTGGGAGTGAAGCCTGTTTCCAAACCCTCTTACTCCCAGTAAAACCCTCTCTCTGAAGAGCAAGGGCTGTACCAGCTCTGTCACATGCCACCATTTCCCTGCTTTAGGAGAGACCCTGGGGAGGACTTGATGACACTTTTACTTAACCGGGGAGCTTGGGTGGATGAGTTTGTGGCATAATTCTGGATATTTGTAAGGCTACAGTTTTCTTTTTTTTTATTTTTTAATTTTTTTTTCACTTGATTCACCTAAAAATCTATCATTCAGCCCTGTTGCTGGGAAGAGACTGTGAGGGTATTTTTTAAAATTAAATTTTCAAATGCTTCCTTCCCACTCCTATGCTTTTTATATTAGCCTTTTGGAAATCAGAAATTGAAATCTGTTTCCTCCCTCAGGTTTCTTCTCTCTCTCTTCTCTTTTTCCTTTTTTCTGTTATATTGCTTGAGTGTTTGATGACTGGTTTTAGAAGTCAGCCTGTAAGTTCATGAAATGAAACAAGCCAAGAAACAAATGGTACTATACTGAGATTGGGAGGGTGTTAATATATTTTGCAGAAAGGCTTTGCAGACTTCAGACAGAGGCAGGAATGCAGGGACATTTTAGGTAATACTAGAATAAAGTGAATACCAGAAACAACTCTAGCACACATGTGGGTTGCCAATAGGCAGCTGGTACCAGACAGTGAAGTCTGTAGATCCCAAATGAAATGTGTCTCATTGTGAGACATCCTGTGTTACACCTCAGGACACGTTGATGTGAAGGCTGGACATTGGAACACTGGTCCTACCAACTGTGCCAGTTTCTCTCCATGTTCTCTTAGTGCAGTGGGGTGATGTCATGCTGCTGTTCGGAGGTGATGCTGGCTCAGCCTGGCCTCCCTGGCACCTCACAGAATGCTTCAGCACCTCAAAGTGAGCCATGAGCCTGTGCCTGTCTTATTTCTCTTTCCATGTGCCCTTCCCTCCTGTCAAAGGATTAACTTTATGTGTGAAATAAGAAGAAAATCAGTCCCTTTTTTTATAATAAAACCTGACTTCAGGAGTCCTGACCACTGTTCCTGGCTTAGGGGGTTTCATCACAGAATTCTTGCTATACATGAGTTTTTATTAAAAAAACCCACCTACCTAAGAAAGCAGTTCAGTTTTTCAATTATTTAGAGAGATTTTAAATCATGACTGGAAGCTGTGGGATGTGATCTCCAAAGTTACTAGTGTTAGTGGCAGATAGCTAAAAACAAAATGCAATTACTTCTTAGAAGAAAAACTTATTATGATGAAGCAAAGAAAGCTTAATAATTTGGATGTAGCTGTCTTTTTTTTTTTTTTTTTTTTTTTTTAATACTTGTAATTGACATAACTGTTGCCCCTGCAAAGGAAAACATGGGGGAACAGGAGGATTACCTGTCCTCCATGTCTCCTAATTGCAGTGTGATTTATGCTTTATCTGTATGCTTGGTATTAATGACACTAAAAAATATATTTTTTTATTGTTGTGCAGATTTTAGCTTTGTTATTGATGACTTTCCAGAGAAGGGCTTCTGGAAATGTTCAGATTAGCAAGCCCATATATAAGGAGAGGACAGATGACTTCTCTTAGCTTATGGCTTTACATGATTGTATAACCTCCTCACCTGCATCAGAAATTCCAGCACGAAGTAGTTGCTGAAGCCATTGTTTTGCGTTCATCCTCAGATCTTTGTTCAGGCATTTCTAACATGGTCCTTCACTGTCTGCCTCTTTTCCTCTTTAAAAGAATATGAAGTAGGATTATTGTTGTTCTGTCATCATGTTTTGAATGTTCTCTTTGCAGGGATAAACTGAATATCCTCACAGCCATGAGCATCCTCACAAACAAATGCCTCCATCTTCTTTCCACTGTCTGATTCCCATACCTTTTAAATGGTATTTTTGTCCAGTGTGCCCCAAATCTCACAATCAGACAGCAACTTCCCTCTGGTTTCCTGCTCCTTTTGGATGTGCACACTGCCCAGTGATGAGATGTTACCTCCTCCCTTTTCTCATGAGCTGTACTGCCCTTAAATATGAGTCCACTTGCACATCTCAGTCATGCTTGGCTGACACATGGTGTGCATCTGATGGAGCACCAGGCAGTCTGGTTGCACATGGTGACACTTTGGGATATGTGCAGCCTACGTGGGGTCTCGGTCTGCAATTAGGTGCATCTTGGCACCCTCTAATGCTGGTGTTTCTGGATGGAACCTATCCACTCCAGAGCAAGCCTCTGGAGTTAAGTAGCCTTTGTCAGAGCTATTATGAATGCAAAGTGGTTATTACTTACTGTGAACTCTGTCTTGCCCATCTCCTGCACAGTGGATCCCCGTGTCAGTCATCATATAAGCAGCTCAGGGAAATCCTGAGCACAGCTAAAACAAACAAATGACTCCTGAAAACAGGACCTTACAGCCACAAAAGACTTCAGTTATAAACTCAGCTCATCCAAACACCTAAACGACATTGCCAGGCTCCTCAAACACTGCTGCAGAGTGTCAACCCCAATTACCTGTTGCAGGGAAGCTTTTCCTTTTTTCTGAGTACTGCCATTGGAGCTGTTGTAGGGTTGGACTGGACTTCGTCAGCTCCATGGAGAATCAGGGAAGTCAAAAGGTCTGAAGGGAAGCAGGAGGCTGGCATGTGCAATGGTACAGTTGGTTGCAAGAACTTGCATTAGAGCCTGATCATAGTGTGGCTCCTCAGCCCTTCCCAGATTTTCAGCAAAGGGAGACACTCCAGCCTTTATAATGTATTGATTAGAAGGAAAAAATAACGTGCCTGGAGATGCTGTCTGTAGGCTCTCTCAGTGAAACTTTTCAGCCAAAACTAGGTCAGGTTTGAAAACCTAATGTGTGCACTGAAGCACGAAGGCAGTGATAGAGTGGACTTGTTCCCAGTAATGATATTTTAAACAAAAGGAAAGAGCAGGCATTCTGTTTGTTTAATGGCTGCAAGCTGATGGGATGGCTCACTACAGCTGTGTTTTGCTTTTAGCTGCTATCACAGTATTTACTTGCAGAGACAGGACAATGAGTTGCAGGCAGAGGCTGGCAGGGAGGATGCAACAGCAAAAGTAGTTAAATAGCATAATTTTTCTTGTTACAATTCTGATACATTGCAGTACCTATTATCCAGACACAAAATGAGAGGCGCTCCCGTGGCCTTACAGGCAGAGTAGCTAAGGTGGAGGAGACCATTATCTCTGTGTTGTGGACAGAGATCTGATACTAATAGAAGAAAGAAATTGCTGAAGGTCTAAAGAAAGTTTTTATCACACTGTGTATGAAACCAGTGCCAAGTTCTTGCATCTGATCCTCAGTACAAATGTCTTTCAATTAGAAGAGGGGTTGGCCCCTTGCAGCCTGTTTGTGCCACACATCAGATTGAGCAGTGAGGCAGGGGGGTAGTATTTGGTACTGACACCAGGTATGTCCACCAGCAGTGGATGTGCCTGCTGGGCTGTACACCCTTGTGAAACCTGTGAAACAGCATGTGCAGCACTACAGGTACCCAACCCAGTAAATTGATGTTACTCTCCACCAGGGTCTCTTGCACTGACATCTTAATGAGACTTCTCTTCATCCCTTTTGGAGTTGTGCAGGATCATAAAATCATAGAATGATTGGGTTGGAAGGAACTATTAAGATCACCTAGTTCCAACCTCCCTTGGTGTGGTCAGGAACATCCTCCACTAGACCAGGTTGCTCAAAGCCTGACAAACCTGGCCTGGAACACTTCCAGGTATGGGGCATCCACAGCTTCTCTGGACAACCTGTTCCCATGCTTCAGCACCCTCACAGTAAAGAATCTCTTCTGAATATCTAATCTAAAACTACTCTTTCTGTTTGAAGCCTCAGCAGTACCTTGGGCACCTCTGGTCCATGGGGACACCTCCTGTGTGGCCTGCAGATGATGGCCTGAGGAGAGAGAAATACTCTTTTACAGGGGAAATCTTCCTGTCCTGAGAGGGGTGTCTAAGGTAATGTGCATGTTTTACTGAGGATTCATCCTCTCACTCTATTGTCTGTAGAAAGAGCTTATGCATTTAATTTTTACATCTGATCTACATTTTTTTCTGGAAATATGGGACCTGCCCTATTATTGGTCTCAAATCCTGCTGGGCTGCATGAAGACACTCAGCGCATTTTCTTTACCAACGGTATAGAAAAAAATTGAGTAATATTCTCCTAGGCCTACTGATAATAGAGCCACTGTACACATCAAGAATACTATGCTGCTTTAGTTATTCACATTTATTGTGTGCGTTGATGTTTTTGGAGAGAAGGCCTGACAAAGAAGCAAAATATTGTGACTACAGCTGATAAAGAGAGACAAAGGGAATGATCTTGGATCTGGCTTGCCACAGCATTTTGTTGAAATCTATTCTAGGTAGGCTTTAAGGGAGCCTGCATTCTTACAACCTCTGAGTGTTTTCCAGTAATGTGTTAAGAGATGCTACCAACATCTGCTGCTTGTGAGTCATCCTTCTTTTCCTCTTTTCCCAGAGCTAGACGGGTATGTGCTTTTTGAAAAGAAATATTCAGCTTTATATCCTATCTAGCATGTGCCTGGGGCTCTAAAATGCTTAGAAGTCTGCCTAGATAAATTCCATGTTGTTTTGTGACTTTAGAATGGGTAGCAGAGACAGTTACACCTGTGGTATGCAGGGTGGAAAGCCACAGCACAGAAAGACCATGAAAATTTAACTGACCTGCATCAATATCAGAGTCAAAACCACACCTCAAGTCCTGTAGTCCCTCGCTATTGGTTGTTGTGAAGAGCTGGGAAAGCACATTGGGCCCTCTGTGGCGTACATGGGGTTACTCTGGCTGTTCACTGAAGTGTTGGTGGCAGATGCCTTGCTTTCTGTCAGCCCAGATATGAAAATGTGGTACTGGGATCATAGGGAAGGTTTTCAATCTTCCTTTCTACTTCACCAAACATGTTTTTGGGGTGGCTGCTGCAGTGGTTTATAGGCCCTAACTCCACCCGGGGGATGGAGCTGTTGTCTTTACTGACACTGGTTTTTCTTGCAACAACCTGCAAATGCAGTCAGGGCTGGTGAGGCACTAAAACTATACCTTATCAGAAATTGCTGGCAGAAAATGTTTGTTTAATTTGGGCTTGTTCTAAGCAAAGCCAGCAGTTTACCACAGCCTTAAATATGCTGTTCATTTATCAAGCAGAACCATGAGGTGGATGAAATTTGTCAGAGAAGATGAAGGAGGCACAGTATCTTATAAATCGGTCAGTTTGGAACGCTCACTGTGAGTGATGTTTCAAAAATGCTAACATCATCTGTAATTACTCAAAATTACACATAATTTATGTTGTGCTTGTTCACTGCTCTAACAGTGTAGGAAAACACTTTACAATTAACTCTGGATGATAAGATTTAATTAGAGCTTTCAGACATTTTTATCCTACTCATCTGTTTTGAGTTGTAAATGCAACATTGACTTTTGGTTTCTTTAGTGGTTGGACAGTTGGCTGAATAGTAAATGATAGGTTCAAATACACAGAAATGATGAAGTGAAATTCCCCAGGATTTGTAGCAGAGTTAATTTTCTGTTGTGGGACTATATTTAACTCACAGACATGTTTATATTATTGGTAAAAAAAATAATTTTGCACCTGAGTTATAGCTCAAAATTCTATTGCCCACCTGCCACCTATGCCATAGGCATAGTTCACTAAGTTGCAAGAGGAATTCCATTTAGATCAGCCAGACTGTTGGGACAGGTCACCATTTCTACAGTGATTTCTTTTGAAATCTTCATAATTTTTCAAACTTTTCTGTGTTCCCATTTATTTGTCTGTAAAAAACCCCAGACTACTCTGTAGCAGAATTTGCAAAATGCTGCAATCTCAGGACAAGAGCATAGTGTATAAGCAGAATATGCACTTCTTTCCTTCCTTCTAGTGTGCATCTTAAAATGCAAGATCATGGTCAGTGGGCACAAGATTGAGGCCATTGAAAGAACATACCTCAATTAATTAGCTTTCTTTTTGAGAATATGTCTCTAAGATGAAAGTAAACAAGAGTTTATCTAACCAGAAGGCTGCTCTGATGTTGGAGTAAGTCATATGCAGGCTGGGGCCCTGTTTATGTTTCCATTAAAAAGACATTTGATTGCTTTGTATCTCATTTTTTTTGGTACTTTTTCCACCTGTGATACCTATGATCTTACAGAATATTTGGTTGAGCTTCATAAATAAATTACTTTTCTGGACAGGTTGTCTCCCTTTGACAAGCCCTAAGAATGATCTATGCAAAAAAGAAGAGAAATATTGCCGAATAACCCATCATGTGTTAGCACCACTACTTGAAAGAAAAGTTTTCCACATTTTTCTTTTCCTGGATATGGTAAAAAAGACCAAGTCTTCTGTTTGGCACTCAGCATGGTACTGTGATGCAGAAGAGGATCATGTTGCACTCTGATTTACACATGTGTGTTTGGCAGAAAGAATCAAAAATCATCACAGAATCAAAGAATAGCCTGGATTGAAAGGGAACTTATAGATCATCTAATCAAGTACCTCTCCCATGAGCAGGGGCACCTTTGACTGGTTCTTCAGAGCTCCATCCTGCCTAGCTTTTAACACTTCCTGGAACATCTGGAACTACTAATCCTTTAACTAGGGATCCAGATTCCTAAATTACCTTGTGAGTCTGGTAACATTCACCCTTCCACAAAGCAGAAGCAAAATCTGACCCCCATTACGATAGCTGTTGTCATTATTATTGTTACTGGTTTTATGTGGCTTGGCAAGGACATTTGCCTCTGGTATTAAGGTGTAGCTTGTGCACCTTTGGGAAAAAAAAAATATAGGATTAGTCCTTATGGAACCAGCCTATAGATATTAAGATGTTAATTTGAAAATTCGTATTTCCTAAGAGGTCCATTCCCTAATGGTGAGCTTAATATGAAATGAGGTCTGAAAATTATATTCAGACTTTGTACTGTCTCCTACATCAGTGCTTAAAAAAATCACATGGTTTTTAAAAGTCATTGTGAACTGACTCTCTTCTACCTCCTCCACCATATTACTCTATTTGTAACATTGCACTGTGACTTCTGCTCAGAGTCAGTGATACAGGTGGCTTGATGTGCTACCTCTGAGGTCAGCAGCAAAATATCTTGCATATCAGTCTTCAGAGGGTTGATATAAGAAAGCAAAACAGAAAATCTGTCCTTAAAGTCTTGGTTTGACAGTGAGATTCCCCAGCTTCTACTGCTTTCCTAGGATTACAGCTCTGACTCCACCTCAGTTTCACTGCTGTCTGTTAATTTTCCTGTCTGTTTCAACAGGATGCACTGATACAGATTATTACTGCATTACAGCCCAAATGAGAGGCAAATCACTGACCTTTATGGAGGAGAACGAATCCCTTAGGTGATACAACTGTTTTGCAGCAGTAGCTATCTTGGAGCTCTCTGTTGCCATATAGATTGGTGTGAGGGAGATGGCACAGATGAGTGAAATACAGCTCCTCATCTTCTGAATGCTGCACATCTCATCAGGCACAAATTGGGATGTCTTGGACAGACCCACTGCCTATTTACACCAGCTTCTTGTGTTTACAATACATTAAAGGCTCTTCCTTGAGCAGGATGAAATGGGCAGTCTCACACACTGATACACAGGAGGAAGGAGAGCAGCAACACAACTAGCTCACAGCAGTACACATTTCCTCACATGCCATCCTCGCTTGTTATTGAGCTCACCCTCCCTCCTGAGTTTGATCTAACTCATAGCTAAGCTGGCATAAACTGAGGTGATCTTAGTAATAAAACCTTGGCAGTACAAATGCAAAAACAAGTGAATCTCCTCAACTTTCAATTTGTCCAGGTCAGAACTTTTCTGGAATCTGTAAGGTATCACTTCGGCTTGTTTTATATGCCTCCTTTCTCTTTCTTATTGCCAGGACAAATAAGATGTGGTACATATGCAGAACAGACTTCTAGGACATATCCATCCCTCCAGTTTGATGGTTTCTGAGAGCTGTGCTGAGACAGCAGGTTCTAGCTTGTGCTCTGTGAAAGTTGCATCAAGGAAAATACTGTCATGGGCTAATAAATCATATTTCAAGGTGACCAAAATATAACTTTTAGGTACCCCAAGGATTTGTGTTATTGTTGGCTTTAATGAATGGTATAAAAGGGAATTTTAGGCAACAAATGTAATGGTAGCATAAAATGATTAAGAGCAATAAAAGCTGGAGGAGAAATGACAAAATCAAGAGTGGCCTAATAAAGCTGGACAAATGGGCAATGCAGCAGCAAATGAAAGGCAGTGTTGCAAGAAAATTTACACTAGAAAAAATGATGTTAACTCTTTTCATGCATTCTTGAGTTCTGTATTTTGCTCTGAAGATATTTGGAGTCCTTGACAGATGGTTTAAAGAACACTGCTACTCAGAGCCTAGGTGTGATGGCCAGTGCAGAATAAGAGTGGCAGGTCATGCAATCTACCTAGACAAGGCAGAGATGGGTGATAGGAAAAGGAAAGGAAAACATCAGAGACTGTAGTGTTTGCCCACGGTCACTTGAAAAACCAAATGTAGAGAAGAGGGCTTGGGAATGTCATGCCTAGGGCCAGACTGAGCAGCAGGGATGAATCCCTAGAGGCCAGGCCATTAATTGAGAGGCATACAGCTCCAGAGGGCCATCATACAGATGGCCAGGATGGGGGGAATGAATCACTCTTTGTCTAACTCTGTTTGTTAGAGAGAGTGTTGAGATGGATTGCTTAGCCCATATGCTCAATTTTTAAGTGGCTGAAATTAGTAAAATGGCTTACACACTCTGTTATTTTTTCCTCTGAACCACTGACTTGCAGCCACAGCTGAGACTAGGGGATTTTTGCTGGATGGCAAGTCCTTTGTCATCAGCAGAACAAACCAAAATAATTGGTGGTAAAAGCTCTGTGCACTCAGACCAACCTTAGAGCACAAGAGGTCTGGGGACACTGGTGAGGGCAGGTAGGACCTTGTCCTGGCCCTCTGACATTTCTGTCCTTACACCAGCCAGTGGATAGAGTGGGTGCCATGCAGAACTGAAACTGTCCCCTGGAGGTGTTTGGTGGTGTGGAAAAGCCCAGTCCCTCCACCATGGCAGGCTGAACTCCCTGGCTGTAAAGCACAAGCAGGTTTTATATAGTGCTGCAAATGTTCATGTACATGGCCAGGCCTGCCCTTGAGCGTGTGGCTGAGAACCTGTGTGACCAGTGTGCTTGTGTCATTGACAGTCTGGGACACCACGTATTTCCTCTGGGCTTGGAGTCTTCTACTCTGGGCCTGCTGAGCCCTGATGTGTCTGAAAATGGATCCTTTTCATATCTCATCAGCAAAACCAGAGGGTTCTTCTGTTTTGTTTGTGGCAGTGTGATAAACACAAGTGTTGGTTGTTGGCATAGAGATTTCACAGACTGCGGAAACACTGTCACCTGTTCCATAAAATGGGGAAAAAAAAAGCGCCAGGCTGCCAAGTGCCTACTAAACACCAGCTGGTAAGTGTCACAACATCAAGCTGTGCAGCTATTGACTGTGATCACAAGTTGAGGCAAACCTGAGGACTACCAGAGAACCTAATGCTGACACGCAGCTTAGGAAGGTGGGTTATGAATTCCCCTGTGACATGAGTGCAGTCCCCTAGGAAAAGGGCTGCTGGTCTTTCCACACTGGTGGATACAAATCCTGGGAAGCTGCTCCTGCCTGCTGCATAGCCTGTCTTGCAGAGAACATGTCTGGGGGCTTCTTTGGAGTCAAAACAGATCATGAGGCAGCTCATCCTGGGAAAACTCTCGGTCAATGTAGAAGGTTGAAGGCAATATGATTCTGTACTGTACTTGGATGCCCCATCCTCTTGTTCTGCCTACAATAAGAGATTTAAACCATAATGGGATCAGGATATGAAGAACAATCTAGAGGCTCTTTTTTTACTGTAGACTGTGACTACCATGGGAGCCAGTAATGGTCTGAAAATACCAAATCATAGCTCTGTGGAGGGACGAAGTTATCTATGTGCACTGCAGGCTTGTATGGCTGGAAGGGGTATGTGCCTTATACTTTCCCTGGAAGGCTTTCAGCAGTGAGTGTACTGATGCCATGGAAGACTGCCTAGAAAAGTTATATAGCATTAATAGTTGGGGCTTTAAGAAGAAAGAGGCATTGGCTTAAAAATGTAAAACTAATGTTTAGATAAGACAGGGAAGTGGAAGAATAGATGTCATCTTACCTGTGTTCTGTGGTGTCTGTTGTGGCAGGAGGTGAGGAAGCTCTCAGACTTTCAACAGCAGCTTTGTGTCCTTTACTTCCTTGGTCATGATGGTTGCAGCTCTGGTTTAATGTTTTAAAATCAATATGACATGTGAGGGTGAGTGCTACAGTACTATCAAATGATGATCAGTGCTCTTTTTACAATGATGGTGATAAGCATATTCAGGTGATAAGCAGAACCCTTGGCATATTATGTTTGTGAAGGCCCAGATTTTTATCACTTCAGATAAGCAAGCAAGAAGTCACTAAAACCTTTTTTCCTTGGTGGATGCATGGCTCTCCAGGGATGCATGGGTTTGTATGAGTCTATGAAAACAGGGCTCTTGTCTTACATTGGTACAACCTAAGATTAGGCTAAGGAGAGATTGCAATGCTTTGTGCACATCTGCAACTGGAACTGAGCACAGCATGCCCATGGTAAAAGTGTGGTAACTGTGGTTATGTGTGCACATCTACTTTCTGGGCAATTGGAGGTTTAAAGAGTCCTTAGCTAGAAATAAACCTGCAAATTCCATTGCAGACTGTTCTGCTTGCATAGGCCTTTCACCACTTTCCATGATGCTTGTGTTAGTGTAATTTCCCTAGCCCTTCTCATTTACACATGCAAACAAGAGATGATCCAGGTGCAAAACAGACTGCAGAGTAAGAATAAATAGATATTTTATCTTAGTCTGTCATGTCTCTGCAGGCATGAGACTCTGTCATGGCTGTGTAACTGATTTCCAAGTCTATCAATGCCCTAATCTTAATGTTTAAAAAAAATAAGGCAAGAGTTTCTTTTGACTTCAGCATGATTTGATTAGAAAAGTAACTAGTCTGGTGGGCTGTATTTGGGCTGATTCACTGCTAGGGGCAATGTCCAAGTGAACAATGATAAAACAAGCAGACAATCTGCTTGATTCTGCAAACTGAAGCCTTGTTTCCTTGACATGATGCTGATGAACCATTTCTTCTTGATGCTCAAGGCATGTAAAGCTGCAGATAAGCACTGCCTGCTGTGTGCAGAGTAGTCAATAAATTGTCATCAGACCTTCCCTTCTGTTTAACTTTTATTAAAAGAGGTGCTAAGGTATTGTACTGTATGCAGTACATCATATTTATTACCAAAATTAACAAATATACAAAACTTATACATGTAATTTTCTTACATCCATTTATTGGTCTATAATACTGCATTTGTTCAAGTAGGTTATCTACAGTATGTAAACATCCCTTGGATTGACCTCACACAGATTAGGAAAGCCCATCTAACCCATGTAGTTACCAAATATAGCTTTTTCTTATTTTAAAATTTATTTGGCTTTCATTGGTAGACTCCAATCTTCACATTTGGCACATGGAAGAGACATCTACAGTGCAAAAGAGGCAGATTTTCTGGTTTTGTTTTGAGCAGTTTAGCAGAGTCATGGTTTTAAAGAGACAAGAATAAATTTACACAAACTTGATAGGAGATGGATTAGTGTTAACGCCAATGACTCACAGATCAGCCATTAAACTAGAGCAGAAATTCAAAGCCTCTTCCCCAGCCCTCTCAGTCACGTGGAAAAAACCCAAAACAACCCAACCTCAGCCTTGTTTCTAAAGGATTAAAAAAGAACTCTGTTAGCAACAGAGGGAGGAGTTTAGTTTACAAGGAGCCCTCTGACATTCCAGTTTCAATTTTCTGCTTTGCGTGTTTTTTTCTCTTGTTAGCAAGCAACTCTTTTCTGTTTTAATGGGGGAAAAATGACCAGTAGGAAGCAACTCTTCTGTGATGACAATTTCTCAGTGAGTTGGAGATTACAGTTGGAGTTTACAGATCTTAGGACCCTGATGTATAGAGCTCAGTAAGCTGCCGTGTACAAAGGGGAGAGAAAGGAAAAGAGACAGAGAGAGAGCAATTCCAGGTGTGGAGCACTCCAATTTTGCTGTAAGAACCAGGAAAAACCTTCCTTCCTTCTGTTTCTCATAGTTTCAAAAATGTGACTTAATTTAACTGAGTAAAGCTGATCCAGGGTGACCTTCATTCGCACCCTTCTTCCCATTCTCATCCAAGCACTGTATTGCTATTTTTTTATGAGGCCTCACCCACGTCCACGGAAGCATCTGATGAGAATGGACCGAACTGGACACCGTTTCACATGGAAAGCCCTCTGCCATTCCTTGTCTGTTACCACAGAGCCCCGCTGCTGTCTGTGGCCCCGTACATCTCGGCCAGCTTCTTGAAGCGTGGCCCCCAGTCCGTCAGGTAGTCGTAGCTCTGGTCTGAGTCTGTCGTCACGGACTGTAAGGAGCTGAGCGACTCCGCCACCGAGCCGTTCCCTTCAAACATGTAGGTCTGCAGGGAGTCAAAGGGAGGTGCCCACAGGTCCATGTCAGCTTCGTACAGCTTGGCGAGCACGTAGTTGTGGACGTTGTTGTCCATGACGCACGCCTGAGGCACGTATCGGGAGAGGCTCTCTATTTCAGGGACCATGTCCTGACGGTTCTTCACTACCAGCTGGGCCTCCCGTGGGTTCCACATGGCAGCGATGTCGAAGGCCTCCGTGTCCTCTTCCCCGCCACCCTCGTCATCATACCTGACGATGTTCTCGTGGATGTTCTCCTCCTCGTCGATGATGTACGGCTGCTTCCGCTGGCGCCGCATGGAGAGGATGAGGAGCACCAACACTGTGGGAGCAAAGCAAGACATGGGGCTGTCAGCAAAGAGGCAGATCTTGCCAAGGCTTCAGACTTTCCTCTGCCCTACTTCCTCCTGGGTGAGCACAACTAGCCCCTTGGATTTAAAAAGCTGAGGTGTTTGCAAGCTGAGGGGTATAGAAATCTCTCTCTCTCGCTCCCCGGTCAAAATTGGTAACTTGAGGTCCTGCTAATCTGTCCCCTTCCTCACCTGAACACTTAACTCTTGGTGACACTTAGGATGTGTATATACAGTGGTGCTTGCCACTGTTAAGCTAGCCAGCTCAGAGGTCAGTAACAGTTTATCTGCAGCAGCATAGTGCCATAGAGATATTTTGTTTCCTGCTCCGCGGGTGGGTTTTGCCAACCTTCTTTGGGGATGACTTTTGTGCTGGCCACTGCATGTGACATAGATGGATGGTCCTAAGGCACCACGGTGATATGTCTGCCTACACAGCAAAATGCAGAGCTAGCCCCTTAGTCTGCTGTGAGGAATTTTTTACCTGCAAGCCTCCTGCAGCGCTGCAGTGCTGGTGCTCCTCGCCCTCACTGTGCTTATTAGCATGGGGAGAAGTGGTCATACAGAGCTCTTTGTTATAGAAAATGTGCCATCACTTGGTGACTGTTTCTAGAGGTAGAACTCAGGAAATATTTTGGATATTGAATTGTTGAACTGAGGTATCTAGGTTCCTTTGAAGAGCCAGAATTGAGGCACTTTCAAAGAATTTTCATGTATCTTACTACACTGTTCCTCAAACTGGGTCCCCTGAAATTTCAGGGAATGTGTGTTTTGAACTAGTATTGCATGATTTGAGAGCATGAACAAGGGAACTGAAATTCTTTTGATATCAACAGCTAACAGGGGACATAGGATGTCTGGGCAAGGAAAGCATGAAATTTAATTATGGAGACAGAACTCATGCAAGACAATGTACACCCTTAAGGAAAAAGGATGGAGGTGGTGATATCTCTCTCCAAAAGACAATAAATGGAAATGGGCTTACCACTATTTTTTCCTGTGGAGTAGGATGAGAAACTAACCTGCCCCAAGCCACAGCTCTCAATACTTCCCACTGCCATACTCTTGCAGGAAAGCATGGCCATATCAGACACCCTCGCACTTTGGGCATCTGGCAGAATATTTGCTGGCCACAGTTTTCCCCCATTCCTGAGATGCAGAGCCCGAAGCCATATGCAGCTGACTACACCATCAGGTGCTTGATTTGGCCCTTTAGGCATGCATGTGTCTACAGGTATACACAGATATGTGTGAGTGTGTTTGGGTCCTACACCTCTGGTGGATCAGCAGCCCCCTGGGCAAAACAAAAAAGTCTGTCCCTCCCGAGAAGAGGTGAAGGCTTTACCTAGCAGGACAAAGATGCAGGCGAGGATAGCAATGAGTGCCCCTCGGCTCAGGCTGACAGGGAGGACGTAGGCCTCGGCATTGCAGGACATCACCATGCCCTCCTCGTCGCAGCTGCACACGTGCACGGTCAGCGTGCCCGTGCTGCTCAGCACCGGGCGCCCGTTGTCGCTGATCAGGATGGGCAGGTAAAAGGTGTTCTGCTCCTGCTGTCTGAAGCCAGAGCGCCTTGTCAAAATCCACGCTGTGTTGTCTAGGGGCAGGAAATAAACAGAGAGAAAGCTTATGTGCAGGGCAAATACATTCAGCAGAGAAAGTTAAAAAAATCAGGCCTAGACCCACACCCATTTTTTTTCTTCTCTCTTTTCTTTTTTGAAATCAGTTCATCACTAATTATTTTGCCTCTTCTTCCCCTGTTCCAGTATCTTCTCAGGCTTCTCAGGCCATAGATCCAAACATGAGAGCCATACACACCTTAGGAATTGCCTTTACCCCTTCTGATATAAGATGCCCAGAACAAAATCATAGTGTTCAGATTTAACTAAGAGAGCTTCCAGAGGGCAAGACAGAAATGAGCAGTCGAAGGCAACTTGTTGTCCTGTTTGCTTATGCTCAGCAGCTTTTCTAGATCTCAGACTCTGCCACCATTTTGGAAACACTGGCATAAAACCTTTGTGGACATGTTACGATACTCTGTGGTTTTTGATACATGGCATAGTCATCTGCTTGAGGCAAGAAGGGGACAAAGGAAAAACTTCAGCTTGCTATCCTAGAGCAGCAGCGAGTTGAAAATACACAAGTAAACATTTTTTTTCTGTGAAATACATGCAATTCCATTAGTACTTCTGCCACAGAAAAAAGTAAGAATGCTTTGTGTCATCATTGTCAGAATTATTCTACTTTGATTTGACCATTCTGCTTCATTCAGTGTGACTGCCTGTTTTTTATAAGAACTTAAATCAAAAGGAATCAAAATGATGCCTCTGACTAAAATAGTAGAAGAGTGACCTAACAGCCAGTTGCTGTTGGCCATTTCAAGGGAAATTCCTACCTTTGGGGCTTTTTCCTTCATATTCAACATGTTTTTTAAATGTCAAAATTTACCAGTGGCATTTGAATTCCTGTCTATCTCCTCCTTCAAATTCATCAGAATGTGCACCAAGTTCCTCATTTAAAAAAAAATTGAAAAAGAGAGTGGAAAGTGAATTCAGGAATTTGTTCTCAATTTTTATCTAAGGATGCCAAAGCAAATGAGATGAGTGTTGATTTTGCAGATGAGTGTTTTTGTCAGTGCTGTCTTGAGCCTTGTGGCTTCAGAGACCTTTGGAAAGTGCAAGACTGAGTGTCTCCAATGTGATCTGGCTCACCAAGGAATCTAAAGGAACTTGCATGAAAATTGTCCTTTCTTACAAACATGTCTGCAGGGCTTGGGCCAGGAAAGATTAATGGGGAACACAGGTACTTTTTATCTTTGGCAGACATACAAGCTCTGATTCTGTGCACTGATGCTGTGGTATTTTTTGGGAGATGATCTCCAGACTGTTTCTTTTACTCCACACTGTTTCCTGTTCCTTAGTTCAAAACAGGTCACACAGTCTGGCCATCTGCATCTCCAGGTTGTTACCCATGTGCATTTGCTATGCTTGAAAATGCAGGATGCTGATCAGCTGTTAGCAGGTGGCACAATGGGGCTGCTGCCTGGAAATGGCAAGAAACCTTCTGATCACAAGTAGACTGTGAAAGAACCTAAAATATTAACATAGAAGTGCTCAATTTCCTTATTATTTCTCTGCCCATTCACTACTAAGATTTAAATCTTGGGTGATTTTTTTTCACTGTAGAGATTCAGGTTACATACAGATAAATTCAGCTCTATTGTCTACTGTAGTCTGGACATGAAAAAGATTTGATGGCTTTTTGAAGGGAAACCAGGAGCGTCAGTCAACTATAGGCAAACTCAAGCTAGACTAACCAGACTTGTCCCCTAGACCTGAATTATGGTCCAAGTTACAAATCCCGTGCTGAAAATCTTATGGCAGAGAGTACAGGCACGCCTAGGTATTGAGATGTCAGGTTCCACAGTTTATGAGATGAATTTAAATTTGCAACATGTTTTAAAAAAGAATTTCAGGGTCCTTCTTCTTGCACATCAATAAAATTTCAAGATTTTACTCTGAAAACATAAACTTCTGAAGTGTGTTGTATGTCTGCATGCAAATATACAGTGAATTTGTACTGTCTTGTTAAATCATGTGATCCCAAGAGTTGGAGCTTTGAGAAAAAAACACTAGGTGCAAGATGAAATCCCGGAGTTGCTTAAAACTGATTATGGGTTAGTGTTTACTGATTTCACCTTTGATATGCAATGCAGATCTGAGTATGTGCAGTGGGAAGGGACAGACATAGGTAGGTTTCTTCTTAGGAACAAGGAGTAGGTCAAGAGGAAACATGATCAAGTTGTGCCACAGGAGGCTTGGATATTAGGAAAAATTTCTTCACTGAACTGATGGTCAGGCAATGGAAAAGGCTGTCCAGGGAAGTGCTGGAGTCACCATCCCTGGAGACATTCAAAAGATATGTAGATGGAGTACCTGGGCCACTGTTTACTGGTGGACTCAGCAGCACTAGATTAAAAGTTGAACTCAATGATTTTGGAGGCCTTTTCCAACCTAAATGACTCTATCATTCAGGAATGTGTCCCAAAACTCATCAGAGAGCAGTACCCATGGCTCTTGGGCAAAGGAAGTGCTTGTGGACAGGAGCCTTTGCCTGCTCAAACCTTTCCCTTCTCTCTCCTGGGACACATACAAGTGCTCTCTCTCCCTTGGGCTATTTATGTGCCCTCTATATGTGCTCCTCAGCTATAAATATTGCATCTTTTCATCACTGGGCCAGTTTTGACATGAGGAAAAGTAGCCCAAAGGCAGAAAGTGGCAAAGTGCCTGCATTTATGCTGTGCCAAAGAAAATACTTGAGTCATCCTAACTGTAGTAATTTGGTTGTTTTTCTTTCCTGGGTGAAAGATTCACTTTCTTTAACTGACAGTAGAATTCACAACTTCTATTCAGGTGACAGCAAACCTTCATTTCATGCAAAATTTCTCTTTGTGAGGGGAAAAAAGATTAATTATTCTGAGCTGGTCATACTTCACCTATAAAAGAAGTCACAGGCAGTGAATGTGACAGAAGCTGTGCAAAATAAGCTAATGAGAGATCTCAAAGGTTTTTAATCATTCTTTTTTCAGGCCAAAACCAAGTTTCTATAATCTAACATTGAAAGATATGTACCTTCTGCTGTGATGCACTGACCATATCATCCAGGTCTTAAATGTTCTTGGTGATTAAATTCTGTTCGTAACACTCAGCATTACATTTTGGGCCTTTTGTTTCATTTTGCTTTGTACTAGGCAGGCATCCAAATCATCCCTGAAGAACTGTTCTACCTGTTACTCTGCAGCTGAAATATATTGGTGCCAAAGCTCGTTGTGTGACTCATCAAAAGCCAATGTGATTTGATGTGCTAGTGCAGTGCAAAGGACATGCTGGCATGTGATGCAGCATGGCAGAAACTGCAATACACAATTTTATTCCAAATTTGATATCTGCTAAGCCCCAGCCATCAAGAGAAGAGGGTTTGTGAGGACATGAAAGCCCTTATATTAAAAAGAAAAATAAAGCAAGCATGATAAGAATGCATAATATTTTCCCTCCCAACTTCCAACACAGCACCTTTGGCTCATAGAGGGCTGGATGGCAGCACTTGGCACCAACACTGAGCAGAGATGCTGAAGATTGCAGCATGGGTGGTTCTACATTTGTGTAAAAACTGAACTTCCCATAGGCTGGTGCAGGCTGGTGTCTTCATGTGGTTGTGAGAACAAGCCATGAAGCACCATCTTTCTGCAGTTTTCTGCCTCATTGGAAATGATGTACCTCTCTGGAGAGGTCAGGGGAATTAACCACTGTGTAGGTCCCAACCTTGACATCAGAGCTTTCCACTGCTCCTCTCACAAGAAAGGCTTGGTTTCTTTCTGCATGCACCTACAGACAAACTGGAGATGATTAGCTTGACAATTCTGTGAGACTTTAAAAACTGATTGTAATAATTATGAAGGGTTAAGAATAATACAAAGAAATATTCCACCATGAGTGGAAGAAAGAACACAAGGAAGCAGGCAATCTAGACACGACTGGGTTGGGGAAAGAGTCACACCTTTCCTTGAGGACTTTCAGCTCACTGCTTGTGTGTGAAGTAGACCACAGTTTTAGGAAAGGCAGAAATAGCTAAAATTTTCCTAGGATGAATTTAATTGTAATGCAAAGGACTGCCAGAGGCTTCCAGTGACCAATCCTGATCCTGCACTCCTTAAAATGGCTTCTCTCTTCAACAGTTCCTGGCTCCCAAAGATGGAGGGGAGTGATTAAGGTTCAACAGAAGATCATCTCAGAGTTTAATCTGGAAATGTAGTAAGCTTATTTTGTTGCTCATTCTTACAGAAAGCCTCTGTTTCTAACTTTTTCCCAGTGTAGTCTCACCTGGAAGAAGGTGGAAGGAGGATGGCTTGCCAAAGCCCTACCACAGACACCAAAGAGATGGGAGACTCCAGCTCAATTCCCTGCTTCATCACATTTATCCTATAAGGCCTTGAGAAACCATTTGTGCCCAGATTGTTGCAGCTACTTAACATGTCTATTTCTCACTGATTTTACTGAACTCAAAGAGAACCCACCGTGTAAGTAGCTTAATTTCTCCTTGCCCCAGATCCCCATCTATAAAGGAGAACAATAGGATTTCTCTGTCTGCTGAAGATATGCAAAGAATGAATAGACTGAAGAAGTTCTCAGAGACTAAAATTACAGGGGCCAAAAAAATATGCAAAACAACTCATCAGAATGCAAACTGTGATCTATCTGTTGCTCAGTATAAATCAAGTTTTTAATTGTTGCCAAGAAGGCTACACATCTTGCAGCTTCTCTTACTGCTATATTGGACAACCAAGTAATCAGCACAATTGCTAATCTTAACAGCGTCTTCCCACAGCCTGGGAAGCATTCCTGTCTCGTGTTTATGGGCACAGGCTGTGACTAGCAAAGTGTGTTCTGTTTCTTGTCTAGCCACCCTGTGACAAACAGCATAGCTACTCCCTCTGTGCCTAAGTTATATGATTTATATAGTTCTTAGTGGCCCCTAGATGAAAATATAAGCATAAATTACTTTTACTGAAATGACTACTGCACTCCAAATTGCTGAGGTAATAAATAAACCCTTAATCATAGAATCACAGAATATGCTGTTATCCCCCCACTATGTAGGGGACCCATCAGGGTAGTTGAGCCCAACTCCTGGCCCTGCACAGGATACCCCAAGAGCCATACTGTGTGCCTGACAGCTTTCCCCAAATGCTTCTTGAACTCAGACATGTTTGGTGCTGTGACCATTTCCCTGGGAAGCCTTTCCAGTGCTCATGCACTCAGGGTGAAAAATCCCTTCCTCATATCCAACCTAAACCTCCCCTGACTCAGTTTCATGCTGTTTTGTTGAGTCCTGTCACTGGTCACCAGAGAGAAGAGACCAATATCTGCCCCTCTGATTCCCCTCACAAGGAAATTATAGACTGCAATGAGGTCTCCCCTCAGTCTCCTCCAGGCTGAGCAGAACAAGTGACCCCAGCTGCACCCCATACAGCTTCTCAAACCCTTCACCATCCTCATGGTCCTCCTTTGGATGCTGTCTAATTGCTGAATATTTTTCTTATACTATGGCTTACTATGTGAATCATTCAAATAGTCAGTGGTTTCATACTTAACATTTTTGTTTCAAATTAGTAACTAATAGCACCCTAAGCTTCTTGTGATATATATATATACATATATACATATATATATATATGGAAAACTGGTATGGAAAACTGGTATTTTATAGAGAGTGGGAGGCACAACCATTCAGTCACTGCTGTCACTATAAATTATTGCAAGTGTGGCCATAGACAGAAAAAGTGCATCTGATGTTGGGAGTTTTGTGAGTTTCTTTATTTAGAACAATGCCTTGAGGATGAAATGAGCTTGCTTTGCCAAATGCTTTAGCAGTAGTTGGGTTGTATTTGTTCATTTATTTCGGCAATATATAGTCACAAATAAAAAAGACAGGAATAGAAAGAAGGGGATCAAAATGCAAGAAATTTTGTGGGGAGGCTTCAGGGACACTAGAGAAAAAAATAAAAATGCTTTTGGGATGAAAGAAGCATGCTGTGGAGGAGGGCTCCAGACACTGTAAGTAGCATGTTTTAAGACATGTTTGGTTAGTGAAGGCATGGGATTATTAATATGTCTTTCTGTTGCTCTTTCAAATGTCTGGAGAGGCCCGGATAGGGGCATGTGACAAATAGGCATGTGTGGGAGCAAGGCTAGGCTTGGAGGCTGGCCATGGATGCTACAGGTGGCCAGTCTTTCTCCCCACTTATTCTGGAATTGCTTGCTGATTCGTGGTACTTTACATACTAAACTCATACTGAAACCCAGCCCCTTAATACTGACTTTCAAAGATCTGCACCAGGTCACTCAAGGTCATTCCTCTTTCCTAATGAAGGCTGGTGAGGACCTGATTTTAGACTTTGTCTGCCCATGGAGATCGTCTTTCAACAGCAGTCATGAAAAGGCTTGCTATGGCAGACTTTTCTGCAGGCTCTGAAACAACCAAAGCTTTCCCAAAATAATCAAATTCCACTGGTTAGAATGTTCAAATGCCAGTGATTTGCCATGAGTCTTCCCACTGGAGTTTCAGTTTCTGCTTAGGTCATCTTACACAGACCTTTAGCTGTGCACCAAGTTACCTCCCCAAGGCTCTGCAAGTCCTCCCTACTTCCCTCTTTCTCTAGGGAAATAAGGATGTGCAAGGAGAAAGAAAAAAAGTGCTTGGGGGAAAAGACTGGAACAGTACAAAACCCTTCCCTTTTCCTGTGCCTGGAAGAAAACATGAAGAGTACAAAAAGAAGAGCAATGTAATTCCCTTCAGATTTGTCTTCTAGTTCCAGTTACTATCCTACCTTTAAGCATCTCGTTTTGAGCAAATGCAATTTCCACTCCGATAATCCGAGATGCCTGCAGCCTGACCAAAAGACCTGAATTTGCACAAAAGACTGGCACATTATTTGAAAAAAGAAAAAAGGGCCTATTGCTAGAGAATATTTATAGAGAAGAAAATATCATATAACTTTCAAGTGTATTAAGTAATATGCCATTTTATTATTGCCTTTAAGGAGCAGGTGTCACTTGGTATTATTTGAAATGGCAGTCTTACCACCCACTCTAAGTCACAGCTTCTCAAGTCCAACTGAGGCATTAGAAATTAGAGTAGCTAACTGTCTGTGTCCACTCTGATTACCTTGATTGTCCCTTAGAGTAAAGTTGGGGTTGTTGGCTGCCTCTGGAGCCAGGCTGTAGTAGAAATGCTGACCCTCCTGTGGGTCATCCCTGTCGATGGCACTCACTGTCTGAATCAGCTACAGAATGCAAGATAAAAGTAGAAACAGGTGAGAAGCAAAATATTTATAATATAAACAAACAATCAAACAGATAACATGTACTTTATATCTATAAATATAAGCAACTGGAGCATTTGAATAAAATTGCCTTGCAGAGGTACAATCTTCTCTCAAGGAGAGACTCAAAAGCTTGCAGGGGACATCTATTTTGCTGTGGTCATGCACATCACTTTCAAACAAAAAAGGAGATATTCAGTTTACCTCAAATAACAGATGCTTTCCTCTCATGCATCCCTATCTTCTTTTGCACATTTCTTTTTGTCTTTTGGGGCCCAAGGTTTTTCAGAAGATTCATTGTGCATTAGAGAGCTTGTAAGAAAGCTCATACTTACTTTCAGCTTCATTATGCAGGTAGAAAAGGACTTTAGGTTGATTATTTTGCCACTCTTTTAGTTTTAAATCAATAAAATTCTTCCCAAGATGTCAGTGGAAATGAGAGAAATGCCAGCCATGCAGAAACTCTGCATATGCAATAAATAACACCAAACTAAAGAAACTAAAACAATGCTAAATCCAGAAAGAAATTTGTTACTTCACTTATAGAAGCTCTGTAAAGTAGGTCTAACAGCTTGAAGCACAATGAGCACTGTCTGAATAAATATTCTGGCATATTTTTAGACAAGAAATAAATCTTCACCTGGATTTTTTTAACTTGAATTTTATTTTGGGATTCAAAGGCAATTTTCAGACCCATAAAGGCTCTTTCACCACCTTAAAACTGATTTCAGAACTTTTTAAAATGTGGCATTAGAATTTAGCATTCTCTGCTGAAGAGAGTAGGCCAGATTAGCATTCATAATAATAATATTGAACTTAGACAGCTTTTCACTTAGGACACTCACCCTTCAAAACCAGGAAAAAAAGGTCTTGGCAATGATTTCCATTGCCTATATTATTAAGAACCTCTGTAAATTGGTGAGATGAAAATATCCTATATATAATAGTTGTAAGGACAGTTAACCCAGCAGTGAACAGATATTTCATTCTGCTTCATACAGCTGGGAGAAGCTACAGCAAACACACAGTGATATTACTTGCATAATTTTCCTTCACAGATCATGAGAGGTGTGTCTATGTGTTTAAATGCTATTTAAGCTAGTCAGGTTTGCATTAGGAGGCACCAGTCCTCAACATGGACCCTGGTGGTGGAGCAAGAAGTGTCTCTCCACAAACAATCATCAGTGAGGGGGAGCTCATGTCTGCCTCTGGCACTGGTGACCTTGCTCAAGGGCTTTGATGGGATTTTGGAAGGGAGAGGAGCAGAGTCTTCAATGCTTTCTTGAAGGTGCTGGTTTAGAGTGTGTGCAACGGGAAGTCTTGTGTTGCTTTTGGAAATGACTCTGTCATCTCCAGTTCACAGCAGAACATATTCTGCTTGGCGCTCCTTTGAACCTAATGTAGTAAGTTATGTCCACCTCCCATAAGTCCAGGTGTGCTTAATACTCTTTGAAACATTTAGTAGTAAGCCTTGTCTATCACACATGGCCTGGGCTGATTCTGTGGCACTTCTCATAACACTTCTCCTCTCTTTGATGCTGCTACAGGACACACTGGCTGTTTGCCTGCTGGCACATACCTAAGGGTAGGCTTTATCTCAGCTATGAAATGTATTGTGCAGTGAGCTAGAACCTACTTGGGAGAATAAAAGAAATGTGGGAGAAACAAAAGAGCTGCTATATGTGATGCTCCTTCCAGTGCAATTTGCTTGCCTTTGGGATGAAGCACGGGTGGCTTCTGATAAGAGTTCAGATGAAACAAGTGAGTAGCTGAGCTGTCTTTCCAACACACACCCTTCCTGGCATGCTGCCTCCATGTAGGACAGCACGCTCTTCCCAACCCCTGGTGTTACAAGCATTTCTCACCTGGCCTGCTTTGGCATTTTCACAAACAAAAGCTTCATAAAATCTTGCAAACTCTGGTGCATTATCATTCACGTCCAGGACTTTCACTGTCACAGAGACGCTGCCCACCTGGGAGGGATTATCTGGAAGAAGACGGTTTAATATAAAGAAAGGAAAGGGAATAGGCTGCTCCTCACTCTGCTCAAGAGGTAAAGCAGGTTTTCAACTACTAGCTTGCGTTAAATCATATTTTCTCATTGGGAACTGTAATGACTTGGGTATTGTGTGATTCAGAGTGAGGCTGCAAATGCTGTTCTCTGTCTAGCCTGGCTTCCCATCTACTCACGTATTTTACAAACAAAACAATTCTGTAAAAGGTTTCAACCTGGTTCAGTCCAATGAACTATTCCTACAGCAAAAGTTTTAGACAATGCCCCTTATTTTTCATTGCTCTTCCACTGGGCAATACTGTTTGTTGAGCCTCCCTACTGATAACATGAATTATGAAGGTACTGCTTTAAGGATAGACTTGTTATTTAGAACTTGTTAAAAATGGCAGTTTCTATCTCCAGTTCAGATAAGCTTTGGCTCAGAATTTATGTTCCTTGAACTCAAATATAGTGTCAAGTCTTTGATATTTTGTACAGAGGAGTTTAAAATGTAATAACACATGAAATTGTACAGAAAAGCTTTCAGTGAAGCTTAAAATTGCAATGAAAATTTTACATTCTGCATGACATCATTTGTGATGCTTCTGTCCCACTGGTGCATTAGCTTTCTTTGCCAGTAAATCCGTACATCTTTTCACATATCTTCACAAATTCCAAACTAAGTGGCTACAGACTAATTTGTTTTTCTTACTGTGCCTGTCTACATCAAATAATCTTTCCTCCCCCCCTTGTTTAATGAAAAAATGAGACTGTAATCAGAAAGAAAAAAAATATTAAGGGATCAGAAGAGGTGCAAAAATCAAGAACTTTCTTTAATATTAGTATTCTCATCTTCTTTTTAGCTGTAGCACTTTGTACATTTTTCTCCAAATTTATCTCCCTTTATAGCAAGAATTTATATATTCATATAAAAAATAGAGAGTTTACATATACTCTGGAATTTTCTTAAATGTTCAGTATACTGTATTCCACAACATGTGTCACACTGTGTCACTTAGATAATACTCAAACTATGTTGTTTCTCCCTAATTTGTAATGTAATCCTTCAGCTTCCCAGATAAGCATACGTACACCTTGATAACACACCTGTTGTTGTGGCAGAAGAATACCTGCTTTTACACTCTTACAAACAATTAATATAACCTTTAGCACTAGGGTTCTTATTCAGGAGTGCACAGCTAGGGCATTTTTGAAACTATTCACTAAATTAAAATATTGTGCTGCACGTGTACAGAGCAAAACTGACAGGATTGATGGAAAGGGAACCAAGGGAAGACATGCCTTCCTATTGCTCTGACTCTCAAGTGCTGCTACAGGGGCAGCTTTTACAGACTCATGGAATTGCAATGGCCATTCGTGGCCAAAAACAAAAGTAGTGTCAAAATAGATGGGGGTGAAATCTCATTGTCCCAACCCCTCTCACTACTTAAAAGGGCACAGAAAGGCATCATGTGCTGGAACAGCCTGTAAATATGTGGCAGAGTCACTCCAACTCTTGTGACACTTTCCCCCTGCTTTCAAGCTGGCCAACTACAATTTGGGCAAGCTTGTTTAAATTTTCTTCCTCTCAAAGCACTCCATATCTCTGGCACAGCCTAGATGTACAGGAAGCTGAGACACAGGGAATGACTCAGCTATTGGCACCAAGCTGCAGAAAAGCTGCTGCCCCTCAGATGAACTGAGGTCGTGAGCAAAAGCTATGTGAACTGAAGGAATTTCAGGTGAAGACTAGGTGAATCTTTTATTTGCTTATGTATCTGAAGCTCCTTTATGAAGCTCACATCTGTGAGTATTTCAAACTTGGCTAAATTTTTCATACTGACACTATGAAATAGCATCTCCTTCTTCTCACAGCCTGGAAAAACACTCGGCACCCAGCTCAGGTGAATCCTGAGCTGAGTTTTAGCTCATTGTAAAACCCCAAAGCATACTGAGTTCAGCACACTCAAAGATTCCAAAGCACTCTGGCCCAAATTATTTATGTAGCAAGCAGATGGCGATGTAATTTACTTGCTGCTGAACTGGAGCAGATTTCAACTAGTGACCCAGCAGCGTAGGATCACTGCTGCCTAGCAGTCCCTGCACCACTCAATCCTCCCAGGCAGGACTGGGAGCTCTAGAAGCTGTGCAGCCTTCGCAGTATTTGCTTTAGCTGCCTAGCCCTTCTGAAGAAACACATCTGGAAGAGTTTTAAATAAATCCCTGGAATGCTAATGAATTGAAAAAGAGGGACTCTGCATTTAATTGGCATCCTCAATGCCTCCCACCACCCTGTGAAAATGAGCATAAAAAAATAAATAAAATGCAGTATTCGCTTGTTGATGTCAGAGGAGCAATTCACTTAATGCACCTTCCCACTCAGTGCATAACAACATGTGAATTTTGAATTCAGGTCTCTCAGCCTGCTTTGTCTACTGTATCTCTTTAATCTATGTACAGTCTACATTCTCCTTACTCAGCTCCATGGCCAACACAGTGATGTTGTGCCAAGAAATGTCCTCCCGGTCAAGAGGTCTTGCAGTCATCAGTGCTCCTGATGTTATGTCGACATAAAAGAACCGTCCTGGATCACTGCTCCTGTCAATCGAGTATCTGCAGGAGTACACATGAAAAACATTATGCAACCCTTGTGAAAACTGTGTGTTATAGCCAACAAAGTATCCCAGCAATGGGGATAGTGTCGTACAAAGCAGATCCACAACCTAGTTATGTGCTCCTTTGACTTGCATAGGTCCAGAGGGAGGTGTTGGAAAAAGTTCATGTGGCTAAAGGCATTTAACAGTGAGTACTACTTCAATGGAGCTGGAAGACAGGAGTATTTAGAGGAAGAAACCTCAAAGTAAGGCACAGATTAGTGCAGGAACATCTGCTTTACAGAGAAAATCTGCCAGTGAGGAGTGTAATTTCTTTCTTTAAGAGAAATTATGCCCTGTCCCTAGACAAATTCAGACAGGATGAAAATGGCTTCAGATCAGCCCATTCTCTGAGCACCAAGGTTGATGAGGAGGAACCATTCCCTTCCTTATTCCCTTCCTGTATTCTTTCCTTCTTCAGGGGAACAAACTCCACCTGCATCCTGAAGCATGCTACTGATGGAGCTGTGTCAGCACAAGGGGGATGTGTGGCTTTCTCATAGCATCCAGTCAGAAAAACATCTCCCTCTGTGAGGCTGATTAGTTGTAATTACTGAACCTGCCTGACCAATGTCATGTCAGTTCAGTGCTGGGAACCAGCTTCCTGCACTTGTGAATGGGGGATTGTGGTGGTGCCTCCAGGCCAGAAAACCTGGAAAGGGAGGCAGCTGATTGACAGAGGTCAATGCAGTACTTGGTCAGAAAGATGATTTCACAGGGTGTGTAAAATACTCAGTATCCTCCACATTGCTTTGCTCTTAGAGGCACTTTTTGCAAGCTGCCTTCCCAGCTGACTGTTAGCATGGTAAGGGATACTTTGGCCAAAGCCACACCACACACAGACCTAGGTAAATGTCACAGCCTAGAACAGAGCCCAGACTTACTGTCCTTTTTGTTGGGTCTTTCATCAGAGTGGATGGGAATTGAAAGCATTAGTCACAACAGACACTGAACAGGGCTCATTCTTCTGAATTTTCTCCTTTCAGCATGAATGCATTCACTGGAAAAAGCATGACAGCCTTATCTTTATAGAGGGGCTTATTAAACCAGGATATAAAACACTATTGAGTATGTTGTTGGGAAATTCTTTTACACTCTTTTTCAGAACAATCCAAGAGGAAGGGATGGCAGGTTTGTATCCCTTTCCTTCCCAGTCCTTCCTATCTCTTCTTAAATAAAGAAATTTCTCAGGCATTTGATTTATTTAGACAATAAGTATGAGTGTTCCTATATTTTGGAATTTAATAATTATTCTTGTATGAGTACTATAAAAATAATTTCTCTCTGACATCTTAAGGCCAACAAGTATCTGAAATTGAATATAGCCTTGTGATTAGTGGTTCATAATTAAGCACTGGTGTCAAGAGGCACAAGTGGATCTTTCCAGATTATCCAGCTAAGTTCTCTTGTTAATAGTACCTGCTCCTGCATACTTGTTTCTGCTGTACTATTTAGATAATCTTCCTGAATCATTTAACAACAACCATGGTATGTTTCCAGCCATCAGAATTTCACAGTGTGGAAGCCAGATACTGGATGCTGGGAAAGTGAGGATTTGAGCCAGATCACAGTTTAAATTTCAGATGGATTTCAGCTTGTGCAACACAGTATGTATCTGGGATTATTGTCTTTCTTACATTGCCCTGTGTAAAATGAATTCAGTGAAAGCTTAAATCATTGCCAGACTAATACTGCATTGAGCTGGAATGGAGAAGACCATAGAAGAGGCAAGAACTAATTCTTAGTATCTGCATTTTAGATAGCATTACAAATAGTATTTATTCTTACTTATTTTCACCTGTTTCTTTACTTCAACGTGGGGGAAAAGGAGGGAAGGAATGAGGGAAGAAAGGGCAGTGGAAAAGGACGAGGGTAGAGAGAAAAGAGGAAGGAAGCTGTTGAGGAACAGTTACAAAAAGTCTGTGCATATTCACAGCTTATTTTTTTTAAAATGTATCTTTGTTGATGGATTCTGTGCTTTATAGAGTGTTGTTCATCAAGGGCAGTCACTGCAAAGCTCTGAAAAAAACTATGAAAAAACTCATTAAAAATAACAATGATCAATTCTACCCTCTGATAGTCCTCAGAATTATTCTTATACTATTTTAAGCAGATTAGTAGAGAGCTGTTTGCATTGCAGGGTTTGGATGATGCCTGACAGTAATCAGCAAAATAGGATGTGAGTGGAAAAAAGTTTATGGTAATGAAATTGTGATGCAGACAGTATAATAGTTTTACTGAGGAATTTGAAGCAATGTCATGAGAAATATGATAACCTTATAATGTAGGCAGAAAAGATAGGTATATTAAAGTAGCAGAGATGAAAAAATAATTAGACCAGCAACACAGAGTGCAATACCATTAAGAACAGGCTTTGTGCCTGCTCAGATCTCCTAGCTGAAGGCCACAGAATTGCTCATTTAGATTTTACTTTCTTCAAAAATCCTAATACTCAATGTTTCAATGGCCTCGTGTATTTCTCAGGACTGTTCCTGAACACAGGCATCTCAGAAGCTGGACCAATGCATGGGTAGTCAACAGCAGTTCAACACCCAAAACTGTCAGATGAGAGGAGCAGCTGACCTGCTGGGATAATCAATGTGCAGTTACTAGTTGCTTCTGCAGGTAGTGAAAATTTCTGTGTGTGCTGGCCTTGGAGAAGAACAGCCTCCTCTGATAAATTGGGCTGGCAGTGGCTGGCAGCCACTATGGAAAACAGTGCTATGATCACACAAATCTGCTCCTCTGGCTCCTTGTTGAGCTGCAGCTATGGAGCTCCCATGGCTTTAAATACATCTTTTCCTACCTTACTGCCTTATGGGAATATCTAGCTCTGCATCTTTGACCAGACACTAGATAATTTAGGAGTTCTTGAATATTTATTAGCATGCATTCAATCTACTCCAAAAGTAGCTGCATGTTTGAGCTTGTTGACAAGGGCAAGCTTTGAAAGAGAAGGGGGAGAGATCACCTTGCCATTGGGATGGCAGTGGGTTCTCAGTGATGCAGCCAGGTTTTGTGCCAGGAAAGGCAAGATTTGGGGTTTGTTTTTAATGTACACTATCAGGATGTGCCTGACTGGCTCATTGCAAGGCTTGATGCAGATGTCCTCCACACCACAGAACAGGGGGAGCTCCTGCACTGCTTTGACAGAGCCCTCAGTGTGTGAGGTCTGGTTTGCTAAACCCACTTACAACTACTACTGGCTGGAAAGAGAGTGACCCTCAGCCATCACTGCCCGAACCAGAGTGCTCCTGGGGCAACACACAGAGAGGACAGACCTGATGGAGTTGTTGGTCACATCTGGGTCCTTGGCAGAAATGATCTGTATGGTGGTCCCAATTTCCACATCCTCAGGCACTTCCACAAAGTAGATGCTGGGCTCAAACACAGGAGGCTCATCCACATCCTCCACACTGATGTGGACGGTGGTGGTGTCACGGAAGGGACCCAGGTTCAGGAACCGCATTTCCAGGTGAGGGTTGGCACCCTCTACTTTCAAGGTGTAGCTTTTCTTGCTCTCAAAACTTAAAGGCTGAGAGGAAAAAAATGTATCTACCATCAGGCACACTGAGCCATATCATTAATTATTTTTAATTTCAAGTGCAATAAGGATAAATATTTGCAGATGCAGAAAAAGCATTGAAAGACAGCAGTATTAGGAATGCCCCTGTATACTTTTTCTTTTATTTGATAGTTGAGCTGAAAAGGCCAGGACAAATACTTGCAGATCACTTCAAAATACATTTTCTTTCATTCTTCTTGCTAAAATGAGAATATAAGCAGCCACCACACCATTGCACTGTAATTCACACAACCTGTGAATTATGCCACTTTGTGGAAAATACATGAAGAAACAGACAGTAATAGGAGTACCTGAAAATAAGGCAAGAGAGTTGGTTCCTCAAAAATGGGCCCAGTGGCAGGAACAAGGATGCTCACACAAGAGGCAGTGGTCCCAGTTAGCATCCTCTTTTTTCCCTGAGGACACTGGAGTCTTGTCTCCAAGACCCCTGTCTGCTAAGCTGATAAAGGGCTCCAATGGGAGCTGGGAACATGTTCAGCCTCTCTTGCAAGTTCTTGTTCCAGTTTTTATCTGTAATCCATCTTTCCTAGAAGTGAAGTTTTTTCACCGCTTCCTTTCAGTAAGTATCCTAAACGTGGGTTCACCCTCCAGGTATGATGAGTTCTAGGATTTGAATCTGCTCCCTGCCTAGAGAACAGTTTAATTTCAAAGCAGTTTAATTATAAAGTATCCCTGATATCTTCCTGTGGGAACTTTTTCACTTCATATGAAACGTGAAATATTAACTACCCAAGTATTATTTGAAGCAGGGAATGAGAATGGTCTCCTTTTCCCTTTTCCCTCTTCCCTTTTCTCTTTTCCCTTCTCCCTTTTCTTTCCTTCCTGAGACAATGCATATCAGGGGTCAGCTTCCTCTATTAGCAGTTACATAAATTAGATTTCCTATCTAGATAAAACTATTTATTTGGTATACATAGATATAGAATTAACTAATGCTGAAATTTTTCATCTGCCTTCCATCTTTTTTTTCAAAGATCCCCGAAGAAAATAAGGTGTCTCCAAAACCTTCTCAGAACTGAATGAAAAATTCCATATTTAATGTGCTACTTACCAGTCCTGATAAGAGATAACCGTAAAGATTTGACAAATCAGAACAGTATGGAAGTCCAAAATGTATATAACAGTAAATACAACAGTATAGGTCAGTCCAAAATATATATTAAAAAAGTCACCAGATGAAGTATAGCTCACAGAGGATACAGTCACACTTCTCAAGTTGCAGTCAGAATTTGCAAGCAATTGCACTGAGGTTAAATGGTCACAACCCTTTACTTGAATAATCTGGGGAGGTCTGATGCTGAAAACCAGAACAGCTGAATTCCCTCGGCTTGCACAGATTCTGAGCAAGACAAACTTTGTACCAGGAAAGAAATGGCTAATCTTAGGGTCACCCAGTGGGGCATACCTCTCTTTTCTATATGAACAGTTTTCAAAAAGAGCGGCTTTATTTGGACATAAGGATTTGAGCCTCATGTGTGGAATTACCACACACAGCAGCAGTTCATTTAGACTGCAGTAAGATGTCTGCTGGTTCCCATCCAACCCCTTTGCTTCTTCTATTCAGCTCTTTCTATTTGAAGACCAACCACCAGACTGACACACAGAGATGGGCAAGAAAATAAATGAGAAAGAAAAGCCAGAGAAATTGGAAGTCAAAGGTGCAAAGTTCATTATTGTGGCAGTAAAGTTCTCCTTTTCCAGTCATAACCCATTTCTTTCCTGCCATGCTCAGTGGGGCAGCTGGCCAGTTCTGCAGCCATGAGGTGTGTATTAGTTTAAGCAGCATCAGCAGATTTCCATGCTCAGGCATGGAAGCAGTGTCTACTATGGGCCTCACAACACCTCCTGAATTCAATCAAGTCTTCAATACTTGTCTGCTACCACAATAGCTTCCTTCTTCAGAAGTGGAAACGTTGCAGTGACATATCAAAGCTCATGCTTCCATAGTAAGTTTTACTTATGTCCTGCATAGGAATGCATGACTAAAGACTGGCATTCTTGGAATGATAAAACTGAAAATTACTCAGCATTTAGTACAAGAGAGTGAGAGTGAGAATGAAGACTGGAATGGGAACTGGTTTCTTGTGCTGGCGACATGACGGTCCAGTATTGCTGGAGATGCTGTGCAGTGAGTGAGGCAGTACAAACGATGCAGTCTGTGGCAGCAGCTACCAACAGGTGATCTGAAACTTGTTCCTGCTGCCTTGAGTTCCACCTGGTACATCAGTGACTACTGCAGGCATAGCACCTTTCAGCAAGGGTTTGGTGAGGTCTAAAAACATAATATCCCTGGCTGCAGTGATTATTGTTTACCAGTCACATATTTATGCACTGTAAAAATAGCAGTAAGATTCACAGGACTAAGCAACACTTATTGACCATCTGGCAAGGCAAGTGCAATGCAAAGGTGCCTAAGCGTATACTAAGAAAGAGGCCATTATATTTAATTGTTTGCCACATGAAGAAAACTGCATGAGAAACACTGCATGTACACTAAAAATTTAAATTATAAAAAAAAGCAGTTAAATCACGGACGCACTTAAAACCCAATTACATTATTAAAACACATAATCACCTAGATCAAGTTAGAAAAATGAGAAAAATCAGACAAGTGTGCTAGACCATCACATTTTTGATGCTCCTGTTTGCTTTCATTGTCAAAGACGACTTTCCATCCTGTTTCTCTCCTGTGCTGATGCCTCAATACCACTGTCCACTCATCAGATTTGTCTCCCATGGGTGCATTCAAACCTCTTCCCAATGCTGGTCCCATGGGGAGGGCAGGCAAGTTTCCTTCTACTATGAACTTAGCATGCTGCAAAACACAGCCAAGAGGAGAGGCAGCCCATGGAAAGTGCTCCTTGTCCTTGTCTCCCTTCTGCCAGTGCTGCCACAGGCTCTGAGAAGTGGCACCATGCAGGGGGGAATTTAGCTAGACCCACTGTGAGAAAGTGACTCATCAGGAATCATCAGGGGAGGAAGGCAGGACAGGACATGGCTCTCCTGTGTGCTGTGCTAGCTGGGTAACCCACCACCTTGCCTTCCATGGGCAAAGGGAAGGCAGGGAGAAGAGGAAGGTAGGGTGAGAATTCAGTCTCCCAGGCTGGAGTTTGGAAGGAATTGTAAATCTTCAGGAGGTGCTCAACATTTTGTGGGATTAGTAGGCTATGATAAGTAGTCACAACACTACAAGCAACAATCTTGTCAGTAATTGTAAATTTTGGCTTTCTGATGCCTCTATTAGAAGTGCTAATTATTTTGCTTCGGAAATCTGTCAAGAAAAATTAAAAGGAAAGCTTTTCTTACTTTTGAATAAGATTTCAGTCTTGGTTTAGAAATTCTTTCTCCCCCCATTTTGATAACTTTTGTATTGACACCAGTTGAATATTTTTGTTTCCTGAGTGGATTCAAAGGACAACTTTCTTTCCCAGTGTTTGGCTATTGATAAACACAGCATTACATAAAGCTAGAGACATACATAAAATATTACAAATGTTTATGTGCAGTAGGTGGATTGAGCAATATATACCTGATGCCAGTACATATCTAGTATGATTGATACCATACATTTTATAAATCCTCCTGACATACATGAACATGTAACAAAACTGTATTCATAATAAAAAAGGTCAAGCTTATTGACACATTTACTCCAAAGAAACTATTTTCTTTCATTGATAAATGAGTGGAAAATTACCTTAGAGTTTTCATTCAACATCTATTTCATTCCAGAAGATATGCTTAATGTTAGGGACTAATATGCACAAAAAAAGAGCCAGGGAAAGGTGACCATAAATACATGCTTAAATGCTTTGCTGTAGGCCATAGAGGCTTGCAAGGTCAAAGCTCTCCCAGTATTGTTCCATTTTAGTGCACAATTTAATCCCAGGTCATTTAAATGGAAACGATACTTCTTTATTAGTACACTAGATATGCTTAGGCAGAAATATGGTTACAATTTCATAACCTAGAAACAGAGTTGAACTTCTAACATTTATGTAAGATTGTAGAATAAATATCTTGTAGCAGGGAGCCTAAGCAAAATACTCAATGCCTCCCTGCATAGCCTGTGGTACAGAGTACCAGCAGTTTCACAGCTGCCATTTTAGAGGCAGCTTCCTCTAGCCTAATTAGCATTTATGGATCTTCAAGCAGCAATTAAAAAATAAAACAACAACACTGCCTGGGTTTTATTGGTTTATAAATAATTCCAAGGCATGCTTTATTATTGTTTGTGGAACACCCGAGTGAAAAATATGTACAGTTCAACTGCAAATATTGATCTAATTTCTTGCATTGTGGGATAATTAAGCTACAGAGAATATTTAAATAGATAAATAGGGAATCAGAGCATTCCTTTGGTGGGAAAAGACATGTTTATGCTAATGCTGTTCCCACTTTATAGAAGTTGTTCCTAGGAATGCAGTCTGCTTTCATATTTTAGCAATAAATGTTAAAGAAATTGTGTTTTACAGCTGGAAAGGGGCTACTGTCACATAATGGGAACCAAGTTACTGCAGACATAAGGGAATATTCCACGCATAAAATGTAACCAGGACTGTTAGCCATAAAAATTACTACCAAAAGGATGCTTTTTACCTTTCTCACAGTGATGATGCCAACTTGGTAATTAGGATCAGTGTTAATATCAAAGACATCCAGTCCATCTCCATCCACAAGGCTGTATTTCATCTCTGCATTAATGCCTTCATCCAGGTCTTTAGCAACCACACGGCCCACGGTGGAGCTGATGGGAGCAGACTCCAGCACACTCATCTGATAATGCTCTAGCACAAGCAGCACAGAGTGGGAGAGGAGAAAAAACAGACTGTGAAGAGGAACCAAAAAAACTGCAAAGCAATGCAAAGAGGGGATCAGGGAGGCCACAACACTGCATGGCCTGCAGACAGTCTGTAGTACCTGTCCCAAAGCTGTGACACCCATGTGATTTCCTTTAAAAAGCCACAGCCCAGCTAAATTTCCTGGGCAAGTTTATTTAGGTGTTTGTTATAGAAAAAGTTTGTTGCATTTTTTTTTTTTTAAACAGAAATACACCTGAAGATAGGAACTTCAACTAGAAAAACAGGGCAATTAACACCAGTGCTGTTGCAGCCATGATATAAAGCAGGATATGGAACAGATTTAATAGGATGGGTATTTTTTTATTAGATCAGTTTGTACAGCAGGAATAAACATAAGTCTTGAGCACCACAAATCCTTTCTCAAGTCCCTACAAAATTCTTTTCAGCCCTGAAGAAAGCTCAGGAGCTTGCCTGTTTTTTCAAATTTACCATTTACTCTTTTAAAATGAATTGCCTCTCCCTACAAATACTGTCTTGAGCACATTTGTTGCATTGCTAATTTGCTTAGCAGCAACACTGGGGAAAGAACAACCTGCTACTTTAAAAGTGTATTTTGAAAATATAAATGATGTGCCTAAAATACTTCTCTGGCATCATACTTTATTTTCAAACCCTCTTTGCTGCACCCCCTCTGTTGATTGCACTGACTACTAAGCTTTACAGGGGAAAATAACACCAAGGATGAGGTTTGATGAATTGCAATTTTTCTTAATCAAGAGTTTGATATCAGTTACAACTCATGCCACTTTCAAAACACGGTTGGCAATGTTGTGTTCAAAAAGCTGCTCTTAACTGAAGAAGAAAAGTTGAAATTGAGATTTCTTGCTGATCTTAGTGGAACACTTTGACTTAAATTTATTTAGCAGTGCAACATGCAAAAACAGATGTAGAAGAAGAAAAACAACAAAAAGAACTGCGAGAATTTGCATTACTCAGCTAAATAAGAAAAACGTCAAAACCAAAATGGCTTGAGATTGATTTACACCACTAAAAGAATCAGTTTTCTCTAAAAATCCCAAATTACATCCCTTGAAAGATTTAGTCCAATCAAAACTGAGAAGCTTCTTTTGAATTTTTAATGGCAATATAGAATTATGTAAATAAATGTGATAAAAAAATCTTATAAACAAAGAGCAAAATATTGCAAATCTTGTTTTGAAGTTCACTTTTGTAAATACAAAATAACATTTCTGATAAAAGTGGAGTTGCCTATTTTTGCATCCATTAAGTATGGCTGCTACATATCTCAGGGTTTAAGTGTATATTGCCAGGGTTTAGATGAACCTTTCCTGGAGGACAGCCTGTATGACAACCCACTCCATAATGGCAGCACAGCTCCCAGACGCTCCCCTGCTGTGGTCTGCCTGGAGTGTTGAATGAATTATCTTTCAACTTCCAGCATCACCACATGTCTCTGATTTGAGAGACATCCTCTGGAGATAGGATGAAAAGACAATCAGAGCAGCAATTAGTAGCCAAAGGCAATGGCTACAAGCAGTCTAAACACAAAAGTTCTCCTTCCTGCCTTTGTCTGTAAATTATTTTCCCATCCTTTAAAAAAAATGTTGGTTTGGTAATTATGGAGGTCAGAAACTTTTTCTGAAAGGCAAGGTGTTGAATAATTCCTTTTGGTATTTTTCTGAAGGAGAGTTCCATATCAAATCTGAAATTCTGCCCATCTCTAGTTGTCACTACCTTGAGTCTGAAAATGGCTGTTATGAGAGCTAATAGCAGACATAAAATTCAGTCACCCCTTTTTGCCTGTCGTGGCACCACGGCTACTCACTCTGTGGAAATCTGGGTGGATTGTCATTGACATCAGAGAGAGTAATGTTGACTGTGGTTGTTCCAGCTAATCCTCCCAGCTGTCCACCCATATCCTTGGCCTGGATAATCACTTCGTAATATTCCTTTGCTTCTCGGTCCATGTTCATTAGAGCTGTTCTAATTAAGCCTGAGATGGAGGGTGGAAAGGCGTTTGGGGAACAAAAGAAAATGGCATTTAGAGAATACATAAAGAGGGTGGAGGGCTCTTGCTCCTGTGTCCTATTCCCTGTGCCAAGAACGAGACCAGGCTCTGCACCGAGTCCCACCTTTCCTGGCAGAGTAAAACTCACCCAAGTGGAATCTAGGTTAACAGAAGGTGTGAATTTTAAACAAGTCAATTAAAATGCATCAGCTCTGGGGCAGGATGCCTGTTCAAAATTAAAATGTTGCCTTCCCAGGAAAAGCTTTTTGGGAACAGCATGCTACGTCGAATGAAGGCCCTGCTCAGGATGACTACCTCTGCACAAAAGTTGGGAACGATGTGCTTTGCTAAAAGATCCATCAAGACAAGTTTTCCAGAGCGTTCCTGAGCACGCAGACCTAGAGACCACCCGGCATGAGCCCGCGGGCTTTGCTGGTGCCCTTCGGGACCCAGGCTGGGGCTGCGAGCCCAGGATGTGAGGAGACGCCGCCGCGCCCGCTCCGGAGGGCGCAGGGCATCAATCCCTTGTCCCTTCCCTTCGGGATAACACTACTGCGAGAGAACATGAGGTGGCAGCAACACTTCTCTTATGGAGCTGCGAGCGCCGGCCTGGGCAGCGCTGCGGATGCCGCGGGGCTGCCAGGCGCTCCCGCTGTTCCCGCACCGCTCCGCGTCTCCCGGCTCTCCGCCCTCCAGCCCTCCCCTCCCACCCAGCCCTCAGGCCTCCAGCACCTCCATCGAACTGCCGGCAGCGCAGCCCGGGGATGCGCTCCCACGGGATAATCCCATGCTAGCGACACACTTGGGGATGGGGGCAAGTGTGTCAGCGCCAGGCACCATCCCGTCGCACGGTTCAACACGCAGCACTTGCACATTAGCACACTATTAACTTGATTGATCCGCATTTAGTCTTTATTTTTAGCAGGACGACAATGTATGCTTTTAATAAAAAAGCAGTAAAAAGATACTGCGTTGGCAATTATCACTGTGTGTGAAGGGAAGAAATAGTGACTGGTATGGAACAACTCGCGGTGCGCTATTTTAATCTTCCTGCATGGAGTCCCTCAGAGTCCCATCCTGCAAAGCTGAGTGCCTCCTGTGTAATTCTGTGCTGTAATTCCTCAGCTCCCCTGGATATATAAATAAGATATAAAAATACTTAGCATTTTGAGAAGTATTTTCTCCATCTATGAACACTTATTTAGGGAATTGCTACTCTTGGCTTGACCTAAAAAAAGACACCAATGCCTAAACCCCAGGCTCTGCCACGCCTATCTTTGGGGCCTCTGGTGCCTAGAGAAGAGCTAGTCCAGGACACCAGGACTTACAGTGAGGTCAGGTACCCAGAGGTGCAGCAATGCAGAGCAGGGAGCATCTGATGCTTCTGCACACAGTCAGTCAACAACAAAATGCTAATGATGGTGGTGAACATAAACCCCATCCTTAGGAATGGCTATGGGAAAGGTTAAGATCCTCAGGTCTTCCAAAGAAGTGTACTGGAACAATTTCTTTCACTAAACTGAGTGAGGTTTGTGCTTTTAAGAAAACAGTAAAGAGCAGAGGTGATGTCCTTTCTTTTCTATAACGTTTCTTAGGAAGTGGGAGAGCTCTTTTATCTTCTAGGGGAATATGATTGTGGTCAGGCTGTAAAAGTTTTCTGGAAGAAGAGAAGAGGAGGCTCTCAACTTTCCTTTGAAGTTGTGTTTTCACATAGACACTTGTTCAGCAGCTGTGAGGGCAGTGACAGAATAGGAATAGGAGCGCACCTCTGGAACGAAGAGGCTGTGTTGGGAGGTAAATGGTAAGAACTCCAAAGGCTGCTAGAGAAGGACTGTACTGAAATCAGTTGTCCACTATTGGGTGTTTTAATTACTGTCTACCAATACAAAGGAGCTGTCAGTCACTTATGCTCTAGCTCTATTTTTAGGAGAACACCAGAGCTGCGATTACATTTTGTGAACTGCCAAATCCTACAGGTGAGTTTGCACAGGGGAAGCTGGTTACATCCTATGCTTGTGATAGGGAAATGGCTTCTGGCTCACAACTATGCTTACCCTAAGTGGGAGCCCAGTTGCTGACTGAGGCAGCTAAAGTCTAAGGCACCTCTGAGCCTGTCTAGAGATACAGGTGTAAGTGACTGGGAAGTTATTCAGAGGAGAAAATGACCTTTTCTGGATTAAATACCGATGAAGTACATGATTTTGGACTTAAGGGCTTATCTTCTGTATAAGCTGCATTCTAGTGGTTAAATCTGTACTGGGTCTGACACTGAATATTGATCCTTTCTTAGAAATAATTTGGTACTCAGCAAATCTATGATTATGCCCTTATTTGTTTGTGGTTGATACCTGCTTACAAAAGGAGCATTAACAGTTTATTTATACTGCAAATATAAACAAGGCTGAGAAAATAACACGCCACATACAAGTTTGTCTTTGGCTAGAGCACCTACCCTGTAAACTGCTAACTACAGGAGTTTATTCAGTGTCTTTCCTATGTTGTCCCCTAGGGCTATGCAATGACTATCGTCTCATGAGTTTCTGACCTTAGCACTACAGATGCCCTTTAGAAACTGTCAAAATCTGTCAGATTCCACTTTTGAATATAAACCTTGGATGTATAGAGAAAAGAGAAAGAGAAAGCAAGCAAAACAGAGAGGGTGTCCTATAGATAAATGTAAGGTTATTAACAAGAGCACCCTTAGGTAAAACTATTCCAGATAACTGCATCCTTTAGCTTGCACTTTCCAGTCCTGGCTGGTTCATAGATTTTCTTTTTCCCCCTAAGCCTTGTTATCAACTAGATCTTTTGAAGATAATTTTTCAATGATAGGAGCCAGCAAGAGTATTTACAGCACCAAACCCATCTAGATGCTGAGTTGCAGAATATGGTCACTCAGAGAAATATATCACTGGAAAAAGCATATTCTTCTTTGGAGCTCACTGCCACAGCATTACTTTACCCCTTGCACAGTGCAGTTCTGTCTTGGCTCCAAGCCACAAAAACACATTTCTCTGACCACAGCTATGATGCACTGCCCTTTCTTTCTGCTTGCAACTTTTCCTTTTGGTTTTCACACTGACTCATTCCCTGATGAAATAACATACCTGTCCGGGAGTCCACAGAGAAATACGGCTGTCCTTGGAGAATACTGTATACGACTCTCGCGCTGTTCCCATAGGTTGGGTCATCAGCATCTGTCGCTGTCACCTGGATAACAGAGGTGCCTGACAAAAAAACCATCAAGGTAAGACCTTGTGGGATAAAGAGCTGGCAGGAAAAGCACACAGTTCAAAGGAAATTGAAATGCCTAACAAGAGCTTTCCCACACTGTACTTTTTCACTTGATGCTGGTAGTGCTTGTACTTATTGTTCATACTTATAGCTCATTAACACTAAAGGAATTAATAGGTATTAATTCATCATGCTTCTATAAGAAGATATAAAAGAGCAAGTACTCTATGGACCACAGTTACAGAATTGCTGAACTAACAACACTTTGTTATGGTTGGCAGAGAAATGACAATTACATACTGCTTGTTTCTTTTCCCCTTGTCTTGATTTTAAATGTTATTAGAAGGCAACTTAAAGAAGTTCCATAGCTCTGTTGACATAAATCATGGACTGTGGCAGCAGGCTCATCAATGCTGTAAGTTGACTGACGGATGGAAATTGCACACAAACAGTGAGCATGAAGGGATATATCTCTGAGGTAATCTCTCTGTGGGACTGCAGTTTACATTGCATGGCCTAGAGATTATACCCTGCTAAAGTGCCTTTGCAACCCATACAGAAGCATATATATTTCTTTTTTCAATTGGTTTTCAAGGTCTGCTTCCTCTGAAGCTAGTAATGGCTTGCAGGTGATGTAATTTATCAAGAACAAGGAGGTGAGGAACAACTGAAATATGTGTGGGTTTTGACTCCTTAAAATGTTGACAATGCCTTTATGAATGTATCCAGCCTTCTACATAATGTTTTGTGTTACAAACAAATCTGTTGTTACTAGATAAGCACTTGAAGATAAATCTGTATTCAAGCTAGCCGTTACCATTAAGAAACATTATTTCTGACTGTAACTTCTGTATTTGATGCCTCTCTCTGGCTTTATGTCAACATAATATTGAAGAATGAGAAGTTGAAACATGGGAAACATATCTATAACTTCAGGACATGAAATTTATATGGTATTATTTTCTCTGCAGTGATGTCACAAAGCCAAAAAAACAATAAGCAAATAAAGACAACTCAAAAAGAAAAAAAAGAACTCCAGAAAAACAATATTTTATGTAATTATTTGATTTCTTATATGGAAATTTTTTCTCCTGACTTGTGTCAGGATAGGAAGATAGGAAGGCTGCTGTTTGTCTTCTGCATTGCAGTAGCAGGAGTGTCTTCAACATGATCCCATTCTGTAAAACGGAGGGCACATAGTACCAGAATCTCAGGATTCACTGAACTTTGTTTACTGCAGGCTTACATGAATTAGAAGCAGCTAATGATTGTTTTCATATCTCCATGTTTTCAAGGGCTCCTGGACAGGGGCTGAGCTCTCAGTATGAAATTGATTAGGTTGCTAAGACTGTGTCATTTTTGGGATGGTAATGGCTGTCTAATGGACATTATTATTTCTACCACTTGACATCAGAGGAGAAGGGGCACTATGTTACTACAAATTGTCTAAACATGGCATGTCTGAATCACACCTTTTTTCAGCTCTCAGGATTCACTTGGAATGTTTTCTTTAAGAGGAGCTGATGCTGGTGAGCCTGCTGTCTCTTTTCTACAGCAAGCAGGCACCACAGAATAAGCTCATCTGTTCTGCAGCTCCTGCGCAAAGGGCAGAAGCTGAGATCAAGGAGTCAGGGAATTTGTGTTTTGGTGACCATCTCCAATTTGCTTATAAGGGAAAGATTCTCCACAAAATCTGTCTTACCCACAGGTGACATTTCTGGAACAGAGGCTACGTAAGGTCCATCCAGGAACTTGGGTTCATTGTCGTTGATGTCTTGGATTTTGATGATAAACTCTGACTCTGGTTCCATCGGCCGGCCCGTGCGCCTGTCCAGAGCCTGCGCTCTGAGGGTGTACTGGGATCTCTCTTCCCGGTCCAGCCGCTGAATTGCATGAATGTCCCCTGTGGTGTCATCAATTGTGAACACAATGCCAGCTCCCTCCCCTGAGAGGATGTATTTGATCGAACCATCTCCCCTGTCCATATCAGAGTGGAGCTGTGGGAAGGAACAGGATTCAATTAGACCATGAGCTGGGTAAGCAGCTGCTGAGAAACGCTAAGAATGCGATCATCCTGAGCATTCTGGTCTCACTGTTGGGACTCACAAGCTGGTTTTAATGAACTTGCTTTGCTGAAAGAGGCAAATAATAAATTCTGTATGGCATAGGTGCAATTAGAAACCCTCTCCTGTCTTCCTGTTTCTGCACCCACAGCTGTGCCAAAAGAAAAGGCAGAGGCACCCAAACAGGAACAGGCTCTGTGCCCTTCTGGAATCTCACTCAACACAATAATTATCTTTTGCCTTCTGGCAATGGCCACTGAGAAGATTTGGGATAAAGTGAGGTCGGCAAAGGTGCAGACTGTGCTTGCTCACATGGCTTAAGAGGAGTCAAATACTACAGGGATAGCATAATATTGGGGAAAATAAGGCAAATCTGTTTGGGACCAAGGGAAAAGCAGAATGGGAGAACCACCCAGTAAGTATTATGATTCAGAAATATTTAAACTTTTTTTCCATTACATTTTAGTAATAAAATTAGTCTGGATCCTTACATCTTCAGGAAGGAATATTGTCAAACAGTAGGTAAGGAAAGCAGCAAGAAACAGTTGCTTATGCCCATGGCAGGCTATAGAAATGAGAACCATCCCAGATTTTCTAGGAAATTAGCAAACGGATTTATTGCATGACTGCTAATTAGTTCTGAGCAGCCACAGATAGCTGTGAATGCAACAAAACAGAGCAAGAATAAATGCAGTTTACTTAATTATAATCTAAAACAGGGCAACAAATCATTCTGGGGACTACGTTCTGTTAAACACCTGGTTCCCATGAAATACTGGAATGACTATCAAAAGCAATCAAATTGCATAATTTCACTCATACTATGAAAATCCACAATGGTATGCTCATACTTCTATGCTTTTGAGGAACAGAGCATAAATACCAATGCCCAGTGGCAGTAATCATTCAGTACCAAAAGCTAGGAAGGCAATAGACTTGAGTTGCAATAATCAAAATGGTTTGGATGTGAATACTGTTTTCCAGTGTGAATATAATTGTGGGAGATGAATAAAGGATAAATAATAATTTCAAAAAGTCATGAAAGTGAGCTGGATTCAATTAAGCACATTTTAAAATGCATATATGAGCAAATCATCTTAGAAATATGGTGTGTGTTTAATGCTTTGATGAGCTTAAGGGACATATGGGAGTAATCTTGGAAGATGAGGCCAAATATAGGTAAATATTTGCACTGGAAAGAAAAGTCTTAGAATAATAAACTGAATGTATAAACACAGGACTTGAAGAAAGAATCCAAACAGAAATGGATAATTTTGTCAAAAAGCAGAAGTCAAAGTATGTACAAATGATTACAGACTGTTCCCTCAAGAAAGAAAGAAGAAATCTCATCTTTGAGCTGTTTAAAAACAATAAAGAACATATACAATAACATTACGTAGGAAAAAGGTTTAATAGGAATGTGGACAAAATGACTTATCAGACCTAAGCATTTTTAGTGCCAGTGAAGCAGCTCCTCTGCTGTTTTAAGGCACTTAAACCTGTTGGCTGGGGAGTGGAAAGATCTTTTCCCTCAGGGAAGGGTCTGGTCGGGAGATGCTCCTTACCCGAAGGGTGTCTCCCTTACTTGTCTCTCAGGTAGGTCAGGCGACCTATGCAAAACTTGGATCCACTCCTGATTTTAGGGCAAGAGTGTGTTCAGCTGAGGTGGGACCCTGTGATTTTCCACGGCAATTCCCAGCCTGCAGACAGGTCTGTATGGAGGTGGCCCATGGGCTCCAAGCGACTGCTGGGACAGTGAGCATTAAGGGCAGCACCGCTGCAGTGTGGCTGCAAGAGCTGAAGGTGCAGCTGGTGACAATGGCTGTGCCAGGCCACTGCTACTTCACTTCCTCCTCCTCTGCCTCCATCCCTGCAGTGGCTACTGCATCTGAGAAACATCAATGTTTTAGAGAAAAGCTGGCAGCTCTCAGGTGATGTATTAACTGAATGGTGTAAGAACAAGTCCAGAAAAAAATGGCAGTGGTAAACAGTTAAATTTAGATGGCTGCCATGTGTATTAATTCACATGTAGGCACCAGGACTGCAAACTGGCGTATCTTCAGGAAACACCATCTTGTGATTAATTTAAAAAAAGACAGTAGTTGTCATTACTTACCCTAAACACCTATAACTCACAGATTATCACTGTAGGAGCTAGTAAACAGGATACTTCCAGAAGGAGGACACTATTATAGCTTTTCAAATTGATTCAGAACCATTAAGCTACATCTTGGGCATTTGTTTTCGTGCATTAGTGCACCAGTGAAAGAATGCAGCTGCTGAGACAGATACAGATGTTAGACCTGATTGGGGAATTATAGCAGGGCCTGATGGAAGAAAATGTGTTTTGGAACACCAACAAGTCCTCATTAAATAAGGAAACAAAAAAACAGAGAAAGAGGAAGTCAAAGTCAAATTCAAAGTCAAAAGGCAAAAATGAAACAGAAAAGAAAGAGAAAACTAAAAAGAAATGAAAACAAGGAAAAAAGAAAATGGAAAAGGGAAAAGGAACAGAAAAAGAACAAGATAAAGGAGAAAAAAAAGGAAAAGACAAAGAAAAAAAGAATAATTTTTTGAAATAGCAGTAGTTGTTCAGGAATTTTTGGGATACTTAGAAGAAGGTAATGAATAAAACTCATGAGTTAAATTTCACCTTTGGTCCAAATCCCTATTTGGAATAAATGCAGTTGTGAAGGGAAAAACAGGGAATGAACATGGCATGCTCTTAAGAATTTGGGAGTACAAGAGGATCTCTGTCTAACTTTGATTTGTTAGAAACTTTGGGTCTCAACCAAGGCTAGGCAATAAGAAATGCTAGCAGCACTTTTTCAGCTTCTTGTATAACCTGCTCTTTCTAGACAAAGCAAAAAAGGGTATAAAAGACATAACACTGCCAGACTGCAATAAATCTGAAAGAATTTGGTGTCTGAAGGAACTGAAGCTCACACCAAACCTAATATCAGGATGCTGCAGTTTGGACTGTAAAAGTCACTGTGTTGGAAAGGTGATCTAGTTTTAAGCTGGCTCTGCTTTATGGGTGGTGCAATAAACTGTGCTACCATGTGGTTGATACAGAGTAGGAGGAATTAATTTGTACTTTCTCCTCCATATTAAGGAATGGGTTATTGGAGGAATAAAGCTGATAACTCCTGAGAAATTTTTAAGTGTGTCAACCTGCATTGTTTCTTTTGATGAGAATAGTACAAAAAAAAAATAAAATAAGGATGTTGCATCTGGAATGACACATTTCCTGGCAAAGGGCACGTGAAAGACAGTAGCACTGCAGTGAGCAGCTCAGGGGAGAACACACACAGCTCTGCTAATCAGTCTGTGGCTCCATCCTTGATGTGCTTCTCCCTTCTCTGCTTCCAGGGAGGTAGCACCTGCAGGGGATTTTTGTAAGGATGCACAGAGTGTGGTTGATGTACACTGATAGTCTGTGGAGAGGTTGCATTTTATTCATTTATTCAGCTGCCATGATTCAAATGCTTCTTTAAAATAGGGTTAGGGAGTCTCCAACATGGCAAAATGGTGAAGTGTGTCCCCAGTTCAATTACTGACACAGTGTAGGCTGCTCATTGAATGTGGAAAATACCTGTTGTATCAAATGAAGGGGCTTTGGTTTCCCTAGTTCATCCTATTAGCCAATAATGGCCACCTCTAGGAAAACTGAAGCCTTGTGTTTATCTGTGAAAGGACCAGGAACCCTCTGAAGCTGAAGTACTTTAAATCACTATCATGAGCACTGAAGGAAAGCAAAAATTGTACTGACTTCACATCAGGAAGTTTCTTTCATTTCTCTGTCCAGAACATATTTTGCACCTTGCCTTAACAGTTGTCTAGGAGAGTTCACACAATCAGAGCAGCCTTGGAAAACATACTAGGCAAGCCTATGGTTCAAGTCAAGGTGCTTTTTTGGCTGCTCCACTCACACAGAACCAGCCAGAACCAGCTGTAAAACCAGCCCTGTGCTGTGCACTCTTTCTCCTGACGTGGGCTTGGAGAGAGCAGATGGATAAAAGCAAGGCCTGACTATGAGGATATTTCAGGATGTTGTGGTGGTATCAGTTAGAAGAGGCCCTGCCTGGCCTGGTATGGGACCCAGGGCTGTTTTGGAGGGCTGGTGTGAGCAACCAGCAGCAGACCAAAAGCCCTGTTGCACCTCCACCCCACTCTGTGCAAGCCTTTACAGAGCTATTTTTAAGTCAGCCTGGGGTGACTTGGGCTGAAAAATTTCTGGCCTGCCAGAACAATTAATTCACCCCACAGTCTATTCCCTGCTGACCCCTTTCCTAAGGATCCCTAAGACTCAGGCAGCACAAACGCAGGCGGGCGATGAGCTGTGGGAGGCTGCTGCCTCTTCAGAGAGCCTATGCCTCTGGCTGGGTGAGGTGAGGGGAAGCCTTTGCCTCGCAGGGCCCCACAGCCCTCATCCCACTGCTGGGCTGGGGGCTCCGCACCCGCATCGGGCATGGGAGACGATGGAAGTGTGAGCCCCACAGGCCCCTTTTGGCAGCAGAGTTCCATGGGGCCGGGACTACATGGAGCACTGCCAAGTTTAGGAGGCCTTCTGAGGGATCCAGCCATATCAGCTCAGCAGTGCGTGGGACTAATTGGCCCTGTTAACTGTGGGAGCTAATTAGCCCTTGTGCACCCCGCTGTGAGCGCAGCCAGTGCCCAGGCAGCCTTGGAGAAGTTCCCTGACGGCAGTTTGGGCTTTAGAGTGGTGAGCACAGGCCATGAGGAGCCGTCTTGGTGTCCTTCCCTTGGGCAAAGCTGAGCGGTGGGAAGCTCAGGGGTGCTGCTGACTGTGCCAAATGCTTGTGCTACTAATGACACAATCAGGTCTAAAAGATGGGCTGTTTTCTTCCCATACTGGTTTTACCTGAGACTCGGCTCACAAGTGGAAGCCTGAAGTAATTTCGGATGTAACTGAAAATGTGAAATAATGTCTGGCCCTTGTTCCAAAGCTGGAAATTGCCTGAAAATAAATATTAATTTCTTTATCCAATAGAGATATCAAGAGCTGAAAAGCTAGGTGCATAAATGAATGAAGACTAATGAGGTCTTCATTCAATTTGGAGGCAATCACTAGTAATGCCATTGCTATGGGAGGAAGGAGAGCACATCTTGCTGTCAGTCATGCAGGGATAAATCAGGAGGAGGTCTTCTGAAGCCCGTGGATTCATTTTGATTTATACTGGTGTGACTGAGAGCACAGTTTAGCTCTATGGGCCTGTAGAATGATAAATATGTTTCCAAACTGGGCCTCTGGATATGTAATATTTTTTTTCCTGCAGATGGATAGCTTGGAAGGAAAAGCGGAGCCTATATTATATAAAAAATAAGAAATGAAATAAGGAATTATATTCTGATATCCTTTCTAAGTTATTTTTCATATATACCTATGTGTAATCTCTGTTTGTCATAGCTGTATCTGATATTCTAGGCATGTAAAATTGTGATTGTATTGTTCAAACACTTAAGCACATTAACTCTCTACACATTTTTTCTGGATTTTTCATCTTGGTATAGAATAGAAGCAAACTTGATGCTGACCATAAAACTTTGAATAACGGCCAATACAGGGTCAGAGATTCAGGGTGTTTAAAAACAAAAAAATGATGGTTATACTGAGACTGATTGTGACAGCAGACATTACTGAGCAGACGTTACTGATCTGATTTCCATCAGCTTCTTCCTCAAGGAGACAAGAAAAGTAAAAGCAGAATATTACCAAGTATAGGTATAGGATGAGCTCAGGAATACATTTCACATGTATCTGTACTGATGGGTAGATTCTTAGGGTATAAGAGATCCAAAAATAGGATCCTTCATAGTTGCATTTAATGAGGTGTCCATCTACACTTCTAAATCTGGAGCAACTTCTCTGTAGTCCACAAAATTAACTTGCAGTCAAGATATGGTAAACCAGAAGATACTCTGACCCTGGAGATTTGCAGAAAACAATAACTGAAATGTCAGTTTTCAAGGCAAATTGGTTATTTAATTTGATTTTGAACTGCAGCTTCTAGCTGACTTGATCATGGACAGAAGCATGATCACAAATTCTTCCTTTCTTTCCTAATCCTTATATGTCAATATAACCTTGCTTTGCCTTGACATTGTAGGAGTCCCTGGAAAGATTGCTGCGGATTTTCTAACACTACCTCAAATTGCAGATGATGATTGATGCAACAGATCTCTTTGAGATAGGCAAATATATTGACAGCCCCTTGAAACAGAAATTCTCCCCAAACAAAGGTGACATGGGGAAAAAGCTCTTGGGAGCAGAAGTGAAATTAATGCAGATGAAGTCACTGTCAGAAAGCTGGCAAAGTCACTTAAGGAAACACCTCGTGTTTCACCACAATCTGCAGATACATAGATGAGTGCACTCTTTCAGACATCCTCCCATTGTGGGTCTTACCTTCCCAACGTAGAGAGGGTCAGTTCCTGTGTATTCCTCCAGAACAAAAAACTGGTTCCACACCCAGCTCCTCTTCATACGCTGATGCAACTTGTCTGACAGGTTGTCTTCTTGCCCTTCAGTGAGGGGCCTGGCACTTCCTGATAGCACAGTTGTAGTAAGGTCCATCAGTCCCCAAAAATACAAGGAGACACCAAGTCCAAACAAGTTCTTTGCATTGCTCATTCTACCTGAAGTCCACATCTGTCTGCTAGGACTGACTTAAAAGTCCAAACACAGTAACTTGGGTCCCTTGAGAAAAAAGTAGGTCCTCTGTGTAGTCCTTTGAATTGTCCAGGAGAGATCCTGGTTCTTGGAAATGTGGTATCCTGTAAAGTTAAAGGAAATTCATAAGAGGATGCCTTTGTCCTCAAGGTGAATGAGTTTTCTCAATAGTCAAATATGCTATAAAGTATTTAATCTTCTATATAGAAATGTAAGATCAGGGTGCATGCCTTTTGAAAACAGAAATACTATTACCATATAAACTGCAGACCTTGAGCCTTAGGTAGAATAACATCAGGATTTAGTCAATAAGTACAAGTTCTCTACTTTGCTAATTTAGCTGTAGGGTTGCTTTATGATATTGATTGGCATGAGTGAAGCATGTACGCTTTAGAAATATTTATGACCAGAAGTCCTTAGGGAATATTCAAAAGTAGTTCTCTCTGGAAAATTATGATAGCTGGAGAACAATATTTGGCAACCATCTTTCTGCTTGGAAACAATGCCATTGTCATTACACACACATCCATGCACCCATGTCTACATAAATACAGATATTATTGCTATATTGCAACCTTAACTATAATCTGGAAGCTGCAAGTTATTTCTGATTTTAATTATTCTTCTAGCCTGTTGCTTGAATTCAGGTTTCACACTCTGTTGCCTCCTCTCTGAGGAGATGATTGCTGCTACAAATGCAACATTTCTAGAATTTGAATGGTCAGTTAATCATTTTATAAGCCAGAAAATGTCTCACAGTGCTGATGACCACATACTGTATGTCCAAGCAAGTCATGCTAACACATTTTTTTCTTTCACTGTCCTTAAAGACCTGTTTAGGCAAAGGAATGCTGACCTCTATCAGAGGACATTTTTTCATCAGTCTAGGATCATTTCTTGTCATGAAGTCAGTTTAGTTGATGACCTCACTCCAGGCTATGGATTATAGCAAACCTTTCCTTCACCATTTTGCTGAACTTAATGATCTGGTGCTGCACATAAGTTACTGTGTCAAAACACTCTATAATCCTCTGTTAAAGTATTTTTAGGTCCAGTATTTTTGCTGTTCCTTTAAAGAANTTTTTTTTTTTTAATGACAAACAGACTAATTAGGAAAGGCACATGGAGCTCTGAGTCTTAAGCCAATAGTTCACACTTCCTTTTACTGCTGTTCGACACTTACGCATTTAGGCTTAATTAATTGTTTTATCCTGTAGAAATAAATGTAGCAGGAGATGTCTGTCTAATATTTCCAACTGAAATCCTTGAAAGATTTCAAAATAATAAAACGTATTTTAGACAGTTGCATGACTTTAAAGTAAAAACTGAGACAATGCAATGTTTCTAACAGAGAAGAAGAGTGTGGTTGTGAATTCCCTAGCATCAAGGCTGGTACAACAGAGAAGTGGGTACACTTAGAAATCTTCTGAAGCACAAATATAAAAAATAATCCAAAAGTTGGCTGAAATCTGAAAACGGCAGTGTAATTCTGGAAGTGATGGCCATGGGGCATAGAGACAAATTGACGATCTAAGACTAATTTCTACACAAAAGAATGTTTCCAAGTAAAAAGCCCAGAAGAAGTATGACCACACAGTGCTGCTAGCCTGTACAATTGCGAAGAGTAGCAAATTAATGTGTCCTTTACCTTGAAAAAGTTTACAACCTAAGCCTGAATAGATACAACAAAGAAAGTAAAAACTAAAAGCACAGGACATGGTAAAATTCTAAGCAGAGCAATATCCAGACCTGCTGGTTGTTTAGACACTGGCTACATAATATGTTAGAGTTTATTGTCTGCAAAGCTAAAGAATGGGGATTTACCTAAGCAGTACAAGCCTAGAAGGATCACAGTAATCTCTGTGTGTCCGTCACTTCGTGAAGAAGTTGGCAGCTGTTTGTGAGAGGCAGGGACATGGCTCACAGTCCCTGCTGGATTCCCACAGCCAAAGGAATCCAAGAACTATGTGTGCTGGGCTTGCTCTGCCTTTGCCCCAACTCTCCAATACACCTCTGCACTGGGGAAAGAAGGCCGAAGCCCTCAGCACATAAGTACGCCCACCATGCTCTTGACATATTCTAAACAAGTTATTCTCAGCAAAGTCAGGGGGACATTATTTACAACCCGTTTTGCTGATGAGTAGATGTGGGGAAGAGCTTCCCAGCACCGCCCAATATAATTTGAGGGAATACATCACTGCCTCTGCCCTGCAATGGGAAAAGAAACTGGGGGAAGACTATTATGAACCAGCAGCTAAGGTCCTGCCGGGAGTTTTTGCTTTAAGAAATTCCATCTACTGCACAGATCAGTTACATTTTTGTTTATGTGTCAAAGAGGATGGACCAATTCCTGTGTTAATAAGAATTGTGTTTGTAGGTGAATTCTCAAACCACAAATTCAAAACTAACAATGCCAGATGTATCCAGCAATTAAGTTCAGCCACCAGGGATCAACAGGGCTTAGGCAAGACATTGCTAAATGAACTTGCGGAGTTACCAGTATACCTGTAATGAGGCAATAGCAAAAGACATCTGATCATCAGGATGCTTTTCATCCATATGTGCATTAAATCAGCAAAATACAAGATAAGTAAAAGCAGTGAAAAAAGGTCAAGAGGAGTGACATAAATGCTTCAGGCTCTTTGTGAGAATAGCTTTTGTCATCTGAATGTGCAGTTCTATGAGGAACAACTCAGTGTACAACTCAGTGGTTCCTGGCAGTGATATCCCTAAGAACATTTCTTATTCCCAATGCAATCTTATTCTGGGGTATGACAACTGTCAGGAAACTTGCCATTAAGTAATGTAAAGTCTTGTAAAAGGATGTTCCTTCCTTGAGTACCAGTAATTTCTCTATTTAATGCCAGCCCATGGTGACATGGTCACATATTTTTTGTAGAAATGGAAAATAGCAGTAGTATTGAAGTGGAACAGACCAGTTCTTTTCCTTTGTTAATAGCAGGGCTTCTGGTTTCTCATGTCTTTCCAAAACTACGAACAAGCAGGCTCAAACTCATTGCATTTTGCTCCTTGCCTAAGGGCAAATTGATACCATTAATAGTCCGCAATGGCTCCTCTCTGAGACTGAAGGAGAATGATTTTTTTTTCTGTCTCAGGTCCTCAGCTGGTGTTAAGGGGATGAAAAAGACCTCTGTTAACTCCTGGGCTGAGGTACTGCTGATCTGTCTGGGTCTCTTTTCCCAGTGTCACCACCCCAGGTGTGTACTCTTGGCTTCTGCATCTGCAAGGCCTGGAGGCCAAGGAAGATGTTTTCAGCAGTGTAAAAAGGAAATCACACACATTTGAACCATGTGGTAGCACAAGTGATGGCTGAGCTACAGTTAAGGCCATGGGTGACAGAGTCTCTCAGAGGACTCATGCAGATGGCTTCTTCACCAGATGAGTGTGATGGGTGAGTATAGGGTCACTTCAGCTGTAGGCACAACACTTGGTTAGGATAAGAGCCAGATGCTTGGGGTGTATTAGTTTGGTGGAATCTCTAGACTTAGATGGTCCACAGTGGTTTTTGTCACAGATGGATGGCTCAGGCTTTGAGGCAGTCTGTTCCTTGCAGGAAATCATACAGGAGGGGTTACTTGGCATTACTGAGTGAGGCAGAACTTTTTTACTGTTTCCTTAATGCAAACTGTTTCTTGAAGCCCTTCAAAACGCATTCTTAAGGAAATCTGCAAAGATGGAATTGATGAACCTCTGCTTGCCATATGAAATATATTACAGAAACACATTTCGTGACTCAGCATGGGGATGTATGAAGAATTTGAAGGTAGTAAAGTGAGAGAAACCTTGTTTTCCTTGCTTAGACACAAAAATGATTGAGCATGGGAAAACTACATGATCAAAATCTGTGACATTTCAGCAGAGGGTGCTTTAATTTTCAAAAATAACTTAAATGTTTCATTTTGTTTCTCATGGTTGTCTACTCCATTGTAAAACATTTAGGTGTATCTGTGCAGTTTATATCCCTAACCCAAAGTGAATGCCTTTCTTGCCCCTGCTTTTGTGATGAATGTTTGATTATCAGCTCGGTTGTTTAGGTTACTTCCTCTGTTCTTGCCTTGCAAACATTTCTGAAAATCCTTTTTCTTGTCAGTCAGCAGTTACAAATATGGCTTTTGGTTTCATAAAGACCCATGAAGATCTGATTGATCTTTGTGCTACTTGTGGTCTATACATAGTACAGAAGACCTACCTAATTGTTCTACACAAAAAAGTCTGCCAATGAAAATATTATTTTAGGTTTTAGCCCATATTGTGAATTAAAGTAGGCATATTCCAAGTGTGAACTACTCTTCATGCTCCAATTCTACAGACATTCCCTGCTCCCCCCCAGCATATATTTGTTCTGTAATTAAGTTATTCTTAATTGAATAGCTAATTCTGGGCAAAGATGAAAAGGAAAATGAAATAACTGCCAGAACCAACTTCTGGCACTTCTAGCAAGTGACCCATTTATCTTGTTAATTCTGAAGAGAACAACACTTCCAACAAAAGGATAAAAACATTAATAGTTTGGATGACCATATGGGCACCCAGAGAGTTCCACTGGGATTGAAATGTATTGTGCTCAATACATATTTACATAAATGCCAAGGATTTTATAGTTAAAAAGCTCAGACCTGAAAAGCTTTACTGACACGCTTACTGTACTCATCACAATGAGCAAGTGGTCTCCCAGAAAGTCAGTGGATTATTTGCATTCATAACATTAATTAAATACTTATATCTTTTATGCCTGGTCATTGGAATGGATTTTGCTGTGTAGACTCAGCACTGTTGTAGAATGCTACAGACCTTAGTGGAACCCATGCAGGCACATTGCTTGAGTGGAGGCAATTCCTTTGGAGGGGATGTATTACACTGAGAAAGTTGGCAAGAGAGGCAACCAGTTTTAAACTGCCCCTTTCATTTTCTCTGTACATGTATACACAAATACATATAATACTTCTTAAGTAAATGTTTCAAATATGTCACGTTTCTTAGCAGCACATACACTGTACTACGAATATGCTAAGGAAAAGGATTTCTGTGTTTAACGACACATTTAAAGATTTTCCCCCCAGTATTTTGCAAAAGAAACTAAATAAATTGGTAATGACCAGAGTAAGAAGAAATTAAATTTGACTGAAAAGAATTCTCCAAATGAGCTATTTGCTTTGTTCCTTGAATTTCTCAATTTTGATATTTTAAACCAAAGTGGAGGTAGGAGCACTGTGCAGATTTTTACCCACCATAATATAGATTATTCTTTTATGTTTTCACAGATTAGTTCTTAGGGCTCCTGTTCCCTCATTTGTTTGCTGCTGGGACATATGACACCTTTGTAATAAGCCCACAGGAGCACCAGTCAGCAAGCAGCTGTAGGCTGTATTCTGCACCAGACACACCACCACAATGGGTGTTAAAACCACCTGTCAAGGATGGAGGCTCTGCTGATCCAGCAACTAAAATTTCTTAAGAAATTCATGCCATACTTCTTTCCTTTTCAGCCCTAGTAAGGTTATATCTTGGATATAACCGTTTCCAGTTCTGGGCTCCTCAGTACAAAAGAGACATGGAGCTCCTGGAGCAGGCCAGTGGAGGGCAATCAAGATGATCAGGGGACTGGAGCATCTCTCTTACCAGACAAGGCTGAGGGAACTGGGCCTGCTCAGTCGCAAGAAGGACTGAGAAGGGATCTCATCAATGTCTATAAGTATCTGAAGGGAGTGTGCCAAGAGAATGGATCCAGGTTCTGCTCAGTGGTGCCCTGCAAGAGGACAGGAGGCAATGGGCAGAAAATGATGCACAGGGAGTTCCACCTGAACACAAGGAGGGACTTTACTGTGCAGAAAACTGAGCACCAGAAGAGATTTCCCAGAGAAGTTGTGGAGTCTCCCTCACTGGAGACATGCAAGAAATGTCTGGTTGCAATCCTGTGCCATGTGTTTTAGGATGACCCTGCTGGAGCAGTGAGATTGAGCAGCAGATGACCCACTGTGGTCCCTTCTGACCTGACCCATTCTATGATTTTGTGATTCTGTGATTTTACAAATCCTAATACTTGCAGTACCTAAGTTAGTTGTCTCTAAACAGTCTTCATAATTATAGTCCTAAATATTTCTGTGCTACTTCCAGAACTTCCTACGTTTTATCTCTGGCCAAGGACAGTTCTACTGTTACTATTATCTGTTATATTTTCTGGGCAAGTTTAAGTTAAAAGGAAAAATCCTTACTTTTCTTGAAAACACATTGGGCCTAAACATGTATTTTTATTTTTACTTCACTTTATTAAGATCTTTATAAATACAATGAAACTTGACAATCTACCATATGGTGTATAAGCATTAACTCAAAATACAATCCATTGTCATAAAATTACATCTACAGATTAGTCAACAATCTCTCCTGGGTCACATCAGTGAACTCATTTTGCTCAAGATCTGAAGTCCTTCAAAGCTTTGGAGTGTCTGCAGAGTGAAAAATCCCACAGAATGACAGAGGGAGTCCCATCGTATAAATCCCAGCCCTATGGTTATAGATGCATAAAAAGATCAAAAAGAATGAAAGACATACACAATCACAAAGTAAATATTTCCAAATAGAATTATGCTGATAACTTGCATCAGGGAAAGATCTGATCCCCAGCTTTTACTCAGTGTGAGGCACTGTAAATACTACTGTCAAGAGCAGTACAGAAGTACAGGACAGTTACTAAAGCTCCATGCATGTCCAACTAACTCTGCTGAAGTCAACCTCAACAGGAACTCAGAGTAGCATTGCAGATACACTGCAAAATTCAAATAAATTTCAGATAAAACAACCCCTCTTTCATCAATGATGTGCAAAGATACACAAAACCTATGAAAATCATACTAATTATGCTTTCATTATTACGCAAAAATTCCTTTTAATTCTCACATCCTGACTACTTTTGCCATGCTGTCAAAAATGCTGTACAAATAACTCTAAATTGTGAATTGATGTCCATATAAAGTAGCACGTATGATGATTAAAAAAAAAAAAAAATAAAGCCTTTCCTCTCCCTGAAGTGTGACCTTTCTTAGCAGCTGTACCAGGAGCCTTTGCTCAGACTTGTCTCAAGGCCCCTGAGCAATACAGATACCTGCCATTCCCCAGCTCTGGGATAAAATTCCTGTTGTATACCTGGAAGGCACGTTGAACCTGAAGTGTCCCTGTCTGTGCTGCATGGTGGCTACAGTAGATCATGTTCTATAGCTACAAAATATTTTGTGTGTGCTAGTCCCCACAATATGGCATTATTGCCATGTAGCAGTGAAAAATGATCTATTTCTTATCCTACAGCTACTGGATAGTTGATTAGGCTCTCTGATAAACCAAATGCCAAAGACAGAAAAGGTCTTATCTCCTATCTGGTGACAGATATGAGAAGCAGCTGTCTGCCTGCAGCAGGTAGAGGTAATATTTCTTCCCATGCATGAAGATCAAAATCAATGACTGGCAAGGGCCTATGTGCTGTTGCTGGTGAAGATAACTTCCTAGTTTCATTGCGACTGTGTTTCTTGTTAATCTGGCATTTTACACAACATTTTGTCATCTTAGTAATGGACCCAAACCAACCCATTTCCAAGAGCAGCTGTTGAGGATGAAGAAGTGAATGGGTAATTTCTTTTTCTAACCAGAAAACAGTATTTTGCCATCTCTCATAATTACTGCATGCACCCACTGGCACTTAGTGGATAGTAGGCTTTTCTGTTGTTGTTTTTGGTTTGTCTGTTTGTGGTTTTTGTTGATGGGATTTATTATTTTTTTTCTTATTTTTTTTAATTGTATCTTTTCATAGGGAAACCATATTCTTTAATTTAACTTAGAAAATAGCTATAGGTGCTCTAAAGGTGAAAATCCCCCAATTCTTATTTCTTGACTCTAACATTGTTCAGCAGTACAACACTGGCACCTGCACCTCCCCTGATCTCACTGATTACCTTGTCTGAGCATATGCATATGTTCGTCATATGCTAATGACCAACAGGATGAACACTTTCAAGTCATCTCCAAGCTACAGTATATGAAACCAGCAAAAGAAACAGAAGCCTTACAGCCTCCTTCTCTGTCTGAAATACTAGAGTCTACCTTGTTTTTATCACCTAGCTTCAAAGTATTTCTAGACATACAAAATATGAATGCTTAGCCTTCACAGGACACTTTCAAGCTGAAAGAATAAAGTAAGAAGCAATAAATATGTGCTGACCTCATTTGTCCTAGTTCTAAGACAGCAAGTAAAAGGTTCATAAAGCCTGAAAAACAACCTCACATGCTTTGCATGCCAGCCTCTAGGTTTTGGTCTTGAAACTCAACTGTTCCAGTTTCCACAGAGAGTGTATGTAATGTATTATCTAACTGTCCTCTATAAATGTGACATGCTCTAACAACACCTACCCCTCACAAGGAAGTATGTATTATCTATGTATTATCTATTTTCTATCTTCTTCATTATCTACTGTTGGGACATGTTTCCAGCTTTCCCAGTGCCTCCCATTTCATAAGATGAGTATTCCAAATGAAGCACTTCCTCTGTCTGGATTACTTAATGGCTAAGCAGAACAAGCATTTACTAGAAGATAAAAATTTTTTTTCTTGCTGGCAAACTCTTTGCTTGTCAGTTTGTTGCAGGTGAATCGTTCAGAGGAGAATCCAAAACCCTGTGCTCCATCTGTCTTAGTATTCAATTTGTAATGGTGATGTAATAGCAGCTTTTGTAAGAGCTGAGGTATTCTTGGCCAAAATTCCCATCCTTCCATTATCTGCTGTGAGCCATCTGGTTGCTGTCCTTCAGAGGGGAGAATCTTCTGCAGCTGTTTTGAGTCTGATTTCCCAAAGAAATGAGCTTATGCAGTGATATAATTGCACTGATATTCTCTTAGTGTTGTGAAAGCAGAGATCCTAAGGATTCCTGTATTTCATAGAATCATTAATGCTGGAAAAGACCTCTAAGATCATTGAGTCTAACTGTTTACCAAGCATTTCTATCTGCTCCCTGGGAATTAGCAGGTGCTTTTTTTTTAGAAGGGAGAACCAGGTTAATGTCCCCACTGAAGAAAGGATGGGCAGTTATACAATGTCTTTGACTAAGGGATCATCTTGCACACAGTTCTGGAACAGTAACTGAGGTATTTTAGCTGTTCTGACAAGGTGGCTGTAAGGAGCTGAAATTATTGTGTATGAAGGAAGAGATATGAGGGAAAAGACATAACCATAATAAACCAGGCTTTGTAGCTCTACTCCACTTGTTTGTTAAAGGTCTTAGAGAAAAGTTTTATTCACATATAAATTCTACGGGCCTCCCCACTGCTTTAAAGCCTTTTCAGAGATTCAGTAGTGCACATCAGTGCAAACTTTTGAGTATGGACTGGAAAGTAAGGTATGGCTTCCATTCACTATTACTGGTGGTCACTAAGAGATAATTTTGTGCCTCTTTAACATTTAGGCACACCTCCTCTTTAGGCAGGGATACATCGGTGGTGTACAAAGAACTAATGACCCTGAACACAGCACATGAACACACAGAAACCCTACAAGCAACTGCAGGGTCATCAGAAATAAGGCCCATTTCTCCCACTGTTGGTAGCCACTTTATGTAACTCCTCAAATAATTTGAAGATTCTTTCTTAGATCTCTGTGTGTACTTCATCAAAAAATTGTTCTTACATACCTTCAAAATGGATTATTTCTTACTTATGGATCTGCATTTTTTATCAGCAAGTTCTGCACTGCAACCTTTTGAGATACCAGGATGGGCTTGTCAAACTAGATGATAGTTCAGAAATGAAAGAAATTTGGTAAAAGAAACTTGACATCAGAACAGCTGTGACTAATAGCAGCAAAGAAGATTACACCAGGAAGCTGGAAAGATGGAATCCAAGTGGATGGTATGCAATCCCAAGTAGAAATGGAATGGTCTTCTAGTCTGACGCAAGTGAAATCCTAATGAGAGAACATATAAGAAAAAGAGAAGTGATATTTTTCTAAGATATTGAACTACAGATTGCTGGGAAAATGTGTGAGATATGAAAGACATGCATGCCTAGTTAAATAACTTGCCTGAAAGATGGTTACACAAGGAAATTTTGCTTCAAGGTAAAGCTGAAAACTCCAGCATGGATGTAATTTGTTTCTTCCTTCTTCAGTCAGATTAATTAAATATTTTGTAGTTGAAGTTTCAGAGAGGAAAAGAAGAGGAAAATAAAGAACAATGGGAATAAGCACCAGTGCTCAATGTTGAGGTCAATAATGTGATACTGCTTGATACATAATCTTTAGTTAACCATAAAAAATAAGACTGTACTGTTGTGGGATGATGGAAATGGTGAGAACAATTCCTTGCTGACCCTTGTAATCAGTTTATGCACTGAAGTGTGATTTTTGATTTCTTCCTTTTGACTGAATTGTTTTTTCTCTTAAAAAAATGTAACAGTATAAATACTACCTTCAGTTTCTCCCACATTTTCAGCCTTTTTCTGAAGCTTTTCAGTTTCTCTTTTAAATTTGGGGGAAGCATGAAGAAATAGATAGATAGATCCATTTTTATTTCATCAACTTCATCTTAGCCAAAGGCCAGGTGCAGTGCCCAGTGAAAATTGATGGGATATTATATATTATGTTCTGTCTTCTCTCAAGTCATATAACCTACATTTTTGAAATCTCTTGCAAAATTAATCAGTTCACACTGAATTTTCCCTCAGGTACTTCAGAAACCAGCTAAAGCAATAGACAAAATTAGTGAATACCTTCATATGATTATAGAAGATAAGTGAGTTCCTAGAGGACTGGCAGAGAAAAACTATTGTACATATATTTAAGGAGAAGGGAGCAGTGGGGAAGAGGAACCAGTGAATTACAGAACCTTCATTATAACTTATATATGTAGAAAGTTACTGGAACTAACAACCAAATTTGCAGCGTCTAGAGGATAATAAGGTGCTAAGGAATAGCAAACATGCATTTGTAAAGAACAAGTTGACAACAAAACCAGCCTGATTTTCCTCTCTGCTTAAGATAACTGGCCTAGCCTATGTGAAATGAGAGAAATGTGCTACATCTTGACTCTTGTAAAATATTTACACAACTTTGCAACTCCTTGTCAAAGGCAACATAGGGCAATAAGACTCAGGTGAAATGAGAGTGACAAACTGGAAAACAACCTGAAGAACCACTGTCAGCACCCCAGCATTAAACTGGGAGTCAGCATTGAGTGGTGCTGCAGGATTTTGCTTCATGACCAGAGCACTGAATGGTTATACTAACAGTTACAAAATGTGAGAAGGACATTAGGCTGGGAGATTTTGTAAGCACTTGGGAAGACAGGAGTAGAATTCAAAATGATTTTGGTAAACTGGAGAAATGTTTGGAAATCAGTACCAGAAAATTCGGTAAGGACAAGTGAAAAACACAAGCCTTGGAACAGCAAAATCAAATACCCAAGCATAGAAAGGTGAGTAACAGCCTATGAGTCAGCATTGTAGGAAAGGAGATGACCACAAAATGAATAGGAGCCAACACTATTGGATGGGTTGTTCCAAAGGGGGAAAATGCCACTCTGTGCTGTGTCCACAGGATGCTGGACAAGGTGCTTGTGTCGTGTCTGTGGAGCATTTTTACTGGCAACCTCAGCATAAAAAGGCAGCACATCACAGCTGAAAAGGAGACATGGACACACTCCCAAACTACTGCCAGGAAAACAGCAAGGAGTATTAGCAGAGGTCTGGAAAAACAGGAATGGCAGAAAAGTTAAGATTTTGTATTTTCTGAGTCTGGAAAAACAAGACTTGGATGAGGGCATAAAAACAGATTTTAAAAACAGTGCAATGCATACTAACAGGTGTAATAAGAAGAGTGCTGATCTATATCTTAGTTTCCAGGACAGGTGAAGGTGAAATAAGCCTACTTTGAAGCAAGAGGAATTTAGGTTACAAACAAACAAACAAAACCTCTAAGAATAAGATGGGTGGAAATTGGAACAGGTGACTGATAGAAACTGTGAAATCTTTTTTTAGCTTTTAAGAAAAGGCTTGAGAGTAATCTTGGGAGTCGTTCAGGTGATCTTTGATCTTGTATCAGAAACAAAAGACAGAAGTAATTTAGAAAAGTCCTACATTTCTATAACTCTGAAATGCAAATAAAAATAACATCTTATGTAAAACAAAAGGTCTGAGGACTCATTATGTTTAGTCTACTCTATCATTTCTTTTGGTCTTTATACCTCTTTGTCTCTTCTGTTAAGCTGAATCCACATGTTCCAGTTGTCCTTACTGCATACGTACTCAAATAAACCAGCTGGTTGTACTGTGTGGTAGAGAGAAACCTTATCAGGCATGGATAATATTGTTAGGCTTATGTGAATATATCAAGTGAATCCTGGAATGATCAGTGTTTCTCATGATAATTAGGAAAAAAAGATGAAGAAAAAAGCCCTCATGCTTTTCTTGATGATCATAAGAAAAGGAAAGAGAATGATCAGAAGGTGTTTGTCTGGGATTACCATCCTCTGGGGCTAATGAAGAATAAAGCATTCACTCCAGCTGTACTCTGTTTGCTCTGAAGGGTCCCAACTTCTGTAACAGCAGTAAGTTCATGACAGGTAAATCAGATCCAGAGCTTTGTATGCTTAAACGGTATTTCTTTTAGACTATCCTGTCAAGCACGAGGTTGTACCCTTGATCCCAGTATAAGGACTTTTGTGTTGCAAGCTACTCTGCAATCTCCCTAACCACATTGAAGTGCTGCCTTACTTCATAAAATGACCATCAAATGATGTTCCATTGATTCAGAAGGGGTCTCTGATTCTGCATGTGCTAATTGATACTTTATTAAAGTCTGTTAGCATACAAAAGTGCTAACTAGGCCAAACTCCCTGCAGCTTTGTAAAAGACCATTATTCCCCATTGCCTTTTAAATCCCTATATGAGAAGATAAGGACTATCTGCTCATTTTTTCTCATTGATTCCCACCTCTGAGAATCGGTTCATAGTCCATATATCCAAGCAAAAATAATTAACTGACCCCTTCTATTAAATACAATGTATTTTCAATAAAACAAAGTTTGAATGCCTGTGACTCCATCCTAGCTTGCTGTACAGCATCATGGGGCACTGCAAGAAATGCTTCTTTGCATTAGGCAGTTAACATATAAAAGAGACCCTAGGCATCTCTGCCTTTTAAAAATTGATTGACACTTTCTGTAAGAGTACAAGTGTTCTTTTTCATCTCTTCTAAACTCACTTTTCTGTTTATCTAAATCCACCTAAAGCTGGCATTGATTGTCTTACTTTTGGCCTATGTCTTACAGCGATGCTTTTGCCATGTTTCAACGTGAAGGGTTTCAATATGTATAAGAACCAAATTTCCATCCCCAACCAATTTTTTCCCAAAAAAGCTTCTGTCTGTGTCTCTAGATTTCTACAGACTTTGCTCAGGGTAAATGTTACTTGCTTGGCTCATTTGTACCTCCCAGGGTACTTCAGTAAGAATATTCAGGTGAGCAGAGCCATGAAGATATGACCTACAGTTCTGCAGAGGCATTGAAAAGACATAAAAGAATTACAACACCTACCTATACACTTTGTAGGTACAGCTGTAGGTTTGGCATTGAAATGGCAGAATTAAATGCCTATATTATATCATTAGCCTGTTAATTGTCTCATTACCAACAATGAATAACTGCAGGCACAAAATATATCTGAAGAAACTAAAATTTTATTCAGATACTATTTATACTACTGTGACATTCCTGGGGATGGATGTGCAATATAAATTCATAGTATTACCTGTCAAAAATCTATCACCTCTTCTCCAGCCCCTAGAATATCTTTCCTTCAAGAAATATTTTTCTTGCCAATCACATGATAATAAACAAAATGCAGCCTAAATGAAATTTTCTACTTTTTAGTGCCGGAATGATCTCCAATTGCATAATATAAGGGGACTGGGTTTCTAAATATTTCACTCAAGTAAAATTAAATAGTATAATATAATGTTATGTAATATACTATAAATTGATATAACATAATGCAATATAATATGACACATATGGAAAGCACGGTGTTCATTTTACCTAGGAGATCTGGCATGCTTATGAAAATGCATCACTTGATAATATCAGGAAGGGCAAACCCAAGATGCATGCAGCTCAATTCCCTAAGTGCTTGGAAAGCTCTAAGGCAGGGGGATATGAGACACCTTTATATCCACAGTTTGTGATGTACTGAAGAAATTATCAGATTTGATTAAATCAGTTGCTGATAATTTGCTAGTTAAATATTGAAGGTAGAGTAAAAAAAACAATGAATATGATGGACTTGGGAAGCCGCAGCAAACAGCTGCATTTTTAGAGGATTTAAATAGAGAAGTGATATCTTGCAAAACTGATATAGAGAGAGCACTGCAGTCTGCTGGAACGACACAGAGACGTGGAGGACTGCGTTGCCCCAGTTCTGCACACAGGCAGCCTCAAGCACCACCAGCAAAGGCTGAAGTTAAGTTCTTTCTAAATTACTTGTTGAGCTGTGGTTTGTCTGCTACACCCATCCTGTCTGCCTGCACTTCCCACCTGCTCCAGCTGGCAGAGACCATACCTGGGTTCCCAGCCTTGACAAACACCCACAAATGGCTGTGGGCAACCAGTGGGTGCCTGGCTTGCCACCTCTCCAACTATTCTGAAACAGGGATAAAAGACCTCATAGTGCCTGTCCTGGACAGCAGAGTTTGTACATCAAAAATCAGGCAGAGGAAAGTCTCTGCCCCATGATATCTTTTCTTGCTCTGGTCTAGAGTGGTCTCAGAGACCCCCTGATAGGGTGCCACTCCACTACGTGAGGAGTGTGGCTGGCTGGGAAGCTGGAGGGATGGCCCCAGCGGAGGAGCAAAATAATCATTGCTTCTCATGCACTGTCAGAGGCAGGAGGAGGAAAGTGAGGATTTCCCCATGCATGGGGACCTGACTGCTTTGCTTGCAGAGGATTTTAACAGGCATTTACCCACCTTTGCAGCCTTGTTTTTTAAAAAATGCAGGAGTTTATTCTTTAGTGATAATCCCCACACACATTAATTTCAGAGTGGACTCTGTAGCAGTAGTTCCTTGTCATTTTGGTCTAAAGGAAAACTGAATAAACTAGAAAAATGTGAACAATGTTACTTGGAAAAAATATGTCAAGGACAATAAAACTTTTGATTTCTGGTTTAATATTCATTCAGTATTTCAAGAAAAAACATAGCATCTGTCCAATGTTATTAATTATCATGAACTTCATTCACTGTAACTCTTCTTTCTCTTCAAAAAAACACATACATTGTTATATATCTCCCATTTTTTTCCCCACAAGGCCCATTTCAAAACAGCTTGTGTTGTTTCTGATGCAATACTATATCAATCTGATTATATTGTACATAATAAGAAATGCCCCCAGAGCACTGCATGGAGTTTTATTTAGAAGGACACCTTTGATGTTGTGTGAACTAGGAAATTTTAAAATTCTACTGAAATAAAAATGAAATTCTGTGTCACTATAATCAATCTTGATCCACTATAGAAGTCTGGGCTCTGCATAAGTGCCAGTCTAATCTACTTCCAGATATAAGATTCCAACTAGACAGTCAAGCGACACAGATTAGCTGTTTGAACAGGAACTTTCTGAAAGCACAAATAGAAATGTATGTTCCTAATGCCTAGTTTACAAATCTTCTTTTCAATTAGGAGAGTTTTAAAATTAGTTTAAGAATAATTTGTCCATGTCGCTGTTGCTTTCCACAAATGCTCAGGTCTGAACTTCCAGTCTCCTTGAACAGACTATGAGGAACGCATAACGGAATTATTCCAAGCCTCTTACATGTATACCAATGAATGCAACAGACAGCTACCAAATATTTCTGAAGCACTGTCTCAGACAACTTGTCCACATATTAGAGAACATAGCATATTAATTGTTTCTTACCAAAAAAGATACAGTGCTTTTCAAATCTTTCCTGGTTTTGAGCAATCCACTGCATACAGCAGGAAGCAACAGAGAAATTGCACTTTATGCCACTGAGAAAAATAAATAGTAATATGACAACATACCTTTCACTATGTTTGCCTTTCTCTGTTCTGTCATTTGCTACTGCATCTCAGTTTACACACTGCATTTCTCTTGTGCTCTTCTGGGCAGTGTGTACAACAGGTTGCCTCAACAGCTCTGCCCTCTTTTTAACATAACCCACTCCAAAGAACAAGTCTCGTTTGTACTACAGCATGCAGCAACTTTCAGGAAAAAGAAAAGACATCATCACAAACCAATCAGACACTCTTTATCTGATAATCTAGCCTCTTTCTCAACTGATGCACCAATGTATGAATGGGACCAGTAATCCAGGAGGTGAGGTATACAGACACCATTCACTGGAAAGGATGCTGGGGGAACATAAGCTACATGAGTGGACGGTGGAAACAATAGCAAACGTTTCATGTTGAGGTGGCTGGGGATGAATAATGCATGTGCTGGGGAAACAGTTGCTCCATTCTGGTGTGGAAGGCGTGGTAAGAGTGGGCGTGAGAGGTAGTTCCCTGATCATGTTAGCATTTCTAATTAAAATCATCATCTGCACAGACCCAGAAGACATGTATGATGAGAAAACAATGTGCAAACCTCCAAGGGGGGCCAAACTCCTATTGCATGGACCCACAGAAGAAGTAGCTCAGATGCAAATACAGTATTTTATGTAGGCAAGTAGGAACTCACAAGTGAAACCAGAGGACCAAGAGAAATCTTAGCAGGTGACATGTTTTGATCTGGTATTGTTTAGATACGCCATGTAAATGAATGCTTCATCTCAGAAGAACCACTCTTTCAAATTATTGTTAATTAAGTAATAATCCCTGAGAAATGTGTCATTACCAACAGTTAGGAGCAACTTTATTATGCTTTCCCCAGGCTATTAATGCTCAAACACAATGGCCATTAATTGCAGTAAGAACTAATTTCCCAGGAATTACACATGCACTTTCTAACTATCTGGTGGCACAGTTTTTGCTTTTAAATTTTGTTTTTTTTCAACTTGTCTGACTAGAGCATTCGTCAGTCATAAAAAATTATTCTCTAATCGTCCTGCACAGAAATTACCATTAACAAAAAGAAAGCTGATCTTTGCTACCTTGGTACATTATTAATTTTTTGTCGCAGACAACAACAGCAAAGGTTATAATCCCTATAAACAATGCATCAGCTCTAAGTTCAGCAAAGCTAGCAAAAGCATTTTCAATCAGTGCAGTGAGCTTTGGATAGGTCTCGACAGTTTCTTTAAAAACAACTGGGGAGTCTGCTGCTTTTTAAGTTTACATTACAGATCTTCTTCAGCAATATATTATTAATGCAATAAGAAATCATTTCTGGGATGCCAATGACCAAACTTTGATAGTTCTTCCTGTTAAATGTTTTCAGTGTAGACAAATTAAGTGGCCATAAGAATTATTATTATTGAGCATTGTTAAAGGGATAAATTGAGCAAATTAATCTGGAGGCATGGGGAAAAAAATCTACCTGAAATTTAAAGTGATTTTCTCCACAAACACTTTTCCTGTTGGCTCAGGAGCAGAGTATAAGGAAAAAGCCTTAAAGAATAGCTGCCATTGTCATTGCATTTTAAAAGCATTCACATGACAATTTAAAAAGAACTGCCATTTCAGCTATTTCTTAAATAACCTCTTTCTTCCTCCATAATCATGGAATATATTTCTTTCACCTTTTGACTAGCACTTTGGTTTTTTTAATAAACTTACACACTCATTTTGCAGGAAATTATATTTTAAAATGCTTCTCAGAGGTGTTTTATCATAACACTTTCATTTGGGTTGAATTAATGTTGAATCCCGATTTTCAGAAATAGAGGGAGAGGAAGAGAGGGAGAGAAAGAGAAAAGAAAAAAAAGCTCAGCTTCTACCCCAGCTCCAAAACACACTTATCTTCAATTCGCATTTCTAAATCAATCTGAGCGTAACCTTTATCTGTAATAACAGAATTATTCTGATACTTCTGAAACACAGACAGCAGCAATGTAGTTATCTGCTGGATTTGCCAGTCAAGAGTTTTTTTCCCCATTCTCTTCACCAGTGCACAGTTTGTTTTCAAGCCTTCAATGCCACAATGTCAGTCGTCGCTTCACAGTTTTTTATTCCTTTTTCTTTTTATTTGGTCCTTGTCTCTCTCTTTTCCCCATTAAGATGCGAATGGGCTGGTACCTCAGCCAATATGTCTATACATGCCTGAATAGACTTGCAGAAAAGCAGGGTCTCCTTTTGTCTGGACCCATAAGGCTGTATGTCATTCCGCACCGACAGGCAAGGGCTTCTCTCTCTGTGGGAGATTTCCAATAATTGCCAGAACAAATTAAACTGGGGCTTATCTGTTCCTCTCCCTTTTCAGCTTGAAAATGGAGGAACAAGACCAATTTTAGCTGGTGACAATGCAGCATAGAAATAGATTGGATACAGCTTATGTGAAGTCATGCTGTAGATAGCAGGGGCAGGACACTGCTTTGAGGAGTGAGGTGATGTTGTGCTACATGGACTCAGTGGATCCTTCTGATCTGACAAATAGGAAATGAGTTGGGAGGTTAAGAGCAGTCTATCTAGTTACCATTGTCACAAGTGAAGGACTATTCCTGATAATGCATCTAGATGTGGCACTCAGGGACATGGTTTAGCAGTGGACTTGGCATGTAGGCTAATGGTTGGACTTGATGATCTTAGGGGTCTTTTCCAACATAACCATTCTATGTTTCTATACTGGAGTGGACTGGGTAGCCCATAAACACAGAACAGACTGCAAATATATAGGCACATTTTGAAAAATAAAAATGAAAAGCAAAATAAATTCTGGATATTCCTCCACACAATTGCAGTTCCTTCCCTATGCCCTCCACCACTTACATCTTGTGTCTTAGTCTATGTGAAAGCCTCACAAAGTACAGACTTAACCCATGACAGATCAGTGAGGAGAGTTCTGCCTTGTCTCTGCAGTATTTGGAAATCTTGGGTTGAAAAGACTGTATTAAGAGATAGTATAGTTATCAGACACAAATTTTCTATAGCAAAGAGCTGTCATCTTCCTTTGCAGATGAGGTAAAATGAGCTCAAAGTGCTTTCTCCAGGCAAAGACAGACTGGAAACCACACAAAGGAATGAATTCTTTGACAGGATCTGACAGATAGAAATCTCAATGATCAGATTTGAAAGGAACCCTTAATTCTTGGGGCTGCTGAATGCCAATGAGAAATATTAGGATCTTCTCTTGACCAACATGATTACTGCCATCAAATGAGAATATGTCAAACACCTTTCACCCTGTTGACAGTCAAGCTCTAAAAAAACATCATTCACTGTAAACTATCTTCTCAACTACTGCTCTGCCTTGTTCAGACTTCTCCAGCCACAAAGTCAGTGAGAAATTAACAGAGAAAAAAACTCCAGTAGTTCTTAGTGCTGTGAGCTTTCCAGCTTTTTCTCTCAAGCTCTCATGTTCCTGAGCCATGTGAGAAAATCAAGAATGAAGCTGTGACACGGTAATTAATGAAGACCAGAGGAGGTAACTTCAGGTTACTGGAAGTGTCCTATCATAGGACACCAGAAAGAAGAGATCACCACCTCCCTCTCTGCTTCCCTGTCATGAGGAAGGTGCAGACAGCAAGGAGGTCACACGCTTGTCTCCCCTTTTCTAAGCTGAACAAACCCAGTATCCTCAGCCACTCCTCCTAAGTCATGTCCTTTACTCCTTTCCTCATCTTAGTTGCCCTCCTTTGAACACATGCTAATATTTTAATATTCTTATATTGTGGATCCCAAAACTGCATACTGTATAGAGGTGAAGTCATGCCAACTTTGAGTTGTAGAATGTTTTCTATAAAACTTGGGACAAATGTTTGGTTAGCATAATAAAGTACTAGGGTCTTGCTTTTGTCTTTTATACAGAAGAATTCATTTTAGCAGGATACACAAAAAGCAAAAACCTAGAAAAAGAAGTGAAAACACTAGGGAAAAAACAGACAGATTGAAAAAAGTAAAATGCAAATTAATATTTTCAATTTAAAATGTCAATCCCAAAAGTGCCTGTTTGACCTTAATAACTTCAGTAACTTGTAAACCTAAAATAAGCAATTTTGTTTCTTAAATAGTCCATAACTAAAATAATTACCTAAAGACACTGTAACACCACTGGTGGTAGACAGACACATGACACAGAGCTCTTCTGAGTCCTGGACAACAGCCACTAACTCCTTTATTGTTCCAAGCTCCTTTTTATAGCCAGTTTGAATTTCCAAGGCTTGGGAAGCCTATTGGTTGGAAATCTCTGCACCGCCCAGATCTCTGGCCAGTGGTGCATCTGCATCCAGGGCTTAGATGGGGACACTGAGGTCTTTATTCTCCTAGGGACTTCTAGAACAAGCCAGGTCAGCCAGGTCTGTTAAGATCAGATTCATTATATCCAGCTGTAAACCAGCTGTATATTGCTACAAGACATGGCATAATTTTATATAATTTTTAAGTGTATCTGGAGGAAGTTATGCAAAATTCAAAAGAAGTTCATTCTCTATTTGGTATGCAAGAAAAAGAAATTAGCAAAGTGTAAGTTTTACAGTGTGATATTTAATTCTATAATCTGCGAACAATTGACAAAACTGGAATGGCACATCCATTCTGAATTGACTTCTTTATAGTCACAAGTCTGAGAATTCAACTTTTTCAGAAGGACGCACTTCAGAGAGTCTTCAGTATTTTAGTCCCATGCATTCTCATTACCAGCTATTCTTTTTGGTTGGGTCACATATGGGTGGGTCACCATCCAATGGACAAATGCTCACATTTGAAAAGGGTTTTTTAGGGAGAAGACAGAACTCAGCTTTCACTGCTTTGGATCTGAAACTACAGCAAAGTCAATAAAACCTACACTGCTGGCAAGAAAATATGATCAATTCCAACCATTATTTATTGTCTAGAAATGTTAATTACCTAGCAGGCATCAGTAAAGAGTATTCCACGCCAGTAATGTGGGGTAGATTGTCATCAGCCCTAATTAGAGCCATACTGGAGAAAACTGAATATGGAATAAAACTGTCCTTTCTTTTTATAAACAGACAAATGGAAAAATGAAAATAAACTTTTGCAGAAAGATAAACATACAAGAATAATTACATGTCAGGATGAAGTTATGGATGACCTCCAAAGTGGTTGCCAATATAAAGTGAAGAAAAAACAGCACTCATGGGAAGAATTAGTACCCATCTGCCTGCCCATGGTGACCCCTCCTCAGAGCCTCGGGAATTGAAGGCTGACTTTACTGGTTGTGGCGCTGAATCTGCCTGGTCTGATACTTTAAACAGTAACAAAATCAACCACTTCAAAAGGTGCCCTGATAATCAGCCATGAGGCTGGGCAGGGAGCAAAACTTTTCCAAACCAAACACAGCAGGATTGACATCTGTTGGACCTATTGGCTCACTGCAGCTGTCACTAAAGGCTTTAAAAGCCTTCACAGTGAGTGAAGAGGGGCCACAAGCAGGTTTGTGTGGGTGGGCTGGTGGCTGCCCTGCTGCTCCTCATCCTTGGAGGCAGACAGTCCTTCCTGAGGGCTACTGGCTAGGAGGAATCTTCCTTTCTAGTAGTCCTGGGAGAAGATGCCAGCTGCCCCCACAACAAGGCAGCACTTCCAGCCATGCCAGAGGAAACAAATGAGAGAGGAACCAGTGCCTGGCTCACTTGTTTGCCACTTCCCCTTGTTACTGATGGCTCAGATAATTTCTCACAGTCTTTCCCTCCAGAAACTGGAGACAGTGGCTCAAGTGAAGGAGCTTCCATTGGGATTGAAGCAGGGGATGTGTTCAGGACTGTATGGTGAGCAGCAGCCTTTAGTGCGATAGTAGGCGGTGCTGAAGGATTGTAGCTTTCCTGCTCTCAAGACTGAGCTGCCTGTCTCAGTCAGCAGGTCCATGCAACTACTTAATTTATCAGCAGTTTGGGCTGGTAATTACTGTTGAATATTAGGCCAAAGAGGCTTGGCTTTCCTTTGATAGGACAAGCTAATCCCCTGTCCTGTCTATTGAGGACTGCCTATTCTGTACTGGGTCAGCAATGGTACCAGGTTGATCTCCACAGACTTTGTGCTGCCAGCCTCATGCTCAGAGCCGGAGCACTCCGAAGGCCATTGCAGCTGCTCAAGTTTTCTCTTCATGCACTCTTATCAGTTTTTTCATGATTCAGCAAACCTCCAGTGCCCAAACAGGAACAGACCCCTTCCTAGTTTCAAGCTGCCATAGCTTTTGAGAACTCATGTCACTCTGTGTTATGATTCCCCATGTTTTTAAAAGCTGCAGAACGCCTGGAAAAGGTAGTAATTGGGAGATTCCTGAGGAACATCTACTTGCCACAGATACTTCTTGCTAATTCTGAAGATGAAATCCTTTCTCCTGAACAGGACATTAAAATAAATTCTTGCTTATGTGAGGTTATTGAAAGATGCAATAGTCCATTCAACAAGAGCAGTAGTAAAATTTTCTGTCTCCTTTCCAAATTCCAAATCAGTTTAATGACATGTGCAAGGCACTGTGCAAAGCCCCATCAGTGGGTGCTGGATTTCTGCTAATACCTTCTGTCTAAGTCAATTCCCTTTGTTGTTTCATTTGTGTGTGGCAGGCATCTTCAGTGGACTAGTTGAGGGTGTACATCCTCTTTCATTGCTGCTCTCCTTTATTTCAAATGTGGTCTGGGGAAAAATGAAATGATTCTTGCCCATGTAAAATCTTGATGAATGATTTTATAATTGTATGTTAATTATTCATCACTGGTAGTATTACATATACTAATGTTTTCCTCAAATTATAGTGTACCCCCCTGAGCGATAAACATGTTAAAGAGCTGCAGCTCCTTAAACAAATTTGGCACAGAACTCAAATTAATTTCACCAAAGAGGTAGGATCAAAATCAGGTTTTCTGAATAGAGAATCACTTCATCACCTAGGGAGAAGTTTAGAGAAGGAAACAAAAAAGAGCTCAGAAATGTGCATTGTTGATGGCTCATAGAGTACCATGAAGCCTTGGCATCAGACAGAGCACAGTTCAGAGCCAGCCACTAAAGCTCATGACCATATGTACAGCAAAGACATTGAGATCTCTGCTGAGCACAGGACTGCTTAACACCAGCTTCACAATTACCCTATAGGCTGTCCAACCTGATTAACTACGGACATCAACAAAAATAGTGGCTGGAAATTCCTGCAGCTAAATATATCTTTGCCTGGTAAAGCTGGTTTGGGTCTAAATTCAAAGTTGTCTGCACAACTGTGTGTAACAATCAACTACTAGCAGCAACCCTTAATGGCACTGTTCAATGTAAACTGTGCACTTAGGAGTGATTGTGGTGTAACTATAGAAAAATACATTAACAAGTAAAGCTTTAAAGAATAAAAGCACCCAAAATCAAATAGTAAGTTGGAAATGATGTTATGAATCTCAGGTAAAGTCAATACAAACTGCAGTTATTTTACATAAGGATGGCAATAAAAAAGCACTGGTAGTGGGTTGTTATGAATGTGTTGGTGAATGTTTTGCTGTTTTGTTGCTTTTTCTAAGTTCTACCAACAGATGCAATTAAAAGAAAACAGGACAGTTCTAAAAAGGAATCTTCTGCAGTGGTAATCATAATAGACTTAATGACTGCCAGCTCTCTATTTCCAATAGGAGGCAGCTAGGAACTTTCCACTCAATACAGGGGTATTAAATGCTGGAATTTTCCTTTCCTCTCAAGCCTGACAGAGCCCAGGGTCACAGTGAAACAATGGACTACAGGCAGTGAGCAGTGAGGTGAGAAAGGACATTGGATGTTGTCCTGTTGCTAGATGGAAATGTCAGTATGACTAAATGCATGTGCATGCTTGTGTACCTAAATGTACATGGATACATTTTTTAGGTACCCTACTATCTTTCATCCAAGAGGAATCAGCAACTTCCCAAATTTGTGGCAGAAAAGGCAGAGCAGGAAGGCACTGCTGGCCAGGGGGGAAGTCTTGCCTATGATACCTTGTACGAACCCAGGACCTTGTTGGGCTTTTCACTAATGTCAAATGGAAAATACAATGATCACTGCAAGCAGGAGAGTGCAGGCAGTTCAAAATCATTCTATGATTTTTGGCTGTGGCACTGCACTAACATGAAGAAAGTCTGAGGAGCTCATACTCAATTATTTATATTTGTCTCATCTGTCCAGACTGAAGAACTGTGCATGGTTGCAGAACTGTTATCTCCTGTCTCTTATGTCAACAGATGACAGGATTTTTGTTACACAGGAAAATTGCAGATACATACATCTTATGTGATTTGATGCTGCACAGCCTGCCTGCACTCTCCAGCAGTACATGAAATATGCAGCCCATGTCAGCTTCTCAAAAGGCACGTCCCTGGCACTTCTCATGAGCTGCAGTCTCATCAGGAAATAAGATGCTGTAAATCATTAAATCAGTACCAATCAGCCACCTATTGCTGTGCAGAAGAAAGGCTCACTCAACAAACATTCCTACTAAGAAATAATCAGCAACAATGAGCACTGCACTAATTTCTACATTATCTAACACAGGCTACAGTCCCCCCAAAAAAACCCATCTCCACTGCTACTGAAACATCAGAATAATGAACAAGCATTAGAATAACATACAAAAAGCTGTTTGTAATTCTATATTTGGATCAATAATTGTTCACTCATTTAAGGGCCCTCAGAACTGGCAGCTCTCAGAGACATGACATCCAGAGAGACATTCACTGATTATGTTTCATGTGAAATGCTAGTGATGGTACAGTGGCAGACAACTTTGTTGTGAAAAACCTAGCACCTTATATCACTTTACTCTCCAGTTTATGTGATTTGAAAACATAATTTCCTTGTATTATAACATGTATTTGCAGGAGGAATTTTTAGTTGAAACAAGCAGTTTCCTCTAGGCTTCCCATAATAAGTGAAGTCTGTAATTTTATTTCTTTTCTTTACTGTTGGCTATTGGAGAGGTCAAGGACAAGCAAAGGTAAAATAATTTCAGGTTTCTTAGGCTGTATTGCAAACACTAGACACAACCTACCCTGGTCAGTACAAACACAAAGTTGCTGCTCTGTAAATCTAGCCATATGGAAATTTCTCTTTGACCAAGGAAAGAAGTGTTCATCTTCCACTTGTAGGTCCTCTTCTGCCCTCTCTGCCATCTCACTTAGGTAGACTTTTTAATCTCCCTTGAATTCTCAGTCTGAGCAAGATGAGGGGTTTATGCAGCTTTTTTGCACCTTTCTCTGAACTCCCAAAACTTTTACACCTCTTCAGTGCAGACACAAATGCTCCTTTCCTTTGCCTTTTTTGAGTCTCAGAGTTCACTTGACTTGCAACACAATGCGGGCAGTGACCTATTTCTATAAGGCTGGCATGAAAAGTTTGCTACCATTCATTTTGCTCACAAGCAACCTCCCTAGGCTCTGGGCTCTGCAGATGTTTAAAGGGCTCAGGGATGCCCAGGACTCACTCAGTCAGCAGAAGAGCTGCCTCTGATACACAGCATCTGTATAGCCTGCCATGTTTTGAAGCCTCAAAATTCAGCTGCATATCATATTGCTGGGAGTAATACCACTTGTATTGTCTGCCTAGAGAATAAAGGCTTTTTAGCTGGATTTCCCAAAGAAATGGGTGTATAGTAGTTTCTTTCTGCCTGTCAGTCCTCATCTAATAAAACTGGAATCTATTTAGCCGATTTCAACCCTATTTGACAGAAAAGATGTTATAGTGTATAAGGAAGAGGATTATCTGCAATATACCCAAAGGACTTTTTTTTCACAGAAAATTTTGTATATGCATGCATTTGGGTTGAAAGCAAGCTCTTCAAGTATATCTGCTTCTTTGATATGCCACATATACACTGCTTGCATGGTTGTCTAATGGATGTCATCTTTTTAATGTGTATTTACAGACAGTTTAAAATATGCACTGGGATCTTAATTTGGAATGAGAATGATAGTATGCAATTAAAATCTGAAATGAAATACAGCAAGAACATTGTAGGTTGTAATTGCAATTATTACCAGTAAAAAGATGACATGCCTGAGATATGGTCTGTCTATCATTTCGTGAGTGAAAGTTCCTCAAGGAAAGAGCTGCTATTTGTTATAAGGTTGTACACTGTCAGTAAGAGCGGTCACCTTGATCCTCTCTGCTAACATCACAAAGCTAAGTTGAATTGAGTCAAGGGAAGATAAAACCAGGCAGTATCACAGATGACCATGAGTGACACTAGAGTACTTTCCCAAGTTTTAGAAGATGGTGCCAGCACTGCATCTTTAGCAATCCCTGTGTGGTAAAAGTTAGTGACCTTTTAATGGTGACAGTTATATGAAGTAGTTTGAATAATTACCCATGAAAAGATCCTTTTATATATCTTTACAGACATCCTGCAATGAGATGCTCTTTTGTGGCATTTTCATTTCCATTCTAAACGATATTAACGATACACAGAGTTGGAGAATCAGATGGGAAGAAAAAAAAAACCCAAACCAATTTGCTGCTTTCAGTGCTATTGCCTGGAGGCTCTGCCTCAGAAGCAGCTGAGCACTCTCCACAGCCATGATGGCTGTGGGCTCCTCACCGTAAGCAGGAAATTTGGGGCACCCTTCTCTCACAGTACCTTCTCCATTACAACTACTACCAGGCAGATAATGGGGAGAGAGCATTGGTAACAGCTGTAAAAAGCAGTAAACAAGCTGCAAACAAAACTGCTTAGGGATATTATAATTTGGTTTTGCTGGCTTTAAAACCTGCATCTGTAAGTTTGCAAATAATTGCTTTTACTTAATTCAGTATATAGCATACTGCAACAGGATAAACGCAGAAGGAAGGAGGTGATAAAAATTAGGGAGAAGGAGACCTTAAAGTTATAAAACAGTTTAAAACATTGGAGGGTATTTTTTGTTGTTGTTGTTGTTGTTACAGCTGTTTTCTTTTTTATAGCAGATGTTCAAGGAAATACCTATAGACTAAGAAATATCCTGGCCATATAGGAGAGGAATAGAAGCTTAATTTTATCTATGTTCTTTTGCAAGAAATCACTGCAGTGATGGACTCACTTGTAATAATTTCATCAAACTCTTCTGCATTATTGTTAGCCTGCAGGAAAGTTAAACCTACATAGATCTAAACCTCTTTCACTCAAAAGACAGACCCCAAATTCTCCATTTCTGTTCTGCATTTTCCACAAAGTAGACAGAATAAAGAGAAAAAAATGTTTAGCAAATGGAAACAGGCTCCACAATAACCACACAGACCTGTACAGAATATGAAATGCATTTTAGAAGCACTTTATGCCATGTCCTTTTAACTTGTTGGTAAAGCTTAAAACAAAGGTGATGACAACTGATAACAAATATTCATCTTCTCAGGGAAAAGTACCCTCAGATCATTAAGAAGCTGATGCTGAAACTTAGTTTTGTGAGATTCAGAGGTGGTATCCCCAGAAGACTTAGAGAGTCTCAATCAACCTTTATTTTTCTCTGAAGTTTGTTCAGGCTGCAAATCATCAGTCAATTCTCTAAGATCTGTTGCAGGTGGAGACAGTTCCACTGTTTTGAGAATCCTGACATAAAGTTGTGTAGGGCATCAAAAAGACAAAGCTAAGGAGCAATCAGGGCTTTCCCAAGAGTTGAAATACTCTGATGATAAACACCCTGAGTGACAATGGAACTTCAACATCAACTATCCTTACATTTCAATGGGCTAATTCTTGTGAAAAACAAAGAAGTGGGGTAGAAGAAGGAAAGGCAGTTTTTTTTTTTCCCAAGGTCTAAGCAACTTCTGTAGAAAACATGAGAAGCACAGAGCCTGAGACCTCCTAAGAAAAAGAACACCTTAGGTCCTTTCTTGACATTTTTCCCGCAGTGAATATTTTCACAAATTCACTTGATCTGATACCTTCTGTCTTTAATTTAGATGCTGGCAGGTACGGTTTGCTTGAATTCATGCCAGAGGATTTATTCTAATTTCCTCCTTTTATGATATGCTCATCTGGAGGAGCAGAAAAATGATTCACCAGTTCCTGTGAAGGGGACATACATACTACTTCAGTTGTGTTGGAAATCCCTCTGAACCTGAACTGAACATTCAGAAGACGTGACCCCTCTAAAATAATCAGTATTTGTTGTCTGCTGTGGGCTCTGACCCCCTGACTTGCAGTGAGCAGGAGTGAAGTCACTGAGTGGTCCCGTGGAAGTTTGTGTTGTTGCAATAGCTGGAGCAGAGGAAGATCACTTTTGAATATCTGAGGCAAGAGAGCAGAACCTGTCTATAAGTCATGGTCCATATTCATCAGAAAGTCAGAAGGGGAAAAAAAGCATCAGTCTAGACTGTTTCTAACACAGCTACTCAACCAGGGCCAAATTTGCCATTGATGCATATTAGAAAGTATTTATGAATAGCTCAAAGAATAATATATCAGCATGAATACATGTATTGCAAACTGGCTACAAGCAGGGAAAAGTGCTGCTTGAACAACATCCAGTGAATATGCTGTTCAGCTGATCTGTATGGTTTTTATTTAAAAAAAAAAAAAATCAACAAAAACTCCCTCTCTCTTCCCACTATTCAGATTGCTCTCCAGAAATGGTACAATATGTTCCTGCCATTGTAAGCAACCAGCAGCCCAACCCACGCTGACAGTACAGCTCTTGCACAGCACATCCTACAAAGAAGGGCTCCCAGTGTCCATGAACTCACTTTCAGTGCTCTCTGGACCTGCTATTGATAGAAAGGACCCAGAGGAGATGCTCCCTCTGCCTCACCCACCTCTCTTTCCCTCAAACTCTGCTCGACAATGGCCCTTCGATGAGATCATGTAGTAGTACTGATTTTTATTTTCACATTTTGACTGATGCAGCATTTTTCTGCCCCCCTCTCCTTGGCTGCAGCTCTATAGGGCACTTGTTGGCAGCCTGGTTTACCCCTTGCAAACTAAATGGAAGGCGCTGATGGTGCATCCACCTGGCAATGGGCAGAAAGTGCCAGACACAGCCCAGCAGCACCAACTCTGTGCTTGGATCCCCCAGACTGTCTCAGGACTGAAATACCTGCCTTTAGCGCAAGCTGTGAAAGTTTGCCTTTAATTAAGTCCAACAAAGATGCACTGGGGCTCAGTAGGCTTGTGCTTTTGTTGCTAAGGTAAGAAGGTAAGGCATCATTCCATTCTGTTTGCTAAAATGAGGATTCAGCATGAACTGTTTAATTAAGGGCTGAAAGGAGAAAAAAATGAAATTGAATTAAACCTGACAGCATAATGCAAAGAATCAGTAGCTTTATTTGCTGCCTAATGATGATGATACTGCTCTTATTTCATTATGTGTGAGTCACAACCAGCTTTTTGTTGGCTTAAATGTATTCTTTAGCAAGTAAACTGAGGCATACAATTTACAGCAGCAACACTTGTTAAAAAAAGCTTAAGATTGTCATCAATTGGTCCTGAGCAGTGAAATGAATTTTCTTACCAGCACAGTAGATTATTATGACAGGACATTCTTTCTTTTTCTTTTTCCTTTTTTCTCCCTCTTTTTAATTTTTTAATTCTTTTTATTTTTCCTTTTTTTTCCCCCCCTCTTTTTCCTTTTTTTTCCCCTTCTTTTTCGTCCTTTAATTTTTCTTTATTTTTCTGTATTTCTTTTTCTATTTCCTTTTTTCTTTTTAATTTTTTTTTCTTTTCCTTTTCCTTATATAGCAATAACACAATAAAGACTTCTTTCGTCTGACAGGACAGAAAACCCAAACATCCTCTGGCAGTGCATCTTGTGATCTCAGCCCTACAATGACCTGTTTCAGTTTTCACATGTTTGGGATTACAGAGTAAATCCTAGATCACTCTGCATCTGTGAAGTGATTCCAGCTTTTGGCAATGGCTGAACAACACTGTATTTTTTGCCTTCCTTTTTCATGGCCTCTCTACCAAAAATATCATGTAAAAGAAGCAGAAAGAGGAACAGAAGTGGGTGAGAAAAGAACTCAAAGGAGACAGCTGAGGAAGGAATGACTGTCACAAGACTGAAGGCATTGTAGGTGTTTTTTTAAGCAAAATGGCAATGGGAAACACTCATTCATTTTATTCTGAGGTCTTACAGAGCGCTTCAGCCTCAGAGAGGTTTTTTTATGGTGAATCTGGGAAGGGACATAGCTGCAAATGATTTCCAGTAGACTGCAGATTCAAGGAGGCACTGGCAAAATGAGAAACAGGTATAGGATAGGCAGTGACCAGTTTCTTTGTCTTTATTTCTCCTCTTCTTCCCATTTGTTTTGCTCACAGTTCCTTTTTCTCCTCTGTCTGCCTCTGTTGGTCTGGGTCTTTTTAGCACCCTCCCTTTCCCCCAGCATCTTGGTGAGGTCTCTAGGGGCTGTTTTCCTTACAACCTGGGTGTGCAAATTCATCACTGTAGAGGCCTCTGGGTACTTGGGATACCCTGTGACTCCTCCAGGACCCAGCTGAATGCCTAGAGGAAGATGATCCAGGGCTGAGCTGCTATAATGGGCAGGTGCCAGGGACCATTCTGGCACACATCCCACAGCAAGCACACGGGATGCCAAGTGTGACTGCTATTCCTCAGATTTGGCTGGAAGTTGCAGGTCTTTCTGATTGAAATACATTAGTTTACTTTTGCCAGAAAAACTCTATTTTTGTCCCTTTTGTGCATTCTGCAGTGCCTGTGCCACCACTGGACATTCCTGTTTCAGGGCAGCAGGGGGACTCATAATTATTGCTGCCATTTTCCAGTTGCCTTTGCTTTACAGGTCTGCCCTTATCTCTGGTCTCAATTACCAGGGATTGCATATTTTAATATTACTCTGAACTGCAGAAGTGAGGAGCTTTAAACAGTTCAACCTGAGGCCTAATATTGTTTTCCTCTAATCAGAAGATCTTTTCTGTGAAGAAGTGTTGAGCTGGCCCTGACAATGGGGTGCCTGCACAAAACAGACAGATTTTCATTGCTTTTGTAGAACCTGCAGATTTTCTTGGGGACCTAATGAATTAAACATTAAGTCAATGTATGTTGCAGTAGATACAATTCCATGATTAAATTCTAAAAAAAGTAAAAGAAGACATCTACACGTGAAGACCTCCAAGACCTCTATGTCCCACAGCATAACTGGGAATGTTAAAATGCAGCGTTCCCCTAGGAAGTTCTGCTACAGCAAGAATCACATCATGCATGTCTATAATTTTTACTTCATGTGTGATTTTCTGCATAACACACATTCAGCTTGAGAGTAAAGTGGATATATGTCTCCTGACTGCAGACCTTGCAAACCCTATGTACACCTGGACCAGCGAAGTCTCTTACACAACTCCCAAGCATGAATGGCTAATTGGCAAAACTGCACTGCTGCTGGACCTCGTGCAGTTCTGTTGGCCTCACTGCAATTAGTCAGGTTGTGACTAATTAGCTCTCTGTAAACACTTCTGAGGATGATGGTTATGATAGAATAGAAACCTCAGCCCCCGTCTTCCTATCTGCATCTTGTCTGCAGGACAAAATAAAGGGAAAAGCAACAGGAGTAACTCAGAGATTTGTTAGACCCCTTGAGCAAGAAGATGCTCTTTTTATGTGTTAATTTTTCACAGTAAAGTTACATACAAATGGAACAAAAATCCCCCTCCTCCTCTGTCTTTAGGCTGTTGAATGCCTTATTAGATGCTTTTCTCCTAGAGGCAAGGAATATCTGACAGAGGACTATCAGCTTCTTGGAATCATAGTTCAGGATCTTCCCTCTAAATTCATGAGCCCTTTTCTCAAAGCCAGGAAGGATTTTAAGGGAACTGCAAACTAAAATATGTTGCCCAGTTCTTTCCATGATAGCTTATGGGAATAAAAAAGGAAAGTGCTTTTTGATCAGTTGGTGTCCATTCCCTCCCACTGCCATGCATTCATTGTCTTCACATTACTCATGGCTAATATATGCTACTTTCCTTCTATGAAAGCAGAAAATAGCAGTAAGGGCATCATCCATTTCTAAGGAAGCTGTGAAGATAAATACAGCTAAAGCTTGTCAACAGCTTGGGTAACTGGGGACCGGAGAGCTGGAGACCACAGACCTCTGTGCTGTGTACCCAGGAGTTGATATTTTAGTGCTGGCACATGCCAATCTTTTTCCACCTAGAAGGGAATCTGACTCTTAAATAGCCAGCATAGATTACTTCTGAAGGTCTCTCTAGCCCTTCAAATCAAGATATTTTAAATGGAAGCCCAATGTCTAATTAAATAATATGCCAGGACTGGTTTTGCAGGGATTTTTTTTGTGAACTGTTTAAATTGCTTTAAATACAATGGAAAGTAAAGGTTACTTTTGTTTTGTTTTGTTTTTCTTCTCTGAAACCTTAAACAAATGAAGAAAGAATTGCAGAATTAGAAAGCACCTTTACATTCAAAACAAGAGGCTTGACTAATTTTGAATAAATAATAACACATTCCTGTGCTTAAAGATCCATTAAGTAGAATCAAATTGCAAGGTCCTGATTGTGATGAGATAGCTGTGGTATGTTAACAGCCTTTGTCTGTACGTGAGTGGGAGTATGGACAGGGAAAATGCTTTCATAGAAAATAAAGGAAACAGTGCTGTTGTGTTTGCAAGGATGTTAGGAGTCTGCAGATGAGGGAGGCAAACAATTGCTTTTATTAATAGAAGCAGATCAATGCCACTAGATTAGCAGAAACTGGGAATAAAGCAAAAAATACAAATATTGTTTTCTAGTCACACCCCTTCACCTCCATTGCTGAGCACAATCCCTAGCTAGGAATGGAAGCAATAACATACCCTGCCAAGTATGGGATCAAATTTTGAGACCCAATTAAAAATTTAACCAGATTTAAAAACGAAACAGAATGTAGCCATGTGCATACACTGAGGATGCTACATGTAAGGATGGAAGAGCAGACGAATGAGTGAATGGCTTAGAAAGTCTTCCTTTTTGTCTCTCCCGTTTTCTTCTGTGAATGATAAACTAATCCAAACCAAGAGAGGTTTGCTTACTGTCTTTTCTTGGGTAGGAAATTGCTCCAGCGCCAGCTGCTTCACCCGTACCCATGGTGGGAGGCAGGAAGTGGGAATTAGGAGCTCCTGAAATTTCTTTCAGGCTGTTGCCAGAAATGATCATATCTAATGAAAAAAAGAAAAGGTGTGGAGGGAAAGCTGTGCATCTGGGACTTTTGAAGGGGTTCTGGGAGCTAATTACCAGGCTAGCTAGGCTGATTAGTACTGTCATTGCATGTGTGGGTTATCTTTGGGCCTGTCTCTTCAACTTGTCAACAGCTGCCAGAACATGAGCCAGCATGTGCCCAGGTGGCCAAGAAGGCCAATGGCATCCTGGCCTGTATCAAAAATAGTGGGGCCAACAGGACCAGAGCACTGATTGTGTCTATGTAGGTTGGGGTTTTATGAGGAGCACCTGAGGGAGCTGGGACTGTTTAGCCTGAAGAAAGGGAGGCTCAGGGGAGACTTTATCACCCTCTACCAACTGCGTGAAAGGAGGGAGGGTGCAGGTGTCAGTTTCTTGGAGGTAACAAGTGACAGGACAAGATAAAATGGCCTCAAGCTGCACCAAGGGAGGTTTGGATTGGATATATTAGGGATATTAGGGAAATATCTTAATGGAAAGTGTTGTCAAACATTGAAGCAGGCTGCCCAGGGATGTGGAGGAGTGACCATCCCTGGAGGTATTTAAAAGAAGTGCACACATGGCACTTGGTTTAGACATGGTTTAGTGATGGACTTGGCAGTGCTGGGTTAATTCTCAGACTTGATGATCTTAGAGGTCTTTTCCAACTGAATTTATTCTATGATTCATTGGTACTGGAGAGCTGTAATCCTCACAGACTACAAAAGGCTGTATGAACCCCTGTCCTACCAGCACTTCAGTGTGAAAGCTTCCAGATAAAGAGGAAAACCAGAGTCATTTACATAGGCAGTTAATGGGAATACAGCCATGGCTATACCAGAAATTTTGCTCATGTATTTACTAGAGAAAGTCTCACACTTCTCACGGCTAACACAATTTTGTCATTTGGGAAGCAAAGATGGCATTTAGCCTCTTTTCTTTACAAATATTTGAAAAATTCTCTATAAAATTAGCAATAGGAATCAAATTCAGAATTTATTTAAAAAATGATCTAACTTCTGAAAATTTAAGTTCAAGATATTAAATGAATGATTACTAAATTATTCCCTCAACAGCTTTCTTTATGTTTTGAATATTTGTTTTTTAATGTCAGCATCTAAATGAGATTAACATACCTGAGAATTTCAATTTGTTGTTGTATATATATCACTGCAATATCAGTGACAAAACCTTAGCTCCTATCTGGGTCAAAACACTCACTTAATGATTTGAAACATTTCTGTATTTTATCTTTCCTAGAAGATCAATAGTCATCAGCTCCTGAGGGAAGTTAACTAGTCAGATCACATGTTTCCACAAGACTATTGCTGAATTCTTTGAAAACTGCAAAAGGGTTTATGTTTTGCGAATCCACACACAACCAAATTTTTCAATACTGCTAAATATTGTCATGCAGTTCTCAGTCATAGAGAATTCAGACTTCAGCACGGGATGTTACGACTAGATGATTTGCTATTGTAAGAAATAATGAAAGCTAAATTACACTTAACAAATGAATAACAAGAGCTCTTTCCCATTATCCTCTTTATATTATACTGATCATGTGGTATATTAGAAAAATCAGTCATTCAAAATGGGTATCCCATTTCTTATTTTACACTGAACATAATTTGAGAGAGGAAAAGTAATGTACACACTTTATTTGGGTTAATCAGTTGTACATCTTGGGGGAAATAATTTGCAACTTGCAGTTCTAGGGAAAAAACCTCGGAGGTTGTAATGGATCACACACATCAAACAAGATTCAAAAATATGCTGCAAGAAAAAGAAGAAAAAGAAACAAGAAAAAGAAACACTATAGTGGGATGTATGAGCAGGAAAAAAGCAAGACATCTGAAACAGCCCTTCTCATTGCACTTGGCACAGAAGAGGCTTCATGGGGGTCTGCATTCAGATTTGGGCACCATGCCTCAACCAGTGTGTGGCTCAGCTGGAGGGAGGACAGACTAAGCGCTGAGGCAGATCAGAGGTCTGGAAAATGTGACTTCAGAGGAAAGTCTGCAGTTAATTAGCCTGAAGAAGTACTAAGGAGGCAACATTGCAACAGTCATCAAAGACATAAAAGTATGATGTGAAGCAGAGAGGCAAAACTCACTGTCCATGCCCACAGTGGTGCCTGACTCAGGAGTCTTCCCTGCCTGCAAGGGAGGATTGGACCACAGGTGACCTTGCAAGGACAAGGCTTACCAGGCACTGCAGAAGGTTGCATTGAAAGGCTCTGGCACACCCATTTGCAACAATGTTCAAATCCAGGCCAGACTGGAGGTATAATCTGATCCTGTGCTCAGGCAGGAGTGGCCTTTTCACCCTGCAGCCCTGATTTATTTCCATTTTAGAGCTGTAAAAATGCTGCTAGGCCAGCACAGAGCACTGACACCCCTGTCCCAGGCTCTCACCTGTGCCAGTGGTTAGCAATGGAAGTTTTAAAGGGTGTGCAAAAACTGTGTTAACACAACCATGGAACAAACTACATGTCAAAAATGTGTTAGTATTTAGCTTCCTTTTGGAAGATTATGGCTTTATGAAACATTGCCTTTTTAAGCTGACCCAGGGTAACAATAGACATTCTTAAAGTACACATACTTTTCTACCCTTTTATCATTTTTTACTAGATGATTCGCCTCAGTGGTAGCTAGTGGCAGTGAATTCCATATTTAACTGTGCTTTTGGGTATAAATATATCCCATTTTAGCAGTTAGTTATGAGTTATAAAGAAAAGGTAATTAGGAGTTCCCAAGTTGCCTCCTCTACATTATTCATTACTTGGTGTACTTCTATCATGCTCCATGTTATTTATTTAATCTCCAGGCTAAGGAGGTTCAAGATTTTCACTATCTTTTCATATGGAAGACTTTTTGTGTCTGTAGTAATTTTCATCACTGGTCCCTGAATCATCTCTGCTGAGCAGCATATGCAAATCTCTTTTTTTCTAACTGAAGCAAGGGAAGAAAATGCATGGGTATTTTTGGGTTTTTTGGGGGACTGGGAGGGAAGATTTTATGTTCATTTTTTTTTTTCAGAACATTTTTTGCGCGGCTGATTTTCCACAGAATTCAAAATATATGGCTACAGTGGACGAATTACAGACAGTTCTGCAAGTTTGTTCTGAACTTGGGAAACAGTGCGTGCAAAGCATATTGATTTCTTTGTCTGTATTGATCCTTCTTCATTACTTAAGTCTCAAACCATAAAATCTGATGGTTAGAAAAAATTCTGATAATCTATATTTAGCTTATTAGAATTTCTGTCACAGGTGGCATGTATTCTTCCATTTTAAAAGCACAGCTAAAACCAGAATTCAATATTACTGTTTCCTCTAGTAAAGTAAGAAGTGAATCTTATTAAATATAAGGAAATACAGAACACCATGCAAAGTACTGTATGCTCTATTTGTCCATGATGTATGAATAGGACCCTTGTATTTCTTGTCCTTGTCCTCAATCTTTTAAGAACTGTGTGGATTTTTCAACCACTATGTGGTGCATGATGATAGTCTGGACTTTTCCTTCAATGCTGCACTTCTGCTCCAAAGCAAATTGCTAGCACGAGTACAGTCTTGACTCCTAATAGGCAGACAGAGGCTGAGAATACATGACTGCACCCTAAACTCAATGCCAGCCCCATACCCTTGCTAGAGGTGCTGACTGGCAATGAAAGAAGTACGAAAGTGACCCCATCAGCAGAAGTAATAGTGACAGGGGGGTTGGATAACATCCATGAGGTGAGGAAAGTTCCCCCAGGCAGAATATCATAAGGGCATCTTCAGGAAGAAAGTGAATCTCAGGCTTCCTTAGAGCACAGTTATGTCTCTGTGGGGTATTGAACCCTGCCTTATCAGGTAGCAAATCAGGGAGTTTAAAAAATGACAGCGTTACCATTGTGAAAAGTGATCAGCTGGGCATACTCACTTTATCTGCCTTCAGGTCTTCCTGTCACAGAATTATAGCATAAAAGATGACATTTTGTTCGAACTTTTTACTGATTTGCATTACGGTTAGAGGTAGACACAGAATTCTAATATCATCTATGGATTGCCTGGCATTTGAGGGCTTATGTCAGATCTTTTGGGTTATATGAATATTTTCTTTGATGTAATGATATTTTCTATTCTTACAAGATCTATTTAAAAGACAAAGAAAAATCTCTCTTCAAAATGTGTAGTTAATGAAATAGCACTCTGTGTCACCTAATGCATTGTGCATTTCATAAATATATATTACAAGTTAGAACAGCCACTTTCCCGTGCTCATCTCAATCTAATTCTTTTGAGATCTTCTGGGACACAGTAGTTTTATCCGAGAAATACAGACGTAGTGTTGTAGCTGATCAGCCTTTTGGATATTACATTAATGCAGATAACCCATTAAGAGAGCAGATGGACTCAGAGCTCCCAGCCCTTGAGTACTAGAAGTATACAAGTATTAATTTTATTTATTTGATAATTCATGCATCAAAGTACAGTTTAGAAGAGATTCCTGTATCACTGGCTGCTCCTTCTAAGCCTCTACAGGGCTTTTGTGACTTTGTGCATGTAGGACTGCAACTTCTGAATATTCAGCTCTGGTAGGGCTTTTTTTCTTCACTTTATGGTGTTTTATACAGTAATAGAACAAGAAAATACTTTCTTTTCCCTCTCCCTAAGATAACATGAATCCAGTTCAGTCTGTTGCACAAAAAGTCAGCAAAAGTCATGGAAAACATAAGGTAAGCCCAGCAAGTCTGCTGAAGTCTGAGCAGCAGGCACAAGAACATAACACCTTGAGAAATCAAGGGTATAGGACCAATGTGCTGACAAATAAGCTAAAAAAATAGAGTGGACATGCTACTCCACCTACCATTTCTGTTGGGAGAGCTCTATTTAGAAAGCTGATTTTAAGAAATTATAATGAGTACAATACAGGTATGTATGTGTTGGGGACACTTCCTCTGATCACACAATGCACCTCTAACATTGTGGGACTTTACTTTCCCTGTTCTTGGGAAATTTTAAGACTGAACCAAGCAAGCATCAGGGGGTTCTAAAGGACATGAGCAGTTTTTTTTTTTTTTTTTTTTTTTTTTTTTTTTTTTTTTTTTCCTCTCCTCAGAACTACTTCTGGCCAAGATCTATTGTGCAATGAATGAATGCCTAGTTTGCTCCTTTCTTTCTAGGCCATCTCTTTATTGTCCATCTCTATCCCTATTTGTTCCTTTTCTATGCCATTTGTTCTTTTTCCATACTATTTTTTGTGTGTGATTTGGATGTTCTTATATACATTTGTGTGCTTTTTGATGTGTCTGTGTCTTTTTTGTGTGAATATGATCTGCTTGACTAAGATGACAGCTTTTGTTGTACATCGAGCATACCATCAAAAAGGGAGCTATCAGCAAGTCAGCCCAACACCAGTACAAAGACTGAATGGGCTGAGAAGATGAGATGTGGTGCCTGCTGTTCTCTAGGAGCACTGATTCAAGTAAGAGTCAGTCTCAAAGTCCGAAGCCCAATTTTTCTATCTTTGATGCTCCTTGCTCCTTATTTGGCACCCATTTTGTCCTTCAGGGAACCAAGATGTGACAAACCAGCTGCAACCCAGCCTAGATGACATTTTATCTTTACTTTAGCAAGAGCAATTACTATAATCTCTAGTATCAGTCAAATGGTTGCCAAATGGTCTCTCTACAGCTAAAGTCTAAGGAAATACGGCAGATTGCTAAAAAGAAGTTACTTCACTGTTTATATGTCAGAGGCATTAATCTTCTTCTTTTCTTATTCTGCATCTTTATTAAAGGATGATAGATTTTTAAGCTAGATGATTACAATTATATTAAGCAGATTGATATTTCTCTGTCAAAAGCATAAATGTATTTAACTGTATAATGTTCTGTATAATGATAAGGTTGTGATAACACCCCTAAACCCATTGAAACCAACACAGAATTCAGCTGTTCTTCTCTTCATGGCACTCTGCATCCCAGGAAGCATGGAGGCTATTTCCAAGCCAAATTTCTTCCTGTGCTCACACCCAGATAATTTTCCCCCTCTCCCTTCTGACAGCACCTAAGTTATGTTTTCCCACTGGTAGACTGAACATTGCTATCCTTCTCTCCTGCAAAGCAGGCTTTGGACATGACACGGCGGCTACTCCTCCTCACAGTTCTCAGGCAGAGCTTCCAGTGGCTGTCTGTTCTTCCGGAGGGATGGAGGTCCTGTCTTTAGAAGCCCAGCCTACTGACTCATTTCTGGACCACACTCTTCTTGCTTTTCTGGCTTCATGTGCCAGAGGCCTGCCTTTGATGCTGTAAAGCTGACTCCCCATCATCCCCCAACACAGGGAATTGAAACTTAAAAATAAGGCCATGCCTGCACCCTGGATGATCTGAGCTGCTCCTGTGTGATGATGCACCAAGCTGGCTGCATGATGGTGTAGTGCAGGAACTCTGCACAGCACAGATGCATATAGAGGCTGCACTGCTGCATCCACTGGGAAGGGAGCTGCATGGAAACAGAAGCTACTAATCCAAGAGCCTTTGTATTGATTCTGAAAACATGCAGCCTGTGCTACCATTGGAGTTTTGAGTCTGCCCTGAGAGAAAGTTAGCTCTGGAATTGAACTGTTGGGCTACCTTAACCTTTAGAAAATTAAATAACGGTGCCTGGGCAGTGGATGGTGGTAATCTGTCTTTCAAGACTGTCAGAATAGTCCCCAGTCTCATGGAATGTTTCATGCCTACTGGTCTGAGTGCCATACAGCAGTCCTGGGCATGTTTAATTAACTAGGATAGATTCAACCTCAGGTTGCTTTTATCATCTGCTCAGATGATGACTGGCTGCATTTCTCACTCTCAGAGCTGATTCTGCTACTGCTGAGCACCTGAGTATTTTCATTGGCATACAACTGCTGTCCCTCATAAGACAAAAACCAGTCAGCTGTACCATAATTTGCAAACTGATAGAAATAAATATGCAAATATTACATAGTAACTTCTGTAGGAGTGTGTGGTTCTGTGTCTGTGTGTGCCTGTGTGTAGTGTCTTCTGAAACTCCCTAAACTTGCAAGAAACCCATGCAATCATCTTTTGTCATCTACAGATTTGTTAAAGCAAAACTTTAAATAAAATGTGTCAGATATTGTAAACCTGAGCTTATGCAGTTGTTAAACCTACTTGTTTTTTACAGATAATGTTGGCAGGTATATATAGCCTATCAGTTCTTAATGTGAAGTGATAATACTTCTGTGTGCATTTAATGGTTCTGAAATGAAAACAGCTAATATGTGTGCTCCCGCCGACACTCAGACATTTCCAATATAGAAATTTTAATTTGAAGAGAATTACAAAAAGAGCTCATCCACATCATTAACTAATGTTATAAAACATTTCTTTTTTAAGAACAAAACCATTTTTAAATTATAGGAATATTGAGTATAACCCAATTCCTAACTAATTCCTATTTTCACACATTATAACTAACTTGAGAAGAAATTTACCTGAGGTTTTTTTGGCTTTTTTTTTTTTTTTTTTTTTTTTTTCCTTTGGATTACAATGTATTAACAATATTAACAGTGCAAAATTAGCACTCTCTGAAGGACAGTAAATAACAGCTCCAAGGAGAACTTCTACTTCAGAGCATCAACAACATTGCAAGCAGTTGTCTGACAACAACTTAAATGTTTTTTCTTTTAATACTCATAATTATCAAATATTATTACTCATAATTAACAAATAAGATCAATAATAACAGAAGTACAGCACTTCTGGCTCTATCCATACAGCAAAACCAAAGGCTTTATTCACCTACCAATTGTGCATCCACTTGCAAAGGTATTTGCCACCATTCAGTACTTTTTCTCTAAGATTACAAAGAAGTTCACGCCAACTGAAAAACTGGAGCTTTTGTTCTAGGATACAAAAAAGCAGCTTTAAAACATTGAGTTTTCTTCAGAGAAAGACAGCAAAACAGCCCCCCCAAAAAAAAACAAACCCAAAAGAGAGGTACCTCAAGCCACATTTGGTTTTTGGCTCCTCACCACTGAAATGGACAAAAATTAATCAAAATGTCTCCATTTCACTCTTCCTCCTCCCATTCTTTTCACTTTCACTGAAGAGAGATTTCAGTCCTTTGTGAAGTTTTTGGAAGAAAAAGAAGGTAATCAATAAAAATTAAAGCTTTAAAAGTAAACTTTGGAGCATTCTATGTGTACTTGAAGAAGTTGGAAAACAGTCTTCAAATGTCTGCTTTGGAACAGGGAAAGAAGTGGCATCTCAGATTGGACTTCCAAAGCTAGAGGGTCACAAGAAATTTGGTTATGCATTGCTTTCAATCTCTCATGCTTATTTTATGCCACTTTGCATAAATAATTAAGCGTCCACAAGAAGAAAAGAGAAAGGAGAAGGACTTTATAGCTCTGCAGTCAGGATACTCATCTGAGAATACGGGAACCTGCTTTCAATTTCCACTCAAAATAATATTTGCATATTTCACATAGTGGAGCAACAGTGCTGGGATGCAGAGCAAAGATGCTGCTGCCTGAAATATCTAGTATCCTTTCTCAGGGTTTAGAGAATGCAGGCTTTCAGGTAGAGGAGAGAACTGACTGAGATTGCTGGGATTCTCTTAGTGGGAATCAGTTCCAGACCTTTTTAGCTAATACACTGCACATCCCATTTCTGCCCAGCCAAGCAGATACAGCCTAAATTCACAGTTATGTCTGGAAATGGCATATTTTGGAAAAGCATTTATATATGTGTATATATATNTATCTGTCTGATGGATTAGGATTATCATGTTTCTCATTAACTTATATATATACATATATATATACACAAATATATATATTTAAATATACTGACAGGCAAAGCAATATTGACAAGTTAAAAAAATTATTTTCACCCTAATTTTCACCAATCATTTTTGGACAGAAAAAAAATGTTTCTGAGGTTGGCTGGTTCTATATACTAAATTCAGCACAAGCTAATCATTTGCCATTTTCTAAGTCATGTAGTAGAGTTGGTTAAACTTTAGGGAGCAGTTGTATGTGCAAAGACTTACTTTTGAACTGCTGACATGCTACAAACTGCAAAATCACCATTAAAAAAAATTAGCATTTCTCAATATAGGTCTCTAAAACACACACATAGTTTAAAATAAATTGACTGAACATTTAAACCTGCTTAATTTTGGAATCAATTCCACGTTTGAAATAATCTACAAGTTGAAACAGCTGAAGCATAAAATGTATTTGAAACCGAACAAGTTTAAATATTGAATCAATTTTGACATAAATGTGTTTGCATATTAAGGCATTAAAAATGAATCCAGTTTAAATACTAAGCTGATGAGAGAAAAAGCTGTGCTAGGGAAAAAAGATTAAGGATGACCACTAAAATTACAACACGCTCAAATATTAGAAAAACCTGCAGTTTGTTATTTAATCTTAGTGAAACAGCTAAGGTTAAAGGAAAAAGAAAAATCCACTAAGCGCTGGTATGTAAAAGAGTGAGTAAGGCATTTGAGAGCACTGAATGGTGATGGGCGAGGAGTCTCTTACTCAGATTTTACTCAGTGTTTGCCTGATTTCAAGGGCCACCCTACAAAATCCTCTTCCATTTGCAGCTCTACTTTATTTTTTTTTAACTTTTAACTTCCCTACGGAAGGGCCCATAAACCTCACCCTTCTACTCAGTAAGAGTACTCATAGGCCATAATCCCTTGTACTCACAAGTCATAATCTTTTGATGGGTTAGCTGTAATTGATTGGGACTTGGAACGTGAGCTCCTTCATGTAATCAAACACACCATATCAACATCTCCGCAGCCTGCTGCAGACTGAGGGGAAATTGCCTGTGCCTTGCACCCTGCTTTCCAAGTCAAGAATAAACTACAGGTCATGGCATGGTCTTGATCCTCCTTTGGCTATACCTGTCTGTGTAGGATGCACTCTGGGGCATATGGGGAGGAGGTGAAGAGGGAAGCAACAGTAGGGTAGAAAGTTCTGCTCGTAAAAGAAAATAATGGCAGTGGGGCAAGTGTGCTCAGGAAAAAAAAAAAAAAAAAAAAAAAAAAAAAAAAAAAAAAAAAAAAAAAAATCAAAACTTACATGCTACCATCAGCAATTGCCTTAGTTAAGAAGTCAGCCTACATTAGGCCCCCCTGCCTTGGACCCATCCAGCTGCAGGAGGCTGGTAAGACTGGCAGGAGGGAACGTGTCTTCTGGCTTGCCAGCTGAGTGCTGCTGCTAGAAGCAGCAGCAGGTTCAGTAGCTCAGCCCACATTTTTCACCTGAATTCAGATGACTGAATATTTCCAGATTTCATGCTATTTAGCCAATTACTCACTTAGGCTGCTCATCCTCTGATGGGAAAGCTGCACCCACCTTGCTCTGCATGCTGCTCTTTATATTCTGCCTCCAATGTTAACTCCACAGCCAGAGGGTTAAGCAATAGATGACTATTGCTTAACCATTTCACCTCTGAAACTGCCCCTTTCTCCATGTCACTGCCTGGTGCTATTCCTGCTGCAGAGAAGAGCAGAGTTTAAATAGATGTTCTGGATTAGGAATATGCTCAATAGGCAGCAATTAAGTCTCTGAAAAACACTTTGTAACCATGAGCCAACGGCACTAAACCCTCGATATGGCAAGTTTGGGACTCACCAGGTCTCCCAAGACCTTCTTGTCACTTCTGCTAGACTTCACAGTGCTGACTTCTACTAACCTCAGCAGCAAAGCCCATACACCACCACAACATCACTCCTTGCCCTAGGTGCAAGAAGGCAGCATTTTTGTAAGGAAGAGTGAACCAATGGTCTGAAGACTTGCATATCTGGAATGCTCAGGTCCATATTCACCAAAAAAATTGTTATTGTGAATACTAACAGATTATGGGCTAAGACACACTTTGAGGAGAAGGACCTCTGGAATGGAGTCTGCTTGATGCTGAAGTTTCAAAGAGGATGGCAGTTTTAGCTCTTTGCACTCTCTGTGTGGAAATCTCAAAGAAGTTATTTTTTACCAAAATTTTATTTTAATAATAGAAAAGTTTTTGCATACCAAGAACTATTGTCTGACAATGTGAATTTGAAGACCATTAGGCTGTGATTATCAAAAGATAATGCTAAAGAAATGATCCCTGCATTTGTGCAATGCACATCAAAAATGTAGTCCTCAGAGAAAGAAAATAATGATTTTTGACAGTAGGAGATATAGAATCAGCCTCCTGCCCCACAACTGTGGAATTCCCCACTGTAAGAGCAGGACACACCCATCCTATCACCCCTGTCTTCTAGGTATTTGTCTGAATATTTTAAAAAACAAATATTAGAACCTGAATATACAGTATTTTCCCACAACTCTTCGTCTTCAATTCTATAGATTCTCCTCTTGGTCATAAGAATGGCACCGTTTTGCTCTGGGACATGCTACATGTCCCTCGAATAGGCTGACTGGAGTTTATTCATTCTTATTTGGTACAGGGTCATATAGAGATTTACTAATATTAAAGAATGGGAGCAGGACATCAATAACTTTATCAACTTTTTGTTTGTTTGTTTGTTTGTTTAATTGACCTATGATCTATGAAAATGGATGATCCATCGAGTTGTTCCCCAAAGCCTTATGAATGTATTTGCACCACTTGACATAAGAGCAACTCATGGAAGAGCTGCATGGCCCAGGAGCACAGGGAGTCCAGAGGGCAGTGAGACAACTACACCTATCTTGCACCACAGAGAGCAGATGCAGATGCTTTGAACATGCTAAAGAAAACTCCTCCAGAGCACTCTACTGTTTCTTTCTGAGACAAAGGCCCTTCTGAAGCACACGCTGATGAGCTGTATCTCTCCATATGCTTCTGTGAGAGAAGTCCCAAACAGAGCTCATCTTGGTGACACAAAACAATATCCTTTATTCTTTCAAGTGTGTGGGGGTTATCATTAACTTTATTGGGGGTAAAATCTAATGCAGCATTTTTGTCAACCCTAGCCGTGAGGACTGGCTCTGTTGGACAACTCCCCAGTAGATCTGGAGCACAAGACCGCCTCCTTCTGTATGAATTTTCTTTAATTTCCTTCCTTCATTCATTCTCTGACAACCTTTCCTTCATCCTTTATCACATGTGAAGCATTTTCTGCATAAAAGGAGTGAAGGAACTTGATCCTGCTTCTTCCTATCTCAGGCTGAATAGGTTAAATTGCCATGGTTACCTCTCCTGTGCTGCTCCTTGAAATACATCTCTATTTCACTTTAGCTTTCCAAGCTCAAAGCTGAGCTCTAGACAAATTTAGGAAGACTTTTCATCAGGATATTAGCTCCCCTCCCAGAAGTCCCCTTTTGGGTTTTGTTCATGCCTCCAGCTTCCTTCTGTGCCTGTTTAAACCAACAGTTGCAGCAAACCTCCAAATCAACAGCCTTGTCAGGATGAATAATCTAAAATTAATGTGCACTTGTCGACATGCATTACTGTTCCTGACAGAGACGCGTTGCCTGCGCTGGCTACAAACCGACAATCCTTCAGAAGAAGTTTGCTCACTGCAGACCAAGGGCTGATGGAGAGCCAGGATAGGCCTGGGAGTCGGATTTCAGATGATAAGTACAATGGCTCCTGACATATAAGACTCAGAGTGAATTCACCAAAGACCAGGCTGCTTACTTTTTTTCCTGCTGTTTGCTTGATTCTCACTGGTGATGGTTATCGCATTTATACAACACCCCCTGAGAAATCATCTAGATGGGTTTTGAACATCTTGTTTTAACCACCCTCAATTTCAAGTTGTGGAGCAGAAGCGTGAATAATCCAGCACACCACCACTGTTACGTTACAAACACATACTTTGTGCTTGGTGCTCCCACTCCTACCTCTTTTTTTCCCCTATCCTTAGCTCTTGCAAGCCTTTCTTGACAGCCAAGTGTGCTCTTTTGCAGTGCTGTAGGCAAGCTGCAGTGAGAGATCGGGGCTTTGGACCCAGAGAAATGCTGTTTCTGAGACCAGTTTAGGGTTACAGTGGTTAGTACTGCGTCTACTGAAGTAATAGAATAAACCTGAAATGAAAACAACAAAATAAAATACTGCTCTGATATATTTTTTTTATTTTGCCCTTTTTTACACGGCTCAGTAATCAGCATTCAGCATATTGCTGCATTTTTAAAGTTAACTGTTATGGAATTAATGAATTCTTCTTCATGAATACCAAAGGACTTGGTCTTTTGCAATTTAATAGGTAACAGAGTCGTTTTAAATAAACTGTCGCTTAGCTTTCATATGTCAACACAGTTGTATGAAAATTGAGAAAGGCTTTTATTTTTGGTTTTGCTTAAACTTTCTCACTCACTCACCCTCTCTGCTCAGCCACAGCTTTGGCTGGATTCCTTTGTTTTCCAAATCTTTTCATTCCAGGAAGACCTGGCAATAGTTGGGCGGTTGTTCACATAAGGATGACCTTATGTGGGGGGACCGAGAGCACTTTTGGAAGCTCTGAGGCAAACGGTGTGACCCATTGGTGGGATGTATTTGGGGAAAGAACAGGTGCACTGCACATGCCAAGGGTTTGCCCCCTTTGACTGAAGACAGCCCTGGGTGCCCAGGCTCACCCCATCAGCACCCTGCTCCTCCCAAACTGGGGCTAAGCTGATTTGAGACAGAGGTGACTTGTGAGGGCCTGAGTGCTGCAGACCTCATGTCCATAGCTTGCACCAGTTCCCACCTGGCTCTTGTCCCCTGGCAAGGACCCCTGGCAAGGACACCGGGGGGACAAAAACAGCCTTTCAGTCCTCTGTGCTGGCATGTACCAGGGAGAAGGCGCAGATGCTGACATTTTAGTGTCTGACTTCCTGGCTGCTCAAGGCACCGTAGCTTTCACCTTGGGAAATACTGGCCAACCGCCTCGATCTGGCTGGATGAATCTTCGGCTGGGAAAAGCCTGCCCCCAGGAAAGGCTGTTCTTTCCTGACGCGCCCCTGAGATGATCTGGCAGTCTGCCTGCCCACTCCTGTGCCCATCCAGCCACTAGCAGGCTGGAAGCGCATGTCTCTGCCTGGCTGCTTTGGGGTGCCAGCAGGGGCAAGATGTTAGAGAGGCAGCTCCTGGCAGTTGGAGAGGAGCAGCCTGCTCCTTGGAAAGTGCAGCCTGCCTGCAGGGAGAGACGTGACTAAGGGACGAAGGGAAAGAGTGAGCAGAGAGAGAGGCCGCAGAGGTTGGGGCAAAGGGTGGAAACACCACAGGGAAGTGATGGTATATGAACGGCTTTGGAGGCAGGAGGAGCATCCCCCGATGCTCTTCCTAAGGGATGATTCTAGGTAATTTCTGGGGAATTGTAAATTATTTTTCGTTATTGTTTTCCCCTACTCTCTTTCCACTTTTCTAAGAAGAAAATTACCTTGCATTTACTAAGCTGCACAAACAGCTAGTTTGGCAGCTTTCAGCATATTTGGAAAAACATTTCCTTGGCAGAATAGCATCCAGATTTGAAACTCTGAGATGACATCACAATTATACACCAAGGGGCTCAGACTAGCATCCTAGCAGATTAAGTGTAAAAGAGTTACCAGCAGTGTCTTTTCACAAGAGACTTATTGCATTACAAATACATGTTCCTGGCTGGTACTGAAGAACAAACATCTCAGCAGCCCTTGGCTAATGATGCGTGCCCCTCCTATTCATCCTTTGCCGACTGCAAACAAAACTGATGCTTCAATGTGATGCAAGCTGAGCTCTGGATGAGCAGCATGCCATTCCTTGCTCTTGCCCTGTCTATCCAGGGAAAAGCATGCTGAAGGAGATCTGAATTCGAGCTAGGAGAGTTTTAGAGACTAGGGCAATGAGAGATCATGTCGGGGGAAACCAAGAGCAAGCCATTAAACTGCAGGAATTAGCTGCCATGTTATAGTGAAGTTTAATGGCTAGGCACACTCATATCTATTGTGAATGTTCTTACAAAACCCCTGGAAAGCTGAAAGCTATCAATATTTTAATAGTAAAAAATCCAACTTGTGCACTCAGATGAATTTTTGACTGTAAGGTTTCAGTGGAGGGATGACACACAGGCAACAACATTCAGGGAGCCATGTTTATGTGAAAAGGGAAAAGGGTCAGTTTAAATCCAGGTGGAGTCTGAGTACCCACTTGATGGGCCCTATGAGCCTCCAAATCATTGTGTCCAGCACCCAGTTAACACTGGCCTGGAAACAGGCTCTGGGCTTCTGTAAGCTCAGACATTTCTCTGCACTCCCTGTTTGTTCACTGCCCTGCAGGTCCTGGGAACACACAGAAGTGGAGAACAAAATAAAAGCAGTCCCTGACAATTATTTTACATGGAGAATATTGGGCTCTTAATGAGCCATATCTCACCATATAGCGTTGGTTTTATGTACCTCTCCATAGGAGCTAGGTGAGCCAACCTGTCTTTTTTTCCTTTTTATTTTCCCTCTTACAAAGCTCTCTTAAGACAGGCTGCTGGGAGGCATCGTCAGCATACTGACTACCTGCTGCCTGTTAGAGTACAGGTTACATCTCATCAGGTTATGCCATGGCATGTACCTATGAAGACAACATGAGGCGAGATCGTGTCACAGAAATTAACAATGCAGAAAGACATCTTCTTGATTCTCAGCAAGGCATTAACTTATACATCTGAGTAGTGGATCAAAGGCTTCCAGCAGTGAGGTGGGGAGGAAGCAAGAGAATAAGCTGCCAACTGGTAAATATCCACACTAATTTTGCAAATGCAGGTATTTCATGTCTTTCCTAATCTAATCGTGAATGCAAACTGGATTACTGCATCCGACATGACAAGAATAAAACATCACCAACAGACTTTTGAAATTAGCAGAGTGAGTTTGCTGGAGGAATTACATTGCTGATACAAGTCACTCTAATAAAGGGCACTCCTAAAAAGGGAAAAAGAGAAAGTCGGAGACAAAAAAAAAAAAAAAAAAAAAAAAAAAAAAAAAAAAAAAAAAAAACAAGTTGAACTCACAGCCATGGACCTGCCTGTGGNGGAGACAAAAAAAAAAAAAAAAAAAAAAAAAAAAAAAAAAAAAAAAAAAAAAAAAAAAAGCAGGAGTAGGCAGCCTTTTTCCTGTAAAAGAGAGACACAGTTAAGAGGCTAATTCTTTCTGAACTAAGGACAGACAATTTTCCCTTCACATGCTCACTGCAAATTAGCAAGACCATCTATGACCACTTGACAGGACAATATAGGGGAGGATGTTGAAAATACCAAGGGCAGGGTAGCACATTCATAGGGATTGGAAAAGATGAGCCCAGCAGAGATTCCTGGAGGTTCAAGGGGGAAATCTATGAAAGTGCAGAAGTTAAGAAGAAGAGCTGTAAGCAGGTACACCTCCTCCTCAGAGTGGTGCTAAAAGGGGTCTTGCCTGACCTTCTAATGCCCTCAGCTTTGGGCAGCCATTTAAATTACTACCAGGTTGCTGTAAAGAGAAAGCACTCAAAACTGATTTTGTTTCTGGTATTATGTACTAAACAGAAGTGCAGAGGAGCAGAGAGTCCTGCTCTGAAATCTACCTTTTATTTCTGCGTCATTTTCAGGTTATTAACAGAACCTTTACTGCCAGCAAAGCTACTATGTTTCTCTAAGCTCCTATCTTCTGTATGTAGCATGGCTGAGGTGGTCCTCAAACTATATATATTAGGTGCCTGGAGGAGAGGAGTGGCATCTCAATCTAAGCTGCAGGCTGTTTTCTGCCTGCTACAAGAGTAAAAGATAACCAAAGAGTGAAAACACATAAGGAGAATGATTTCATAAAGAAAAGTTCTAAATCAGAGAGGGAACAAGGAAAAAAAATATCAAACAAGCAGGTTTAAGAAAGTTAAAGTAATTAAAAAAAACACATCTTTTACAGGTGCCTTTTGTGGAGAAACTGGGCTAAAAGCCAAAACAGAAAAGCTGTGACAGCAGGGAGGAACAGATCCCACAAAGACAAAATAGGAGAGGGGACTTTCTCTGCAGGAGTGGTGAGAAAAAACCCAAACCATTAACATTACTATGAAAAAAAACAATTTAAACTGAAAAATTAAAGGAGCAGAAGTTATTTTTTTCACAGGCATTTGGGTTAATGGATCTCAGTAATCCCTCTCCCTCTTCTCTGCCCCAAACATGGATGTACTGCCTTTGATAACACATTTGTTGTCAAAATGTGGGTAGGGATGGGGTAAAGAGGCTGCTTTCAGGGGGCTTGGTGCAGTACCAAGGCTTCCTAGAGGAAAGCAAGTCTCCTCCACTGTGGCAGGTGGCAGGAGGGCTGCTTATGAGCCCTTCCACTGGGGAACCTGGGACCAGCTGCCACAGGATGGCAAAAGAAAATAGTAGGACACTAAGCTGTTGGGGGTTGGATTTGTTTTGTTTGTGGAATTTTTTCTGTTGGGTTGCTTGGGAACGAATTGCTGGTCGCTTATGGGTGCTTATGAGTACTTGACCAAAAACAAAGAGGTGGCCAAACACAAGTTTTGGGGCTGATATTTTCTGATAATGGGCCATTAAGGCTCACCAATGACATGAGACATTACATCATCCCATTGTGAGATGCTCAGTGAGGGGTGCACCAAGCATTCCTACCCAGATAAAAAGGGAGGCATAGGAACAGCAGGACATTCCTGTTTTTCCACTGGATTCCTGGAGGAAGACTGGACGCATCTTGCCACAACTGGCCTTTCTACAGGACTATCTCTACTCCACAGAACTGCATCTGTTACTCCAGGAGGATTCATCCGGACTGCTTTTAGCACCCTAACCCACAGGGGGTCAGGTCATGTCCCTGACTCTGTCAGAGTTTTCTAGGGTTTTTGTTTGTTTTGTTTTGTTTTGCTTGTCTTTCTGTATTTGTATTTTTTAATATTCCTAGTAAAGAACTGTTATTTCTATTCCTAAATCATTGCCTGAAAGCTCCTAATTGCAAAATTAAAATAATCTGAAGGAGGGGTTTACATTCTCTATTCAAAGGGAGATTCCAGCTTTTGCAGGCAGATACCTGTCTTTCAAAACCAGGACACAAGCAAAGCCTGCAGGCATGTGGAATGGGGAGCAGCAATGAGGGAGGACTTGGGAGTAGGAAGCAGACAGTGGTGAACACTGTGAAATCACCATCCCCAACCTGCACTGCATCCCAGTGCATGGAAAACCTGCCTTCAGGAGTGAAGTGTTAAAGAAAATGCTAAGTGATCAAACTAGTCAGGCCCGAAGCAAATAGAGAACAAGAAAAAGCAAGAGCTAAAGAGAAGATGGAAGAGATCAAGACTTGAGCTAGAAATGAATAAGCTTAAAGCTACTGAAGACAAAAATTAAAGCAGGAAACAGTAAAGCACTGGATATAATTAAAGAGAGCCAAGTGACCATAGCAGCAGGCTGATCTTCAGTTTAGCTGGTCTTTAATAAATTTGCCACAAGGCACAGCAGAACGCTTTGGTGTTAGGAACTCTTTCTGGAGTCAAAAACAAAGGTGGTTTGAAAGGAAAGTCAAAGCCTTATGAGGGGAAAGGTCCAAGCATTAATGCTCGTTGTTTTATCACACTCATATGTTTTAGTCATCTCCCATGTCATCCATAATCAAGGATTTACCTCTGTTGCATCTGTCTTTGCCCCAGATCACAACAGCACTGAGGCAGAGCAGGTATTCTCATGTTGAGATGCCAGGAGGACTAATTTTCCTTGGCTGAAAATGTTGCTCCTTATTTCTAGTTTTGTCTCCGCTGGCAATTTCTCAAGTAACTACATTTTTAGCTTGGCTTCAGCAAGCCTCCAGTTACAAGTTTCTCATCCTAATATGTCATTGTCATTAAAAATGTCCTGTCTACTGCTGTAATGGAGAAAGATTATACTTTTGGACATTTTTTTTTTCTCCAAAGTAAAGCCTTAACTCATTTCATTTTAGTCACACAGTTGATTCTTACATCTCCCTCCCTTAAAAGCCTTCTATTAAGCTGCTATGTTGTTTTGGGGACATGTTTGGGAAGCCATGACTGACTTTTTAGTCCCCCATTTTTCTAGCAAGAGAGGTCTGTGTTAACTAACAAGAGGGATGAAGGAACTAAAGTACAAGGAAATAAACCAACAATAACATAAACATGAAACAGCCTTGATTTAGCTCAGTTTTTTTTAGAAAAAACCTTGCCCCTAAGCTTTCAAGGCACAGCACAGGTTCAGAATACAACCCTTCCACAGTTTTTTCCAGATATTAACTGGGAGGTAAGACACAGGAGGCTGCTTGAGGAGACCCTTCTTGAGCAAGGAGGTTGGACTAGATGACCTCAGGTGTTTGCTTCCAATGTTATCTGTTTTGTGCTTCTGCAATTCTGTAACACAGCTTCAGTTCCTGGAAATCATGTTAGTTTTGTTGGTATTCAAATAATACCCAATTTTAAAACCTAGGAGCCCAGAAAAGCAGCAATAAAATGACTTTGCCTACATATGAAGACAATACTTCCTTCTCTATGCCTGCCACCCTAGAATTAGTCTGAAAATTACTGAATGCTCTCCAGAGCAAATCTTCCCACATGGTGGCACGACGTGGCATCCAACAAATCACATTCCTGCTTTTGTCCTCTCACACATCACACTCCCAAATCACAGAGAATGACTCATGCCTTTCCTTTAGACCTTTTTCTTTTGCACTGATGAGAAGCAAGACTTGGCCAGGATCACTGAGAAAATGGCAAGTGGATTTTGTCCTAGAGACTGAAGCTTTCCATGACTCTACAGAAGATGGCTGTGCTGATCTAAGTGGTCCTGCCAGCACCCTTCATCCTCACAGTGACTGAGAAGTTATTTTGCCTAATAGATTTCACAGTTAAATGTTCACTAATGAAAAAAAAAAATGATGGCAAAATGTAACACACAAAGGCTACCACAATTTTCTGACTTTTGTGTAGTCTGCACTTGAACCCATGGCCATCAAGTAAAAAGCTTTTTATTTTCTATCAGTCTCTAATAATTTAGTTACCCATATAGATGTACTGAACACTTGGTTTGACTTATAGGGAATAAAAAGAAAATATAAGAGAAAGGAAGGAGAGGGATGGGGAAAAGACAAAAGGAGAATGGGAGAGGGAAGGAAAGCAATAAAATCAAAAGTAACCAAGGTGAAGTGAGCTGGAGCCTTCACTCTACAAATAGAAGCTGCAATACAATGATTTCATGCCATCATCTTAATTTGAATTTGCAGTCCTGTTCTAGAAAGCCCCTATTAGGGCTTTGTGCCCAATGCAGTAACAGAACTGGCCCCACCTCCATTGAAATCCATCTCTGTGCCCTGGCAGTCCATACATAAGGAAGACGAAGGAGAGGGACAAGCTTTTGTCTTTCCGACTGGCTGCTCCTGCCCATCGCGCACTGGGTTTGTAACGCTGTGGCATTTTGCAAAGCGGCATTGCCTGATGATACCAGATGGAAGCATTACAAGGGAAGGAAGTGGCTCAGGTTGGGGCTGTCTGATAGTGCTGGCTGCAATTCAGAAGCAGGCACTGTCCAGCTAACTCCCTCATCCCAATTAAGGGTCAAGGCCTTACATTGCACTTCCCCCATGGATGCTGGCGCCACGCAGTCGCCAGGGAAGAACAGTCAGCTCACATAACAGCCCTTGAAGAGGCACCGGTGCAGAAGCAGCTCCCCAGTAAAGGAGACCGAGGGACACGCACTGATTAGACAAAGCAAGTTAATGGAACTGATTTAAAACATTCTTAATTGTATTATTCTTGGCTAATTATTTTTTTCTGGTGGGAAAGAGAAAATCCAAAAAGTCAACCAGTCAGAACTAAGGGAGAAATATTTCACAGCAATCGTTTGCATTAATAATAATATGAAATGTTATGATGAATCAGAATGGTACAAACACAGTGAGTTAATTGCAGGTTGCTCATTACAGATTCTGAGACTAGTACTAATGCACTAAGTGGACACAGAGTCAAATTTAAATATGAAGTGGTGTCACTGATTACCCTGAAGTTTTCAGCATTGTAACACAGATCCAGTGCTGACCCATGGTCTTAATTTTCTACTTGGTCTGCCCTATTTGGACAGGTAATTAGGTCAGCTGAATACCCTATTCTTTGACTTTAGCACATAAATGGAAAAGCTTTGTTCACCAGCTCATTGTGAGCCTCACCCCACTGAACCAAGGGCCCATTCAGTCATTGACTCCACAAGTTAATGACTTTGCCCTATATTTTATGGGAGAGGGAATTTGGCTGCTCATTTGAGGGGCAAGGCAGGTTCCTAAAAAGAAAGAAAGTAACAGTCACTAAAAGGGACAGGTTAAAATGAGAAGTCTGAAAAAATGTTCCGCTGGTTTGGAATTATGGGCATTATGTGGGTTGCACAGTTTCTAGGATATAAAAGCAATTACTATTTAAACAAGCATTAAATCCAAGTCAGGGACTTCGGGTTTCATCTTGAGGCCAAATAACAAGGGTTAGAAAGTATTTCTTTTTCTCTTCCTCCTGAACTTCCTCCATGATATTTCATAACTGAATGAGCCCATTGGAGAGGTTTTGCTTTGTTTTGCTGGTTTTTGGAAGAGGCATAACAGACAACAGGATTGTTCAAGTTCTGGCTGTGCACATATTTCATTACAGAAGTTTCTCCAGCAGCATCTAATCAACACAGATCTTAAATGCAGGTAAGCACTAGTTACATTGTTATTCAATAGCTATTAATAATTTTTAAAACAATGGTGTATTAGCCTGTTAACTACAGAAGTATTATATCTCCTCAATACTTGTAATGAATTGAACAGTTCAAGGCATGTTCTTTTCTAGGGAGATATCTTTGTGCTTGAGATGATTATCTGCTTCAGAAGTGGATTACTGCAAGTACATAGGGACTTTCTGAAAGTTAAGCAGGTACTTAACTGCTGTCCTGCAGTGGGATGGACTTCAGCACCATTAAATTCACCAAGGCAGAAACGTGCATCTTTTCTTAAGCATGTCCTTAACTGAATAGAGGCAGTGCCAGAGGACGGGGTGCTACTGAAAAACAGGGTCAGGCTTATGTCTCAGTTTTAACTGCATGTGGAAGAGTTGCATCACATTCATTTTTAAATTGGCTGGTTCCAAAATCAGTCTATTTTATGACAACAACAAAAAAGAGAAATATTAATTTCCAGTTTAAGCTGGATTTCTCCTGCTTTGCTGATGTCTCTCTCCTTGCTCCTCCATCTGAGAAAATGATCCCTCCCAGCGACTGCACCATTTAAAGCACAGGCTCATAAAGAAATGACACAATTTTGCCATCCCTCTGTCCATGGCAGAGCCACCAGGTGAATGTAGAAGGACGGTGAGGACTGTGGGCCTCAGCGATCCTGGATAAATGCATACTACATGAGGGAATGACTCTCCCTCGCCTGTGGATCAGGGTCTGGGCAGACACGCTGCCCGTGGGAGGTACAACCTCCCTGCAGATGCAGTCCAGTACATCAGATTTACAGCCCACATCCAACTTATCTGCAAGCAAACAGCAGATGGTTTCTGGATTTGCAGCAACCTGGGGTGCTGAGGATGTTGTTGCCACAAAAATGCAGAGAATATCCTTTCCCTCAAAAGGTTTCCCCATCTGAGATCTGGGATTGGACTGTCTATACAGGACTGCATAATACAGGATCATCTCTATTATCAAGCACAATCCTAGCACAGACTGATGGGTCTCCAGAGTCTTTCAAGGCTGGGGCCCTGGGCGCTCACATACTCAGCCTGCTGCTTAAGACAGGGCTCTCTCTGCCTTTCTGTCCTGGCTAGTCATAATTAGTTTAAAATCTGTTGGACTATTCCAATCTCAGTTCTTTCAGCCAGTTTCAGCTGGCTTAATTCAGAGCCGACAGCAACAGAAATCATCAGGGCCCTACATGTATTATACAAAACTGCCACAAAGAGAAGAAAAAGCCAAATTAATATCCCATGGAGAGAAAATCTACATCAAGTTCTTCTCTCTTAATTGTGGTTCTGACCTTGGCCTCTGCTGGGCAGCCTGGGGATTTGGCTGGCCAACTAGCACATGGATGGCTTGGACCTTGTCATCGAACAGATCCCCATGGTCTTGAAAGAATCCTTAGTTTTGTGTGAGCACTGATGGGGCATGGGGAGGGAGAATTGAGATGTTGTCAGGGTGGCTGAGACAATAGGAGTCACAACAGAGGCAATAAGGCTACTCCAGAGGAGGCATGGGCATCTACGGATATAGGAAAAAAATCTATATGACTCCAGGCTTTTAAAATTGTGCTGTTTCTGGAACAACTTGTTAAATTTTATGATACTGACTGTATCTCTTCTTCTCATTTGGAGGCTATATGAAACAAATCCCCAGTGAACTTTCACATCTCACTATGGGATAGAACTCAGCATTTAAGACTTTAGAAATTAATTTTACCTTTGTGGTCCCTAGTGACTTCAATTCTTGTAAGCCTGATTTCTGCTGCCTAAAATATTCCATAGTCATTTGTCACCATTATCCATGCTTTACTAATGTTACTTAGGTAAATTATTATAATCTCAGCAAAAATATTTTTGTATTTCCTTTACAACATTGTTTAAAGTAGTCTTAGCAGAATTAGATTAATAAAACATGTGCCTTTCAATATACTTCAAAGTAACTTTAGCAAGATATGTGCATGCCCATTAATTCTGCAGTAACAAGCAGATTGTATAAAGGCTGATGTTAACCAAGTAGCCACATCTACTTCTCTTGAAAATCTCCCTGTAATGTAGGAGGTTCAGTTCACCCTCAAAATCAAGCATTTTGGTCACTGTTAACAACATCCTTCACTAGGAAAAAGTACCAGCACTTGAGATATGTTGGGTTAATGGGTCATCTTTTGCTCTGAACATCCGAAACTGTTCTATTTCCTTATATAACTTCCTTTTCCTGCATCAGCACAGCTCCTATTTATCTACTGGCCTGGGTCTTCACATCCTTTGGTTGCCCAGAAGCTGTCTTCACAGCTTTTACAAGAAATGCCTCTCTAAGATATGCTCTAGTTTACAGTCAGATAACTCCTGAAGGCTCACTTCAAGTTGCTCTTTGGCATATAATAATGCTGAATTAATGTACAAATAACTGTAATCTGTTTATTCTCAGGTAACTACCTTCAAGAGCAAAGCCATTATGTTATCAAGAGCTACATTACCGATATTACAATGCCATTACCATGACCTATTGCAGCCTTAAATCTTCTCTTTCCAGTAGACCTTGTCTGAACAGTTTCTACACAGGCTCTCAAGTCGCAGGAACATCAACCTTGCTTTTTTCATTTGTTCCTCCAGCATACACACACTGATTGCCATCTGAATTTAATAACATTGGTAATATGGCAATGCAATGGAAATCTAAATGAAGACACAAGACTAAGACTGTGCCTTCTGTGGCAATTCTAAAGCAGTGTTATTTTAAATTTATCCACAGGAATTACTAAGCACACTTGCGGTGTCTTTATTAAAAGAAAAATAATATAATGTATAATACTTGAATGGCATTTAAAGAAAACTTACTAAACAGTGTAAAAAAATGAAGAAAAAATACTACATTTTATCTATTCTCTATGTGGGATATGGAGCTTTTGGGAAAAAGAATGCACCACATCTTTCTTGTGACATACAGAACCTGACAAGATCAGTGACTATTTGTTGGCCGGGTCAAATATAAGGAGGAGAAAATAGGCTTATAATTTTTGCAAAAGCTTTCCACAGAGACCAAGACCTGGTACTTTAGAATTTGAGGCTCTCTGCTGCTGAATGGGCTGAGTCTTTCTAAACTTTTCTGTACCCTAGTACCCAGCACTCTTTTAGAAATAGCTTTTAATAATAAATAATAGCTGTGCAAGATGTAGCTTTGCTTCTTTTTTCTCCAAGGTCTACTGATATTGTCTACCCTTCACTATGTGCATTGGTGAGCCTAGTATTTCAAAGGGATTCAGTGCCAAAATTCACATTAATCTCAATGAAGTTGGATTCAGTCCTGATGCTTAAGATGCATTTGAAAATTTTCAATTCTATCTTTATAAGCAAATATTTCACGCTTGAAGCCTGGCATTATAATGACTGAGGTCTGCTGTCAGAGACATCTCTGCACTTCCACAGTCACCATCTTTTCCCATAATCTTTCTAAGACATGCCCATTCCAGAGCAGGGGAAAGGCAAAGGAAGGAGGAACACATTTGCTACAGGGTCTCACTGATACCCTTCTGCAGCAAACACTGCCCACTGGTCTGAACTGGGCAAGTCAGAGAATGTAGCTGTTTCACTTAGCGGATGAGAAAGGGCTTTCTTTCCCTTGCAGTCTACCAGTCACTTTCATGAAGTAATTGGTTTTACTAGCGTCCACTGCAATGCACTCCATAAACTGGGAAGAAATATTCCGGAAGGCTTGAGGCAAGACTGAACACAATTTCAGAGGCCTTTTTCATAAGTGAAATCAACAATCCATGCTAAGCTATTATTAGAAGTTTGAGGCGGAATTTCTATCCTGGATTAAAAAAAACAAAATGACTTCAACACCCTTGATTCAAAGTCTGCAGTGGCTCTTGGAAGGAAAAAAGGACTCCATCACTCAAAAAAGTCTTAGGTCTTTATAGTTCTTCTGCTCTACCTTTCTCACCCTAACACATGCAAACAAACTCCCCGGAAAGGGATTTCAGTGTTGTTGCAGGAACTCGTCAGAAGAGTGCAGTGTATTGTAACAGAGAGCAGTGCTGATGTCACACAAGTCCTGCCAGCAGAATCAATATCTTTCATTAGACACATTTGAAGCAAAGTTATGGGTCCAGAATCTTGCCCATCTTCACCATCTCGTCCAACAAGGGTTCCTAACTCTTCTCACTCGGGTCCCTTTGCTGGTCAGAAGTGCAGTGAGCACCTCCCAGTGCAAGGCTGGACTGTGTGTCCTCTGTGACGTGTGGTGTGCAGGCTGCCTGCCGTGCCTGATGAGGTGACAACACATAAAGCCACCTCCATCTCTGGAACTCTGTGGAATTTTTACAGCAGAGTACATCTAATGGATTCTAGTAAAAAACAAACTCCACTTGTTTTGTTACAAAGAAGTAAATAGGGTGAACACATCAACTGTATTTAGGTGCTTACATTCCGCTCTAATTTTAAAGTAATGTACTTAGTATATAATTTTGTAGCCAAGAAGTGTAATAGAATGTAGTCTACTAATGCATAACACTTTTCATCCTGTATGCTGTAGCCAGACAGCTTTTTACAATTAGTAAGTAATACGCATATATTCATTAAGAGCTGCAGTATAATACACAGGGTGCCCACAGTTCTCCTCCTCTATCTTCTGCATGAAGAAAAAGAAAAGAAAAAAGGGTCACCTAATGTGACTAGAAGATGCATGCATAGCTAAGAATGAATACTGTGTGCTCAGAAAAACCTATTAAAACATTAGGGGGAGGCATTAGTAATCCAACACTATGTACTTTAGAACAACTCACTGCCAGAAAGAAAGATAGTGAGGACGAAACTAAAATAAAGCAAACAAGCAAGCAAAAAAGAAGAAATTATGATTTCTTCATACACGTTAACTGAAATATTTGTAGCAGCAATATGGGACTGTTTCAGTCACAAAACAGTGTGATTGAATGATAATCAAATTAATTATCTGCATTAACTGAACAGTTGAGAGCCCAGGTTGAAATTTAATAAACCACACTGCATGAGGATGCTTAAAGATAAATCACAGCATGTGACTCTGTGAGCATAATTTATTTTAAAACACTCCACTATTTCTGCAAATTGCATCTATTAAAGCTAAGCAAAAGCTTCAAATCCTTTCAAAGGTAAGGACATTTTGACTGTGCTTCTTGTTATTTAACATGTACTTCACAGAATCGCAGAATCACAGAATCACAGAATCACAGAATGGGTCAGGCGGGAAGAGACGCACAGTGGGTCATCTGGTCCAACCTCCCTGCTTAAAGGAAGGTCATCCCAGAGCACATGGCACAGGATTGCATCCAAGTGATTCTGGAAAATCTCCAGTGAGAGAAACTCCCGAAACTCCATGGGCAATCTGTTCAGTGTGCGATCACCTGCACAGTAAAGAAGTTCTTCCTCTTATTCAAGTGGAATTTCCTGTGTTCCAGTTTCTGCCCACTGACTCTGTCCTATTGTCTGGAAAAACCAAGAGCCTGTCTCCATCCTTTTGACACTCTCCCTTCACACACTTATAGACATTGAAAAGATCCCTTCTCAGTCCCCTCTTCTCAAGGCTGAAGAAGCACAACTTCTTCAGCCTTCCCTTGTGAGAGAGATGCTCCAATGTCTCAATTACCTTTGTCACCCTCCACTGGACCTGCTCCCAGACCTCCCTGTTTCTTGTACTGAGGAGCCCAGAATTGGACATAGCACCCCGAATGTGACCTCACCAGGGCTGAG